>CP092869.1:80670114-80684106 GCA_030710605.1 Cordylochernes scorpioides | reverse complement strand
TTTCTAATAAATAACGCAAATGTCGTCTGGGTTTATTTATTCAAAAGATAAATTAACATAAATAAATCTTCACTATTTATTTACCTAAAGATAGGTAGATCTCTTTTCATATTAGAAATAAAATATTAGAAAATTCTATATACATTTTCAAACCAAATATTCCAGTTTAACAGTTATATTTATTCAAAAGATATATTAGCATAAATAAATTTGACTATTTATTTAAAGATATGTAGTTACCTTTTCATTAATATTAATTTATTTCAACACATAAAATGGATATTCCGGCTAGGGATAATTGCTTCGATTCACATTTTTAAATAGAAACAGTTATAAACATATTATACAAGGAAATAATAATAAAAAAAGATAGAAACAATAATTTATATTAGGAACCTGAACTTCATAGGTTAGAAAGATAATCATGAATTCCTAAATATAATTATATAATTATAATTGTATGTAATTCTTCTGTCCTCAAAGCTTATGTCTATAGTTCTTCTAAAATACCCATTCCAAGAGTCTAACAACAGTATCACTATAAAAGGAAGTTCCAAAAATGCAATATAACAGCGGTATGGTAGATTAAACGGGCGAAACTGCTGGGTGGGTTCACCACTGATGAGCCAGGCCCTCCCTTTAATTTTTCCATTGCAGTAAGGGCAGTAGAAATTGTATAATTTCAAAAAGAATTTTACGCATTTAAAATAATTTCGAATTTCGATAACAGATGGCGCGCTAGTGCATCATATTATAAATATATTTACAAAAATAGCTAAATCTGCGACAATTCTCTCTGCTATTTACAAATTGATATAGATCTACAACATTATTTATTGTCTTTTGTCTAGCGAAAAAGAAGAGTGGGCATTCAAGCAGTAGGCGTCTCGAGTCCTTTCATTAATAAAAAGCATATTGGACAATTTTCTACAAAATTCTATAAAGATATATAACAATAAAGTTTTATAGTTTTAAAAACTGGAAGAGAGAGAGATTGAGATTGAAAGTGGATTTATTAATCGTTCATATAATATTATATAGTGTCAAATTTACAGAAAAAAAATATATATAAATATATATTTACATCAGACATGAGCCTTCTCTGAAGGGACGTCTGAAAAATGTTAAATGTTCAAGGCCACCCTGAGAGAGAGAGAGAGAATAAGAATATATTGAATTAAAATATTTATAAATAAGTTAATCATTTAAATATATTAAGTAATATGTGTGGAATGTTTTCTGCCGATATCAGGAATATTCCAATAAATTCAACTAAATGTAAAGAAATATGGTTTAATATTTATATTTTCTCACAAAATATTTTCGAAGGATATATCTGTTGTTGCCAGAGGGCTTTAAGAATAAGAAATATTTGGAGAATAAATTTATCTTCACACATTTAACTGGGTTATTGAATGTAATTTAATTGTTTCTGGTTGTTATAAAATGATAGAAAATTACAAAAACATACTTTGAAACGAAATTTATATAGGTAACTAAACAATTTTATTTTGAATTAATATAAAATGTGGTACTTGGATCTGTAAGGGGCAAAAAAAAACTATTTTTGTCAAAATATTTCAAAAGATTGCTCCCTCTTTTGTGTTGGCTTACATATTGGTTTACAATTTTATGTTGGTAAACATAATGTTGTTATAATAATTGTGAAAGAGAATATAAATTGTTTATTAATGTTGAAGCAATAAAAACATTACCTAAACATATATGGTAAACATAATTCATATAGATGTCAAAGAATGGTTATGTTGAAAGGATTGTTATTAGCAAAGTGTTGTTAAAATTTCAATTGTTCTTTGTTGCTAAAGCGATTGAAATTTCTAATATAATGTCAACAAAAGAAAATATTAACACAAAGCAATAACGCGCCATCTATACATATAAAATGAAAGGATTTAAAAGCGTGAATGTTTCTTTTATACATAATACAAACGTCTACTATCCTTATTGCGATGAAAAATAAATTGGGAGGGCTTGGCTCATTAGTGGTGAACCCTCCCAGCGATTTCACCAAAACCGCTAGGAGGGTTCACCACTGATGAGCCAAGCCCTCCCAATTTATTTTTTCATCGCAGTAAGGATAGTAGAAGTTTATATTATTTATAGAAGAAACATTCGTGCTTTTAAAAGACAATATATTTATAAAGCATTATTATTTTCGAGACATAGGATTGTAAATTAGTATTCGAATTTATGATTGTTTTCTTTATTTGAAAAAGTGATTGAAGTTTCCGTAAACACAATTGTTAAATAAAATTGAAAAATATTTCAAAAGTATTGAAACATGGTATTCAATATCAGAAAAACTACCTCTTTTTCTAATGATGGGTAGTATTATTAAAATTTTCATTTGGATCATCGACCAACTGTTGTATATATTTGTATATAAAGTGTTTTGCAATATCTTTAAATAATTGAATTGTCTAGAGTTTTGTCATGTAGTTTTTCTCCACATAGTTTAATATAATAATAGAATCAACACCTATAATACAATATAATACGGCTAATGATTGTAGAACGAGATTTGAAAATTATCCCGCATTTGTTTCTTTTGAACGATAAATCGAAATTTATTTTAAGGAGAAATAACTATTATTTCTAACCTTAAGTATGAAGTATGAAAGGATGAATTGTGAAAAGTAATGATAAACGGAAAAAGGTCTAGTGGACATGGTATTTGCCCGGTAAGCGTAACACTGTGAGTTCGATTCCCAACCTTGGACACTTTATTTTTCCGTTTATCATTACTCTTCACAATTCATATTTTCATACTTCATACCTTAGGTTAGAAATGATCATTATTTCTCCTTAAAATAAATTTCGATTTTTCGTTCAAAAGAAACATGCGGAATTATTTTAAAATGGCGTTCTACAATCAACACCGTCTGATTATAAAATATCACATTTGCATAAATCGTTTTGAAAATAAAACAATCCATAAATAAATCTTTAATTAAAAAGGCATATATTGTATCAATATAAATTATATTTTGATCAAATATATGCCTTTTAAAATAAAGATTTACATAAATATAATGAAATAGTTAATATTCTACAGGCCACCTATTAGAAAGAGTTATTCGCAAAAGAAAAAAAAAAGATTAAATTCACTAAGTATATTGAGTAATTTGTCTGATAACATCGGCTTTTAAAATTTTATAATGAATCAGCATCTTTTTCTACCAAGGTTTCAGCATAAGGCATTTATCAGTAAAAATACTACTCTTATTTGTGAGATACTCTAAACGAATTATGGAATTGACAAAAAGAAATCAGGAAAATTAGAACATATTCCCAAATAATAAATTGATGTTTTGGTTCATTCTTCATCGCTACCTTTACCTTCACGCTATGGTGAAGAACAAAATGAATTGTATTAAGGCATTTTTGAAGGCAGGTATCTCTTTTTGGTATATCAATTTCATCCTTTCGCGAATTTATATTATACTCTACTCCCCAACATATACTAAATTTTATTGGAAAGGACAAAGGATCCCTGTACAGAGAACCAAGAAGAGTTTTTGAACTTCTTTATGAGCACGACCTCCAAGATCTTGTCTAATTTAGACTAATAAAAGGATAAGTAAAAAATATATATAATCTAACATGAAAATTAGCCCTACCAATTCAAACACCTTTTTTGACAAATTTGACCGATTTCTAATTATTTTATTTCCAAAGCGCTATATCCCGCAAGGGATACTTGCCAAAAAGGATAAAAGTTTTTTTACATAAGTTATTTACATTATTCAACGCATGAAAACATTAGATATCCAGATTTTGTAGAAAGTTTAGAATGTATTTACAAAATTAATTGAACTTTAATTATTATTTTTTATCGGAAATCAAATCGTTGAGTTCGCAAACAACTAGTTCATTTTTCTCATTTTATAATCTTGAAATGCTGGGCAATCGATCAGTAGATGTCTTGAAGTTTGTTCCTCAATAACACAAAAGCAACTTGAATCCTCCACTGCCTTTATTCTATTTAAAAAAACTTTAGAAATTTTCGTGGTTTGTAACAAATTGAGTATTATAAAAATTTGGACGAAAGTATTTCATAACTCTTTTTGTAAGATGTTATGACATCGAAGCTACTATATATATATATTTAAGTATTTTTGTGAAATATATTCTATTTTCAAATGGAATATTAGAAGAAAAACAAAGGCATTATATGGTAGATTCAAGTACCGGCCATCTTAGAGTGAACAAGGAATGACTGGTCATTTGAATGCATGGCCAGCGAGGTTTAGTAATTTCGGAATTGAAGGCGCATGTTGAATGGACAGTTCCATTAGACCATTGATTGGTCAAGTGGAGGTGACGTCATTTCTACTTCAACCAATAGAAATTACTTCTTATTTTCACATAACACCATTTCATACAATTATAATCTCATCAATATGAAATCTTCCATTTCGTTTTTTGAATTGTATATAAAATTTCTTATGGATTCAGGAACGCATCAATATGATTGTTTGAATAAAGAAAATGTGTTTATTATGGATTAAAGGTTTCTTTTGTTTATTATTTAAGAATTGTAACCTTTAAGCAAATTTCACTATATAGGTAAAATTTTATGGGCAAATATGACAACCAAATGATTCTCTTTCTTTTGTTTTTGTTAAGGGCATCACTTTGTTCTCATAGTTTTAAATATATGCTCGTAGAATAGCTAAACCTCAATATTAAACAAAAGGAACCGCTTAAATATAAAAAGCTGAACTATCACTTAATTCAGACAATTCTTGATTAACTATTACTTCTAAATCTGATTGTATTTTACCATTAATTGCCTTAAATTTAAAACGGAAATATGGATTGTATGTTTCTTCAATTATTTTTCTATACTTTTGGCATTATTTCATATATTTTTCATTATTTATGTTTAAAAAAAAATTCGATCTTTGAAAATTACTCTTTTTGAATGAATCCGAATGTTAAACATTTAAATTGATTACCTCGGAAGAGAAAAAATTACTATAATTGAGAGTTAATTAATAACTTTAAAATCAGCTTAGCAACTTCTTATACCAATGGTTATAAATACCAATTAATATTGGATTTTTCTATAAATCACAGAGAGTTAGAAAGAGCTAGAAAAACCTTACAACTTTTAAAATGATTATTTACTCTATACGAATGCCGTGGTCCATTTGGATGAGGAAAGCGAAGACTAGAACGCGGCTGATTCCACACTAGCCTGTTCCGTGATTCGCTAACCATGACGTATGCATGAAAGAACGTGTAGCTATTGGACATGTGTCGGACCTGGAGATTGTTGTTGGGTTCTGTGCTGCTCTGCCTGGAGTATAGGAGCTACATCTATGATTTATTTCTTTTTGTGGTGAATCTGTATAAAACCGGTGGTCTTGATAAATTGTGTGTGTGATTATTCACTCTACACGTGGTACAGGTCATGCTTATTATGGTGGGTAGTAGTTGGCGACTGCTTTTACCGTCAAAGCATCACCTGTTTTTATAGAGAAAGCGTATTCGACCTTTACCCTTACAAATGTGGAAGAACTTTAATCGATGCAATTCCTTGAAATTATAGCAAATTATTTATTATTTTATTAACAGAGTATCATTTTGTGTTGTTTATATGTTTATGTATATATTTATATTATATTATATATTTATTAATATGTATATATTTTGCTACTCTGTAAACTTCCCTCATTGCTTATCTTATGTTTATCATTTATAGTTTGTTTTTTTCCCTCAAATAAATTTCTGTGTCATCCTGAAGTTTGTCTTTCCTAATTTTCCCCGTGGCAATATGTATGCACCTCTACAGACTTATAAGCTTATGTCCATAGGTTTTCTAAATACCACCAAACTGCCTTCCTTAGTAAATAATTAGGATATAAGAAAGACAATCCAATACAATAGTAGATTGGTATGGAGATTAATTTTATAGAAACCGCTGAGAAATGGGCTAGCCAAATAGCGTTGAACGAGCCTAAATCAACGTTTAATTGATTTTTGTTTCACTAGATGGCACTGTGCCATTTAAAATGGACATGTGAGCGGTCAGTATATGCCTTTTCTGTTTTTAATATATATTAATAAGAAAAATAATGAAAGTTTCAAATCATTTTACTTGATCACTTATGAAGAAAGATATGAAAACTCCAATGAAATTAATAAACCTCCGTATATTAATTGATTTCTGATAAAGATAATTAGTGAAGTGTCGAAAGTGAAAATAAAATTTCTCTAGAGTTTAAGATATCTTTTTACAGAACGTCAAGATTCGAACAAGGAGTTACAATCTATATTTTACAGCTCAATGAACAATCAGCTGGGTTTCAATTAAATCTTTTCGTACAATCATCGCCTCAATACTTCGATTGCAATCTTTTTTATTTTTTTAAATTCTAATTGACAGAAGGGATTAACGAAACTTTATCTCAGATCATAAAAGAAAAATAAATCTTTACTTATGATGCACTAGCGCGCCATCTGTTATCAAAATTCGAAATTATTTTAAACGCGTAAGATTCTTTTTTAAATAAAACAATTTCTACTGCCCTTACTGCAATGTAAAAATTAATGGGAGGGCCTGGCTCATCATAATTTTTCCATTGCAGTAAGGGCAGTAGGAATTGTTTAATATCAAAAATAATCCTACGCCTTTAAAATAGTTTCGAATTATGATAATTTTAGGTGTTAGATTGTATTAGATTAACATAGTTTGACTTGCATTATGTCATTGCTATATAAATGTACGTAGCTATAATTTTTTTAGACCGTTGTTACATAGAATAAAGTTTGTGCTTATCGCTTCTCGCATTTATTTTTCAACACGACAAAAAAATACACAATAAGAGTATAAATTGAATATTATCTTAGAGTAATGTATAGTCATAAGGGGGGGATTTCCTGATGCGAAAATCTTTGTGAGTTTGATTTTCTTCTGATAATACACAATAATAGATAAAAAAAAAATTGCGAGAAGAGACAATTTGACAATTAGAACACTTTTATTGACTTCTTAGTCAATATTTACATGACAAAAAAGATCAAGAGAATTATATACAATCAGCCAGGTGTTCTTCCCCACCGCGATAGTGTTCTCCTCCAGACGATGACGGGGTCCTCGATGGTCTGGGCTAGTCCGACCTGGATGAAGTATCGGTTGATTCTTGATTTCACCGATGCGAGGATGGCCAGATCGTCTTCTATCAGGCCTGTCCCCAAGATCCAAGACTGGAGGTCAGGGGGCATTCCTATGATGTTGAATGCCTCCCGGACGAGAGGCCTGATGTGAGGGCAGCTCCAGTACCGATGGCCCAGGGAGCCATCGGGGGAGCCGCAGGCAGGCCAGGAAGGACCGGCAGAAATTTTTTTGCAAGGAGAGGATATTGATATAAAAAAGCGGTCTCTTCAATAAATATAGATTCTATAATTAATCGTAATCTATTGACCGTCTCATCAAACTAGCGGCCTCGGGTAGGTGACAAAGCCACAACACCAGCTTTGACGTTATTATTATTATCATTTTTACCATTTAATTTATTTATTCGTTGAGGCACACAAATAATCGATAAATGATTTGAAATTGTTGAAAAAATATGAAAAATTTTCAGGGAGGATATTGAGCTATATAAACAAAGGTCACCATCAAAATAGACGTTTAAACTAGACTCAATCTATTGACCGTCGCCGCAAACTAGAGGCTTAGGGTAGCCCTCTCATTCAATAGGTTTCATCATTTCAGTATAATCTGTAGAGATAATAATTAATAAATAAAAATATTTTACACAAATAAATTTATTGGCAATGCGCTTCTTTTAAATATTATCAAATATTATCTCTACAGACCTTACTGCAATGATATGAGTTATTGAATGAGAGGGCTTGGCTCATCAGTAGTGAACCCTCTCAGCGGTTTCGCCAAATTAATCTCTAGACCGCTCTACTATTATATTGGATTGGTTTGGAATATACCCTGTATTTTCTATTGAAGGCAGCTTAGGGGTGTTTAGTTATCTATGGACATAAGCTTATAGGTCTGTAGAGGAACATACATATAATTTCAAAGTATTGCATCGAGCAAAGCTCTTCCGCAAAATATGTTTTCATAACAAATATATATTAGTAAATTAAATTTAATTGCCATCTATCTAGAGATTAATTTGGCAAAACCGCTGAGAGGGTTCACTACTGATGAGCCAAGCTCTCTCATTCAATAACTCATATCATTGCAGTAAGGTCTGTAGAGATAATTTTGATGATATTTAAAAGAAGCGCATTGCCAGTAAATTTATTTGTGAAAAGTTTTAACGATAGATGGCAATTAAATTTAATTAACTAAAATAAAAATATATTCAAAAAATAAGCTTCTATTCAAATGCACTAAAAAGGAAAAAAAAACTATATTCTGTCATCGAGCAATTAGATGTATCCGAGTGAAAATAAAAGCGGCGTGGGACGATCATCATGAATTTCTAACCAAATGTGATTTAATATATTATAGCTAATTAGCGATATCTATAAGTACGATTAAAGTAAAGACTCTTCTGATCCTTCTTAATTCATATTTCTATAAGTGTTTGCTATATTTTTACATCTCTAAATATGATGATCCCTCGCCGCTTTTATTTTCACTCAGATATATCTAATTGCTCAACGACAGAATATACATTTTTTTTCTTTTATTACAATTGAATAAAAGCTTTTTTTTAAATGTATATTTATTTATTAATTATTTAGTTATTTTCAGTCATGAATTTACAAAACTTAGAATAAAAGGTTCACTGGGGTTTAGGCTTTAAATAGACGGAAGCCTGCTCACGGCGGATTGGTTAATTCTTTGTAAGGGGTGTAACATAATACTTAAAGAGAAATGTTGAATTTTCTTCATTCCTGGCCACTCCGACCACCCAGAAATCTGAAAACTAATACACTTGCATTGTTCCTTAGACTGAATGAGTGTTAAAAGTTTCATATTTCAATGTGATTTGGAAGTATATTATAATTAATTTACAAAATTTGAAAAGTAATTTGGGGATATGTCCATTTCCGGCCACACTGACACCCCAGAATTTTGATATTTGCCAACTTACATTGTCATCGGGTTCTGAAAAGTGTACCAAATTTCAGATTCCTTCGTGCTCTAAAGGTATATTAAAATCGATTACAAGATAACTATATGTTTTAACAATTATATATAATCATATCGAAATTGAAAATTAAAAATACAACACATTTTTATGATGACCGTTAATCTATCACCACACAATGTAAAATAGATAATATATTTAAAGATTATTTTGAAGATATTACAAACGAATATGTGTAGCACTCCAAATAGCTATGAAGACGATGATTTGTTTTTTCAATTTTATATTTCAAAGACCAAATAGAAGAGTTATTGTTTAATCTATACTAGAGATGGACTTAATGTACTGTGGAATACATTAGTCCACTAATGGCCAACTTATCGTCTGGTATTTTATTCTCTAGCTACAACCAAAAACCTATTTATAATTCAAAACTGGAAAAGTCCATTACAGTTTGCTGTTTAAAAGAAAATTGATCATAGTAATAAAAATTGTAGAAAAAAACTATATATTTTAAAAATTGTTTAACTCCTTTATGTCAGAAAGTATTCTATTTTGAAAATATGAAATAGATTTTTGGTATTCTTTATTTTTTTTGGAACATATCCAAAATATGGAAATTTGTATTGAGCCTCATCCATTGAAATAATTTTCTCAATGTGCTGCAAGATAATTGTTGAAATTTCAGTGACGAATTAGGTTTTAATTTTTGAAAATAATATATTAAATAGTAAAAAAAAAATGTCGTGAAATCTATTTAAATTATTATTTTTCACATATACATATATTAAAATAAAAAATAAAGCATATCCTGACCAGGAGCACATGTGCTTTACAGAAAGCAGAGCTCCATCTGGTGGAACAGAAATCAACTAAACATTGATTTAGCATTTTCCCTGATATTTGGCCAACCCAATTTCTTGAAAAATCAAGAAAAGCCATACACGATTTTTTTTTCTATTGTGTTTTCATATGTATATATTTATGGAAATCTTGCCGAGAGAGAGAGAAAGAGGATATTGATCTATAAAGCATAGGGCACCTCTCCCGTCAAAACTAGACACCATATATTGACCGTCGCCGCAACTAGCGGACTCAGGTCGTTAACAAAGCCACAACACCAGCTTTGGTAAACTGAGAAGCATCCACCTAGAGATCATGGTTTCGGGCTAATGGCCCTCGTCAGTCTAGGGCGGACTTTATTCCATAAGATCCACACGGGATCTAATGAAATCTTCACAATCTTTCTAAAAGGTGTTTATCTCGCAAAGTGGCTGGTCCAAATCTATGGCTAAAATATAGATATAAATCTATGGGTGTGACTCTATAGGTGGTTTGGGTGATTCTCTTCTTCGACCATTTAGAGAATTTTCACTTTTATTTCCATAGTTATTTTTTCATTATTTTAAATTCTCATTCATAAATATCAGCAAATTGGCGGGCGGGGAGAATCAGCATAAGTAAGGGACTGCCCTGTAGAGTGAAGTACGATGTCGTGAGCCCCGAACCGCTAAGGTAACCGTGAACAGGGAACTCTGAAATGTGGCTGACTAACGGGGCAATGGCACCCCCCATTTCATGGTGGACAAGACATCACCAACAAATTATATTAGCTGAGAAAATATATTTTAAACAGTTGAATAGAACTTTTTAACAGCTATGGAATATTTTTGATTTTTTAATTGGAAACATTCAGTCAAATTCCAGATTAAATAGGAATTTGTAACTACCAGGAATATTGGCAGAGATGCATTATTAGTTAGCTGGCTTGAAGACTGGGATTGTTTCATTGCTATCTTTATTTCTTGAATTTTTATTCTTTTGTTAGTACTAGAAAAAAAAAAACCTAACAAGTGTAATCTCAACGTACTAAATATTTATTTTGGTCCAAAGAGGCTTCTTAATAAATCAAGAAATGGGTATTCAAGGCCACAGATTCACGTAAATAAGCTCAACATTTGAAAAAAAAATAGAGAAATAGAAAAATGGTGTTGATATTAAAAACAAAAAAGGCATATCCTGACCACCCATATGAGCTTTTTTAGAAAGGTGAGCGCCACCTAGTGGAATAGATATCAACTAAACATTAATTTTACCTGTTCCCTGATATTTAGCCAACCCATTTTCTTGATATATTAGCGGTCTGGATATGCCTATTTTGTCTTTAGTAACAGCACCTGACATTTATTTATTTATTTTTTCACACATATATATATATATAGATGGAATATTTGCCGGGAGGAAATTAATCCATGGAAGCAATGGTCGCCTCTCCCGTCAAAATAAACGTCAGAATCTGACGCCATCTATTGACCGTCGCCGCAACTAGCGGCATCGGGTCGGTGACAAAGCCACAACACCAACTTTGGCAAACTGATAAGCGTCCACCTAGAGACCATGGTTTCAGGCTCATGGCCCTCGTTGGTGTTGTGGCTTTGTCACCGACCCGATGCCGCTAGTTGCGGCGACGGTCAATAGATGGCGTCGGATTCTGACGTTTATTTTGACGGGAGAGGCGACCATTGCTTCCATATATATATATATGACATAATAAAAATATGATTTTTATTATTCATAAAATAATTAAAATTCTATAATCACAGAGGTAAATTTTAAAATGAAAAGGAATCCTTAACAAAAGGAATATAACCCTTTTTTTTAATAGTAAATAGATAATAACATTGTTAGTTGTATGTATGCAAAAAAACTGTTTGCTTTAAAAATAATCAAAAAATAAATACCATTTTGGGAAAAAAAAATTATCATTCATTTCCATCCACGACTGCATGAATTGGTAACGTAACTAGAATACGTCTTTTTTTATGACATATATATATATATATATATATATATATATATATATATATATGAAAAAACGAAAGAAAAAATAAAAGATGAAAAGATCAGGTGTTGAAATCAATATTAAAAATGGCATATCCTGAACAGGAGCACATGTGCTTTACAGAAGGCAGAGCGCCATCTGGTGGAACAGATCAGGGAACAGGCTAAATCAATGTTTAGTTGATTTCTGTTCTACCAGATGGCGCTCTGCCTTCTGTAAAGCACATGTGCTCCTGGTTAGGATATGCCATTTTTAATATATATACATATGTGACGACCACACTTTGCTTCAGCGAGCGCGGAGAAAGCTTCAATACACATACGGGCAGTAGTGTGGCGACCTCACTACACCTCGGCAAGGTGATAACGTGCTATCTATACACAAGAAATGGAAACATTATAAAGCAGGGATGTTTATATTTTAACACAAAACAAACTTATACTGTACTTACTGCAATTAAAAAATATATTGGGAGGGCTTGGCTCAACAGAAGTGAACCCTTCAAGGAGTTTCGTCTATTCAATCCACCAGACTCTTAGAGCTCTAATACTGTATTAGACAATTATGATTATATACACTGCAACGAAGGATGGAATCTTAGAATAGTATTCAAGCTAACTATGGACATAAACTTTTCGGACCGAAGGATTACACACAAATATTTGCATCGAGCAACACTCTTCCGCAAACAATAAGTCCAGTTAGTCATATTTAAATACTAGCTGAATGACCCGGGCAACGCCCGTGTTTTACCCTATTGAATGTTTTGATTCAAATACTATTTGTTACAATTATAAATTGGCGCCTTATATAAATGCATATGTTAGTTAATAACTATAGCCTATGTGCTTTATCTGTCTATGTATTGTTGGCTTCCGTAGGCGTCTCTTACTGGGAAAAAGAAAGAGAGGATTCTATTTAGTTATTAACTAATATATGCATTTATTTAAGGAGCGACCCGCTCCAACACAATAGTTACAAAAACCAAAAAGCGAGTGGGCATGATGGGGGAGGGCAAAGGTGGCGTGATCGTAGCCAACCAATAGGAGAGCGCCATTCCAAAAAAAAAGCAAACGGTGACAGAGAGGAAGAATTATTAAAAACGCATGACGCTCGTAACTGTATATAGAATAAGGTGATAAAATCCATCTATATACAAGAAATGAATGCATTATAAATCACGAATGTTTATTTATTTATTTTGATGAGCCAAGCCCTCCCAATAGATTTTTTCATTGCACTAATGACAGTAGAAGTTTGTTATTTGTTTTTATAAAAGAAACATTGTGCTTTATAATACTTCTATTTCTTAATGTATACATAATTATAAAACGACACTTGAAGCTACACCGCATGAGTTTATTTTAAACGAAAATAAATATTTTATTTCTATCCTTTTTGGATGAGGTATAAAAGGGTGAGAATTATGAAGAGTAATGACGAACGGAAAAATAAAAGTGTCCAGGGATGGGAATCGAACCCACAAAGTTCCGCTTACCGGGCAGATGACATGTCCACTAGGTTACCCTGGACGTATTTTTCCGTTCGTATCATTTTCAAAATACGAAACTATTATAGACGCGTATGATTCGTTTAAAAATTAAACAATTTCTACTTCCCTTACTGCAAATGAAAAATTAATGGGAGGGCCTAGCTCATCAGTGGTGAACCCTCTCAGCGGTTTCGCCAGTTTAATCTACCATACCACTGTTTTTTTTTTTTTTCATTTTTTGGAACTTTCTTTTATAGTGATACTGTTAGTAGACTCTTGGAATTGGTATTTTAGATGAAATATGAAAATAAGCTTTGATGACAGTAGAATTACATATAATTATAAATATATAACATATTACATGAAGATTTTCTTGCTGATTTTAGAGGATTTTAAATAGATTTATTGATCATTTGCTTGATCCCGGAATCCATGAGCATGTGACACTGCATTCGTGGCAATAATTAAATAAAATTAGTTATCAAAAATAGCTTCAATTGAGCTAAATGAATATATTCAAAACATAATTTGATAAAAGTATTGTATGACTTAAAGCGTAAGAATAA
>CP092869.1:80553192-80664673 GCA_030710605.1 Cordylochernes scorpioides | reverse complement strand
AATTAACACCAAAAATAACATCCAAATGTGCAGTCTAAATAAATAGAATTAACATACATTTGTTGTAGCTTAGATCTGTTTGTCTAAATTGATGAAATAACTGGGAAGATTCACCACTTTATGCCAGGACTTCCCAATTCTTTTTCAACTTCATTGCATTTATTATAGAAATTAATATATATATATTTTTTTTTAATGACTTAAAGAAAAACCTTTTTACACATAGTATAAATACTTGTATATATAAAATAGGCGTTATTGTTAATATTCAAAATATTCAAACCCTTATTTTACAAAATTCAATTTGTCCATAATATAAATTCATATATCATTTTTTTCCTCCCCATTGAATATAACCAAAAATATATTTGTTAACTTAATTCTATTGACGTTATGTGTCGCTGAGTTTGTTATTGACACACATTAATATGTTATAATACCTTGATAAAGGTTGGCGTTCAGCCTACTGCAATATTGTTAAAAATAAATGATATTTTGATCCAATATACGCCTTTTTATTTGAAATAAATATAGTTGAATAATTCCAAATCTTAAACCTTTGACTTTGTTTTAAATATAAATAGGTGATTCTAGAATTTCTTATACCTAAATAAACATAGATGTTTATTTTTCCGAAAATCCATTGATCTATAAAAAGTCAACCTATTCTTTAAAAACAGACGCAAAACTAAATGTCATTTATAGCGACCGTCTCTCTGCAAACTGAAAAACTTCGAATGATATTTATACCATTAATATCCTTGTCAAATTATGAATATTTCCTTTGCCTTCTTGTAGATCTCTTAAAATAAAAGCACGTGGGTGACTTTTATTTTTATATATACAATTAAAAAAAAAACTATATATATGTTATGATTATAATGTTTTGTTGTTAAAAAAGATAGAGAATTAAAGGTGCAGTCGTAAAAATAGGAAAGATTATTATTTACCCATCAAGTAGTTTTATTTTCAATTACTTGAAGCAAATTATACATTAAATATTTATCACAGTAATATAGAATTTATAAAATGAATCAATATATTCGTGAATTAAAAAATGGGTAGGTTAACTATACATATTTACAACAAAAATTAAAGTGTTAGGTTCTAAATCTATGGTCAAAAATAAAAGAATAGTCAATGATGAAAGTAAAATGCATGTTTTTTTTTTAAATAAAATATTTGCATTTTAGAATATATAATATGTATATATATATATATCATATAAAATAATTGAGATTTCTTGTGGATGTTGGTTACCTTGAAGGAATATACTATGTTAATGCAGTCGTGGTTAAAAATCTTGAAAGAATAATAATAAAAATAGTTTTGATCAGATATTGCTTTAATTGAACTCATGGGATATATAGAAACATAATTTGGTAAAAGTTATGCATGGCTTAAGACGAGTAGAACAAGGAAAAACAAAAGATTATTTACATAATGTACAAAAGATTTGAGTCGGATATCGGGGAACAACAACGGGATTATTCTTGCCATCGCCCGCTCAAGTCTCAGTCGGAGAACAACAACAATGAGTATTTATAGGGGAAGCATGACCTCTGGCGGTTGATTTAACAGAGTATTTGAATCGATGAAATATAATTTTAAATAAAATAATATTTTAATATAACATAATTTCAAATAAAATATTTTAATATAACATATATATATATATTAATATCCATTATTTCTTTAATATTTAATTATCCTTGCATGAATCTTTTGTTAATCCACAAAAATATATATCAAGAAAAAAAAAGTCATCTCCTGATCATTCAGCTAAAAGTTGATCATTTGCTTCCTCTATTTGTCAGAATAAATATCAACTATTGGTTGATTTTTTATTATCACAAATTTGGCCAAATACCCTTTCTTGATGTATCAAGAAAAGATAACCATTCCCGCGTTTCGGGCTGTTGTCTCTCATCAGCGTGGTGCAAGCTGTACATCAACGACCAAAAACCTATTCTTTCAGGCATCCTGAACTATCCTTAAAAAAACCCAGCTTTTTTGGTTGTTGAGGTACAGCTTGTACCACGCTGATGAAGGCCAACATCCATATACGCGTATTCGGTTAACTTTTCTTTATTAATGAAGAATCGGTATTGAGCCAATTCTGGAATAATAAAAAATTAATGATTAGTTGTTATTTTTTTCAGACAGATGGCGCAAGTGTTGGTGTTTTTGGGGTAAAAAAGAGAAAATGTTACTTAAATATATTTTTAATGTTATCTTTATGCATAGAAACTACAAAAGTAAAATTTAAGAATTAAGAAGAAAAACAAAAACAAGAATCAAGAAGACACTAACTAAGTTGTCAATTGTTAATCATCACATGCTAGCTAATGTTATCATCATCAATTTTTATATTTATTCATATATCTATATACTTTATTTACATAGAGAAAAATTATATGAATAAATATACCTAACAACAAGACATTAGCAACTTTTAGCTGCACGATCAGATGATGACTTCTTTTTAATAATGTATCCACCTTATTCAATTACAATTCACTTTCATAATAATATCAAAAGGTATCATGTTAAACGCAATTATAACTTGATTACATGAGTTCTGCCATAGTAATAAACGGCAATCTTTAAAGCGTCGCTAAAGAAGAATTTCTATACTTTTTATCAAACCAGAGAAGTTCAAAAGTTTTCCAGAAAATAAAAGAAATAAAGTTTTAGCTTCCCTGTTTTACTTTTATCAATAGTTTATCAGCTTTATTGATTTTAGCTTATGTGAGATTCTTTGTAAGAGAAATCGTCTTTTACACGTTCAATACAGGCATATCCCTAGATATTAAATGGATCAATACACACCTCCTTAGGAATATATGAAGGATAGAGAATTGTAAATGAAAAAAATACCTATAAGGTAAGAACTATTATATATCTAATTTCGAAACTATTTTAAAGGCGTAAGATTCTTTTTGATATTAAACGATTTCTACTGCCCTTACTGCAATGGAAAAATTAATGAGAGGGCCTGGCTCATCAGTGGTGAACCCTCTCAGCGATGAGCCAGGCCCTCTCATTAATTTTTCCATTGCAGTTAGGCAGTAGAAATTGTTTAATATCAAAAAGAATCTTACGCCTTTAAAATAGTTTCGAATTTTGATAACAGATGGCGCGCTAGTGCATCAAATATCTAATTGGTTAACATGAAACATACTATAAAATAAATGAAGCTTCCAGGGTTAAGTTTCTTTTGCAACTATTTATTGTTCAAGCTTTCGGACTTGTCAGTCCTTCAACAGGATTATCACGTTAATATTTTTAATAATAAATACATACTTTTTATATACATATTATTATATTGAATCAATAATCCCTTCACTAAACTTTAATAACGGACTACTCGATGAGGGAAGAGTATCTTTCAATATATAATATCAGATCACAAGCTTTCGGGCATAACCGCCCATCCACAGGTGTAAAAACGAGACCGTGGTTCGTTTTTACACCTGTGGATGGGCGGTCATGCCCGTAAGCTTGTGAACTGATATTATATATTAAAGATACTCTTCCCTCATCGAGTAGTCCGTTATTAAATATTATTATATACATAAATCAAATAAGTATTATCTATTTAAATAAAAATGTATTACATTATTTCAGTTTGAAAAACAAATAATTTTGAAAATATACGTGCGTGGTGGCGTGGTGGATGATACATGCTGGCCGAACGATATCTCGAGACTTCATGAAACATACTATTGTATTAATTTCTACAAATTTCTACAATTTCATTTTTACAAGTTTAAAGTATGACAAAATTTCAAAAAATAATCTTAAGACGCACAAATCTTTTTGTGCCCTCCCATTATTTTTTTTCAATTGCAGTAAGGAGAGTAGAAGTTTTTTTTAATTTTCAAAAGAATCATACGCGTCTATAATAGTTTCGAATTTTGATAACAAATCTTTTTATTTACTTTATTAAAGGAAGCATTTAGACAAGGCCTTATTCAGCTAAATAAACGTGGACATTTTAGTTAGTTGAAGAAGTGCCTTCCCGAAAGCTTTCTTTAATAAAGTAAATAAAAAAAAAGTTTGCACGTCTTATGATTTTTGTGTATATTTTTACACCTTGAGATTGTAGATAGTTTTTGCTCAGCGGTTTCCATTGTACTGTAGAATAAACCAGAACGAGTTCTCATTAAAATTCTGACGCTTTATTTTGGTAAGGTTACAAAGAATAAGAGCCGAAGCAAGCGTGCGTGGCTGCACTATGTTAACAAAGAATAAACAAAACAACCATGATTTGTTTAATAAGTGATATTATTAATGAAATATTCACATGAGTCTATGTCGACAGTGACAATATAAAGGCCCTCTCATTAATTTTTCCATTGCAGTAAGAGCAGTAGAAAATTGTTAATTTAAAAAAAAAAGAATCATACCTGTCTAAAATAGTTTCGAATTTTAATAACAGATGGCGTGCTAATGCATCATAATATTGTTACACCAAACTGCGGTTTGGCAGGTTCTTCAGTTTTGATTCTCTTCTCAGACATGTCTTCCATATTTCCAGAACGTTTCTCAACCATCTTACAAAGTTAAACCAGTCAATAATAAGACAACTATATTTTTAGGTATCACCTAGAATATCTCTTTATTTATCTCATCAAAGTTTAAAGTAGGTTGTGTATCCAGTGTATCAAAATACAAATTATTTTATAGTACATAATATTTCATAATAATATTCTGTTTTATAAAAATAAATAAATATAAAATTTAAATTTGAAATATATGAAAAATATTATTATGAATAATTTAAAAATAGATGCATTTATCATGATGCAACAATATAAAAATACTTTTAATTAATATTTTTAATTCCAAATTTAATTAAACCTCTACAACACACAAATAGACAAACTGTTAAAAGTGAATATGCAGAATAACATACAACAGAATTACATATCAAATATTCCAATCACTCCTTTCTAAGGCTAAGAGAATCAATGAGAGAACGCTTATATATTGTAACAAAGTGTTGATTAATTTTATTATTTTTATTGACAGAGTGGTCATTTTTATGTTTATATCTTGCTACTCTGTAAATTCTCCTCTTGGCTTATGTTTTGTTAACCATTCATAGTTTGTTCTTGCCTGAAATAAATTGTTGTCTTATCCCGAAGTTGGTCTTCCCTAATTTTCAACGTGGCAATATTATAAACCCTACATATGATAGCTTGTATGCACAATTATCTATGCAAATTGGGAGAATTCCGCGACTTGAGAGATTGAACTGTATGTGTAAATACGGAAAGAGTTCCATGGAAAGAAACCAGTTTGTCAATTTCTCTTTTTTAATACTTTAAACTCAATATTAATCTGGTATTTCTAAGGTAATATGCAAATATAGAGATTATTATCATTAATATAACTTAGATAATAAATAGGCATATATTGGATTTAATAAGAGATTTATTTTGCCTATATTTCGGTTGGCTGAACGCCAAACCTTTATCAAGGCATTACATTTTTGTATAAACAAACTCAGCGTTATAATAGTGTTATAATATCACAGTTGAAATAAATTTAAAAATACAAAGTAGGTGGAACAAATTGTGAAAGCAAAAATTAATATAAAAGTTACAATCAGAATAAGTTAAATATTTTAAAATATTAATGGATATGGGCAAAATAAATCTTTAAATAAATCCTTTTTATTATCTAATGAATTAAATACGAATTGCTTTATTTTCAAAACAATTAATATAACTATATTTGATATCTCTAATAGCACAATAAATTAACACATGAACCCATAACAACTTTGTTATTTAACCAAATTTGTTTAATTTATGTCTAACTGGGACTTTATTGTTTGTAGAAGAGATTGCTCCATGCAAATATTTATATGTAATTCTACTGTATCCTAAAGGCTTATGTCCATAGTTTGCTTAAATACCATAAATACTATTCTATATTTGACTGTTATATATCGTTTTAAAAATAGAGCAATCCATATTTAATTCATTAGATAATAAAAAGGCATATATTGGATCAAATAAATGATTTATTTTGCAAATATTTCGGTTGGCTGAACACCAAACATTTATCAAGGCATTACATTTTTGTATACACAAACTCTATAAAACTATGCGGCGCTGAGTTTGTGTATACGAAAATGTAATGCCTTGATAAAGGTTTGGCGTTTAGCCAACCGAAATATTAACAAAATAAATATTTTATTGAACCCAATATATGCCTTTTTATTATCTAATTGTTATATATATAGGCAGATTCTTCCAATACAGTATTAGGACTCTATAAATGGTCTAGTGGTTTAATTGACGAAATCGCTGGGATGGTTTACCACTAATGAGCCAAGTCTTCTCAATATTTTTTAATGCCTAATAGATAATAGAAAATTTGTTCAATTTTTTTAGAAAAATACATACTTTCTTATAATGGTTTTATTTCTTATTTATTTATCGCCATTTTACATCAGCGCATTGAACCTTAATGAAGGGAGTTTATAGCTATTCTTGAAAAAAAATACTTTATTAAACGTGTCAGTGATTGACGGAAACGTAGGGTTGACAATAAATAAAACTAGCCGAATGATCCGGGCAACGCCCGTGTTTTATCCGATTGAATGTTTTGATTCAAATACTATTTGTTACAATTATAAATTGGCGCCTTATATAAATGCATATGTTAGTTAATAACTATAGCCTATGTGCTTTATCTGTCTATGTACTGTTGGCTTCCGTAGGCGTCTCTTACTGGGAAAAAGAAAGAGAAGATTCCATTTGGTTATTAACTAAATAATGCATTTATTTAAGGAGCGACCCGCTCCAACACAATGGTTACAAAAACGAAAAAGCGAGTGGGGGGGGCAAAGGTGGCGTGATCGTAGCCGACCAATAGGAGGGCGCCATTCCAAAAAAAAAAAAGCAAACGGTGACAGAGATGACTGATGAAGAATGACGCTCGTAACTGTATATAGAAAAATAAAATGTTTGATAAAATAAATATGAGTCAATAATATATAATAATTAGTTTGACTCATAAATATGAAATGAAGCAATATTGAAGCGAGAATAATTTTTAAAGCCTTGCCAAATGTGTCAATTTTTGTTTGCTTCTAACGAGAACAAAAGAATTTTGTCGAAACGTCGAAGTAGTAAAAAGATATACTAATTATTAAAATGAATATATAAGCTTCTATCTTTTTTTATCTTATTCCTTCAACATAAAAATAAAATTAGTTATCTGTACGTTAACTATTACCCGTGAAAATTAGTTTTTCCAAAAAAGGCCAAAAACTTTTGATTGGAAATTATTGATTATTTAAATTAATTAGTGATGTATAAAAATATTTTAATTCTGTAAATTAAAAGTAGTCAAGTATAAAGAACAAAGTGTCATTATATTTTTACTTCGATATTTTGAAATTAAAATGTATGTATAAATTTATATTATACTTTATTTATTTATTTAATTATTAAAAAACACATGCTATATCCTATGTGGATATTTGCATGTAAATGTTTAAAATATTTTATGTACATAGTTTTTAAATATATATATACAAATTATTTATAGTTTTAGAGAGAGAGTGAAAGTTATTCAAATTTACATTTTAGAACAATAATTTATGCAAGAAACAAAGAATATTTACATACATATCATCAAAAGTCCAATATATATTTAGAATTACAACCACTAAACCAGTGGCACAAATATACTAATTAAAACTAGAAATTTCAATTCTTAATGTATTTCAAATCCACGGCATTTGAGATAGAGTCTACAAAACTTGTTAATTTTTTTATATTCTTCTTTACTGGAAACCATTTGGCTTAAACTAGAACTGTTCATTTGACATTTGACTGTTCATTATACTGAAATTAAACCGATACGATGAAAGAAAATAAACATTCCTAATATATATTAAATATATTACGAGTATGACCACCTGACCTTTTTGTTAATATTTATTCTTTCCTTTCACAAAAATATATATTTATGTGGAAATGAACGAGGGTTAACAACCCGAAATGCGTTCGTGGATGGCTTTTCATGATTTATCAAGAAAATGGTTGGCCAAATATCAGCGAACAGACTAAATAAACGTTTAGTTGATTTCTGTTCCATTAGATGGCGCTCTGCCATCTAAACTGGTCATGTTCCCGTGGTTAGTATATGCCTTTCTTGATTTTAATACTAACACCTGACCTTTTTTATTATTTTATTCTTTTATTATTTTTTCATATAAATATATATATTTATATAAAATACGTCCAGGGTAGCCTAGTGGACATGGCATCTGCCCGGTAAGCGGAACATTGTGGGTTCGATTCCCATCCCTGGACACTTTTATTTTTCCGTTCATCATTACTCTTCATAATTCACCCTTTCATACCTCATCCAAA
Source organism: Cordylochernes scorpioides (assembly GCA_030710605.1). Classification (NCBI taxonomy): domain Eukaryota; kingdom Metazoa; phylum Arthropoda; class Arachnida; order Pseudoscorpiones; family Chernetidae; genus Cordylochernes; species Cordylochernes scorpioides. The sequence goes on along the minus strand of CP092869.1, from coordinate 80,656,271 downwards.
AAGGTTGGAAATAGTCAATATTTCACCTTGAAATAAATTTTGATTTTTCATTGAAAAGAAACTCATGCGGTGTAACTTCAAGTGTTGTTTTACAATCACAAGCCGCAGTGTATTATATAAAATATATTTATATATATATTATAACTTATTGAGGTGTGTTTCAACAACAAATTATATTGACGTTGTGTGGCTTTAAGTTTATTGTTGACACACACATTAATATGTTATAAAAAACTTGAAAAAGGTTGGCGTTCAGCCAACTGATATATTGGTAAATAAATAAATAAATATTTTGATCAAATATATGCATTTTAAATTAAATATTAATATATGTTGTAAATATCTAAAACATATTTTGAATATCGAATTAGAATCTCGTCTGCAAAAAAAAAAATATATTCAAAGATACTAACTTCAATTTATAGTCTACAATTTAAAATATTTATATTGATTAAAAAGAAGAAATAGTTGGAGAAAAATGAGGAGAAATAAAAGCTGAATTAATAATAAACTTTTCTTATTCTTTGGTAGTTTATCAACGTGTGGAAGATAGCTGCGGTCAAGACGACGTCTTCTGATAAAGAAAGGTCCATCCGGAGATTCTTTCTTCCATATTTCAGCAGAAAATTCTTATATCTTACTGTTAATTCATAGAAATGATCATTTTCCTAATATATATAATTGTTTTTCATTTTTAATAATAGTTTTTTCTTGTATAATACCTTTAATTCCCATCCCTGGACACTTTACATCCCTGGACAATAACGATTATTTCTAACCTTAGGGATGAAGTATGAAAGGAGATGAATTGTAAAGAGTAATGATAAACGAAAAAGTTTATCATTACTCTTTACAATTCATCTCCTTTCATACTTCATCCCTAAGGTTAGAAATAATCGTTATTTCTCCTTAATATAAATTTCGATTTTTCGTTCAAAAGAAACACATGTGGGATAATTTTCAAATGTCGTTCTACAATCATAAGCCACATTATATTGTATTATATTTATCTATTTATTTCAACACACAAAACACGATATCCCGGGTAAGGATAATTGCGTCGATTTACATGTTTTTTAAACAGAAACAGTTATAAACATATTATACAAGAAAAAATAATTAAAAATAAAAAAGAGAGAAACAATAATATATATTAGAAACCTGAACCATTCAGGTTAAAAAGATAATCATAAATTTTCTCACAAAAATAGTTAAATCTATGATAATTCTCACTGCTATTTACAAATTGATATAGATCTACAACATTATCTGTTGTCTAGCGATAAAGAAGAGTATGCATTCCAGCAGTAGGTGTAAATATATAGCTTATATATAATACACTGCGGCTGGTGATTGTAAAACAACACTTGAAGTTTCGCCGCATGAGTTTCTTTTCAATGAAAAATCTAAATTTATTTCAAGGTGAAATATTGACTATTTCTAACCTTTTTGGATGAGGTATGAAAGGGTTTATTATGAAGAGTAATGATGAACAGAAAAATATAGCTTATATATAAAAGGCGTTCCTGGATCTGTAAAGAAAGAAGATTTTTTTTTCTCGAAATATTTCGACAGATTGTTCCCTATTAACAGTTCCAGGTACGCCCATTTATATAATTGATTGATGGATCGCCTTTTGACTCAAACAATCTTTATAACTGTTTCTGTTTGAAAATGTAAATCGACGCAATTATCCCTAGTTTGGAAAACGCGTTTTGTGTGTTGAAAAAAAAATGATTCATAGAACTTTCTTTGTAAGCTATATTTAATAGCTGTGTGAAAAGTAATACTCAATTATTATTTTTGTCGTAAATATAGAGGATGCCTGGCCGTAATTCATATTTCTTGAAAATGAAGATACTTTGACTAGTAAATCTTTTTATTACCTCGACGTTTCGACAAATATTTCAACGCCTTACCAAATGTTTTAATTTTTGTTAGCTCCTGACGAGAACAAAGGTTTTTGTCGAAACGTCCAGATAATAAAAAGATTTACTGGCCAAAATATATTTTTTCAAGAAATATGTTATTTTTGTATTTAAAGACGTGTTGCATCATATAGAAATTAATAAATAAAATTGAATGCAGTTGAATAAAAGAAGAAAAATAGAAAAAGAGTTGAAGGTATTCATTAACGATGTCAAAAATGATTCAAAATTTGTGTCAAATATCAATTATTGACATATTAATTAACGAGAGAAAAGAGAGAATAAAGAAAATAACAAATTATAATTTCTATTCCAATTTTATTATTATATATTTTTTTAATTCCAAGATCATATAGTCTTTAACGAGTTTAATATTTGTTTTTAACTCGTACTTTAGATGTTGTACTAAATTCGAAAAATCAAGTGAGAACGCCCTTGCAACCTCAGAACAATTTTTAACGCCTTGCCAAATGTTTTATTTTTATTTAATTCTCCTGATGAAGACAAAAGATATCTGTCGAAATGTTGAGCAAATAAAAAATTCTAACTGGCCGAAGTGTCTATTTTTTAAAATAGAAATATGAATGCTGGCCAGGCAGCCTTTATCTTTATGATAACAAATTATAACTTCATTTATTTCTGATATTATACAAGTATAATTAATAATACTTATATTAATTGTATATAAGAGGTAATTTAGTATTTATAGTATAGATAGATGGGAATTAAATTTAATTTACTAATATATATTGGTTATGAAAACATATTTTGCGGAAAAGCTTTGCTCGATGCAACACCTTGAAATTATATGTATGTACCTCTACAGACCTATAAGCTTATGCCCATAGTTCACTAAACACCCCTAAGCTGCCTTCCATAGAAAATACAGGGTATATTCCAAACCAATCCAATACAATAGTAGAGCGTTCTAGAGATTAATTTGGCGAAACCGCTGAGAGGCTTCACTACTGATGAGCCAAGCCCTCTCATTCAATAACTCATATCATTGCAGTAAGGTCTGTAGAGATAATATGTGATGATATTTAAAAGAAACGCATTGCCAGAAATTTAATTTGTGTAGAATTTTTACGATAGATGGCAATAAAATTTAATTTACTAATATATATTGGTTATGAAAACATATTTTGCGGAAGATCTTTGCTCGATGCAATATCTTGAAATTATATGTATGCACCTCTACAGACATAAAAGCTTATGCCCATAGTTCATTAAACACCTCTAAGCTGCCTTCCATAGAAAATACAGGGTATATTCCAAACCAATCCAATACAATAGTAGAGCGGTCTAGAGATTAATTTGGCGAAACCGCTGAGAGGCTTCACTACTGATGAGCCAAGCCCCCTCATTCAATAACTCATATCATTGCAGTAAGGTCTGTAGAGATAATATTTGATGATATTTAAATGAAGCGCATTGCCAGTAAATTTAATTGTGTAAAGTTTTAATATTTAGCATTTGTTTCAATTTACAATTTCAGAATGTCATATATGTAATACCAAATAGTTATCTTAACTAACAAAAACATATATATTAGTTAAACTTGGTTGAAAATCCTGGATATTAATGGTTTCAAAGTTTGGCATTTATTTGTTTCTTCTGTTACAGACTAGAAGAGATTAATGACAGAAGAATTTTGATGAATTTTATTCTTGAGCAAATGGAAAAATCCTCTCCAACATATTATAGACAAGAGAAACAGTCTTATATTGATTTTAACTTCTTTTTATGTGATTAATCTGTGCAAATCTTCAATTATATTCAATTTTCTTTTGCTAATCTCTTGTACGCCTGGTACAGGCCATGGTAATCATGGTGGGTAGAAGTAGGAGATTGCTTTTACTGTAAGTGCATCAGATGTCTACACATATGAAAAGTAGTTCGAATTTGCACTTACAAATGTAACAAAGCCTCATTTGGTTACTTAAACTTGCTGGTGGGATTCGACTTTTCCAAGATTCGGGGCCCATTGGAGCATTTCTTTTTATCAGAAAAAAGTTCCCAATGAGGGAATAGATCCTGAGTCGTAGTGGTCAAAAACCAACGGCTTATACCATACTTCCACCGACCCTCATTATATTCAATGAACAAGTTCAAACATTTAGATTGAATACAGAAAGAGTGTTCTGCCAATAAACTGTGGTATGTTCAATTCGAAAAATCAACGATTAGTTCATAATTTTCACGACAGATGACGCAAGCCAACAACAAAATTCATTTGCATAATCAGCAGATGTTTTTATCTTTCACTCAATAAGTAAAAGTATCAGGAGATGAATAGATGTAAATATAAAGGCTCATATCAGCATGGTCAGGATATGCCTTTTTTAAATTTTAATACGCCTGAACTTTTTTATATTTTTATTTTCTATTATTTTTAATACACACACACTTATATACACACACAACTTTCAGTTGCACGAAAAGAAGATGCCTTTTTCATAATTTATGCACCTTATCCCAGTACAATATCACATTTGTACTCTTTTTTCACATTGTGTAGCGTTCTCATGCAATTCTGGCCTTAACTACCCGTTTCATGATTTTTCAGGATGCCTTAAAGGACCAAGTTTTTGGTCGTTGAGGTACAGCTTGCACCACGCTGATGAGGGCCAACAGCCCGAAAGGCGTCCGTGGTTAGCTTTTCTTGATTAATCAAGAAAAGGTAATTGGCCAATTCTTGAATAATTAGAAATCAACGAGTATAGTTGATATTTATTCCGATAGATGGCGCAAGCCATCAGCAACTTTCAGTTGCACAATAATGAGATGCCTTTTTCATAATTTATATATATGTTATATGGAAATTATATTATATTTAAAATTATAATTCCAAAATTAAATTACTCTGTAAAGTCCTCCGCCAGATATCGCGGCTTCCCCTATTTAAATCTCATTGTTGTTGTTTCCCGTTGGCCGGCTCAAATATTTTTGTAGATATGTAAATATATTTTATTTTTTTCTTTACGCCTCAAATCAGGTATTTCTTACTTAATTATGTATTTTGTGTTCCATAAGCTCAATTAAAACAAATTGTGATTCAAAACTATTTTTATTATTATTACCACGATTTCAATATCATAACAATATTCATGTATACAAAACCAAAAGCAAAACCTAATCTCAACAATATTAAAATATCAGAAAAACCTCCCCTTTTTTGTAATATATATATTTATAATATGAAAAAGGCATCTCCTTATCGTGCAACTGAAAGTTGCTGATGGCCTGCGCCATCTATCGGAATAAATATCAACTATTCTCGTTGATTTTCAATTATTCCAGAATTGGCCAAATACCCATTCTAGATTAATCAAGAAAAGCTAACCACGTACGCGTTTCGGGCTGTTGGCCCTCATCAGTGTGGTGCAAACTGTATCTCAACCACCAAAAAACTTGTCATTCATTTCTTTTTTTTTTTTCATATATATATATATATGAATAGATATTGGCGAGAGGTATTCTGAAGAATAATTCAAAATGTTATTAGATTTTAATCAGAAATGCAAAGTATTATGTTTTAGATTCATTATATATCACTAGACGAATGGCCCGGGCAACGCCCGGGTTTTACCCGAGTGCAAATATATTTTAAAAACGTTGTCTTGGGTGGTCGCTATAGACAGGGTGGTCTGTATAGACAGGTGTATGTATCACACAGCTGATAACAGGGTTGTCTAGAGTGGCCGCTATAGACAGGGTGGTCTGTATAGACAGGTGTATGTATCACACTGCTGATAACAGGGTTGCCTAAAGTGCCCGCTATAGACAGGGTGGTCTGTATAGACAGGTGAATGTAACACACTGATGATAACAGGGTTGCCTAAAGTGACCGCTATAGGCAGGGTGGACTGTATAGACAGGTGGATGTATCACACAGCTGATAACAGGGTTGTCTAGAGTGGCTGCTATAGACAGGTGTATGTATCACACAGCTGATAACAGGGTTATCTAGAATGGCCGCTATATACAGGGTGGTCTGTAAAGACAGGTGGATGTATCACACAGCTGATAACAGGGTTGTCTAGAGTGGTCGCTATAGGCAGGGTGGTCAGTGGTCGCTATAGACAGGGTGGTCTGTATTGACAGGTGGATGTAACACACTGCTGATAACAGGGTTGTCTAGAATGGCCGCTATAGACAGGTGTATGTATCACACAGCTGATAACAGGGTTGTCTAGAGGGGGGCAGGGAGGACACGTGTTCGCCGGCAGCCAATGGGCGCGCATTCTATCCGTGAGCTTCAGACAGAATAAGGCAATTATATATATAGATGATATATGATTATTTATATGAAAATTATTATAAATAAAATAATAAAAAAGGTTAGATGTTTGTTATTAAAATCAAAAAAGGCATATCCTAACCACTGTTTACAAGCTCTGTCATATAAAAGTGCATGTTAACGTGGTCAAAATATGCCTTTTTTATGTTAATATATATACAGTATATTACAAAAATATTTATGATATTGAATTTGAAATGCTATAGAGAATTTTTACTTGCTGATTATTTTGAGGATTGAAATACATGAGTATTAAAATTGCAAAATCGTGGCAAAATAATAAAACATATAATCACAATTTACTTTAATTTGTCTGAAGAACATAATTAAGGATGAAATACCTGATTTGAGACGTAAGGAAGAAAATAAAATATTACACAATTACAAAATGTGAAAAAATAGTACAAATGTGATATTGTACTGGGATAAGGTGCATAATTATTTAAAAAGGCATCTAATTATTCCAGAATTGGCCAAATACTCATTATTGATTAATCAAGAAAAGCTAACCTTGATGAGGGCCAACAGCCCAAAACATGTACATGGGTAGCTTTTCTTGATTAATCAAGAATGGGTATTTGGCCAATTCTTGAATAATTAAAAATCAACGAGAATAGTTTATATTTATTCCGATAGATGGCGCAAGCCATCAGCAACTTTCAGTTGCACGATAAGGAGATGCCTTTCTCAATAATAATTACATATGTTTTGAAAAAAAAAAGATGTTTTAAAAAATGTACATATATACAGAAAGATTTGAGCAGGCCAACGGGAAAGATAGAATATTATTTTACGAGCCACTAACCAAAGTGTATCAATTTTGAGCCCTAAAATAATGTAGCAAGTAGACAAGCCACAATGCACTATATCAAAGTATCAAGGTGCAGCACGCAACCAAGGTTGTTCAAAAAGGTTAGATTCCCCAGGCCAGGGAAGATAAAAGGAAGAAGGCCAACGGGAAACAACAACAATGATTTTATATAGGGAAAGCCGCGACATCTGGCGATCGATCTAAACAGAGTAATTTGTTCTAGAATTTATAATTATAAAATAAAATACAATTTTATATAACATATATTATATATCTTTTAAAATCTCTATACCTTTTTTTCAGTAATTATTATTTATAATAAATTTTAATTGGGGATCCTTAATTTTGTATATTAAAATTTATCCGTTAATTTATGTTCTGGGGAAAATCTTTGAAAAACATTTCTTAATTAATATGTAGTTAATATTTTTAAATACCCTAAAATAAAAACAAGCAATATTAACTATCTACTCTTAACACAATTTAAAAAAAGACGAAAAATAATTATTAAAAAAACGTTAAGCTCATTTAACAAAAAATCCGCTTATGAAAATATTCTTAAAAATCTTTAAAAATATCTTAATTAAGTGTTGATTCATTTTCTTAATTAAAAATAAAAAATTATTCTTTAATAAATTGGTTGATCTTTATAAACGAGGGGTTTGTATAATCTATAACCATAAGCTGATTATCAAAGATGTGGGATGATGATAAGGACCCCATTAAATATTAAAAATGCGAAATATTTTACTTAAATTTATATATAGAACGCACACAATATTAATAAAAAGGCATCTCCTTATCATGAACAATTAGAAGATGCATTTTTCTTCATTTATATACCTGATTTCAGTAGAATTATACTTTTTTTTCTATTTTTCGTACAAAATATTAATTAAAAGGTATCTTCTCATCATGAATAATCAGAAGATGCCTTTTACTTCATTTATTTACCTGATTTCAGTACAATTTAACTTATCTTTTACTATTTTTGACACAAAATATTAATAAAAAGGCATCTCCATATCATGAACAATTAGAAGATGCCCTTTTCTTAATTTATCCCCCTGATTTCAGTACAATTTCAATTATTTTTTACTATTTTTCACACACAATATTAATAAAAAAGGCATATACTTATCATGAACAATTAGAAGATGCATTTTACTTCATTTATCCATCTGATATCAGTACAATTTCACTTTTTTCACTATTTTTCACACACAATATTGAGAAAAAAGGCATATCCTTATCATGAACAATTAGAAGATGCACTTTTATTCATTTATTGACCTGATTTGAGTACAATCTCACTTTTTTTTTACTATATTTCACACACAATATTAAGAAAAAGGCAAATATTAAGAAAAAGGTATATTTTTATCATGAAAAATTAGAAGTTGCATTTTTCTTCATTTATATACCTGATTTCAGTAAAATTTCACTTTTATTACTAATATTACTTTTGTAATGCATATTTTTTGTTGTCAATGTGATTATTCTCATACATATTATCAATTATTAACTCTACACAGATCTTGCTGTAAATGATAAAATTTATTGAAAGTCAGAACTCTTTTCATTGCAGTATGGTCAATATATAAATAATAATTAATAATATGTATAAAAAGAAACTTATTGCCTAAAAAATATATTTTTACGAATTTTATCAATAGATGGCAATTTAATTTATAAAAACAATAACCTTAGAGATTTTGTGAATATATTTGAAGATTGAGAAGTCTCAGTACACAAGCTTTCTAGTTTGCTAATCATAATCTAGCATAAAATGGTTACCTATGCAAATTATTTATTTTTTATTTCGACTTAGAGCGCTATGTCCCCCTAAGGACACTTGCACTTTAAAGGTAAACAAAATTTTGAAAAAAAAAGAAAGAAAGGTATTTTAAATATGTACAGAATTAGTATGCAAGTTAGTTTGATGAAAAGTTTAAAAATAATCAACCCAATTGATATATGTACAAAGGGTTGGTATGCAAATTTAGTTAAATGAAATCAAATGCACACACAAATTGAAAGTAATACCTATGCACGATGTGGACACTAGACATGTGTCGGACCTGGAGGTTGTTGGGCTCTGAGTTACCTGGAGTATAGAAGCTCCATCTATGCTTCCTACCTGTGATGAAACTGTATAAGACTGGTGGTCTTTAATAAAGCTGTATGTGTGATAAAATGGTTACCAGATAGGTCGAGGCTTGGTAATATGAGTTAAGGCTAGTTTATTTATTTATTTATTTATTTATTAATCAACAATGCGTGGTATTAAAATATATGCCCCTATCACAGAGAGAAACTAAATAATACAATAAACATTACAAAACTTAAAATTGAATATCTAAATATTTACAGGTATTTTGTATATCAGTTTTATTAGTGCCTTTTGCAGTCTCTATTACAACATTTAAAATCCAAAATCTTTCGCAGCGTTTTTTGATAAATATAAAATCCAAATAATTTCCAAGACTCTATATTGCAAAATTTCAAATCCTAATTATAGAAATTATAGCAATAATTAAAATTTTAATGAGAGGACGTTTCAAGATCACAAACATATAAACTTTCACAATTCTTCCTTCAAACTTGGAGAATTCCACGAACTGAGAACGGACTGTTTTTTTTTTTTTTTTAATAAATACCATGATAAACATCAATAAACATTCGTTCTTTGATGCTTCTATTTCTTATATAAATATGACACGTTATCACCATATGGTAGATTAAACTGGCGAAACCGCTGGGAGGGTTCACCTCTGATGAGCCAGACCCTCCCTTTAATTTTTCCATCGCAGTAAGGACAGTAGAAATTGTTTTATTTTAAAAAGAATATTACGCCTCTAAAATAGTTTTATAATTTGATAACAGATGGCGCTCTAGTGCATCGCAATACAATATATAGTTGCGGGAGGATTATATTCCTATACAGTAGACTCTCCTATAACGCGATTTCGTACAACGCGATAAAAAAATTGCGACCAATTTATTTATACAACGCGAATTTTCGTATAACGCGTTATAAAATAAAATGCGGAAATTTCCATATTGACAACTGTACAATACATTTAATTTTTATGCACACCCGTTTAGGTATTAAGTTAGAATTTACATGTAAATATTTTGCAAATATAAAAAAATACGAAACTTGATCCCCAGGCATGATGAATAAAGACGGAAAAAAAGAAAAATTGAAACGGAGATATACTGTATCATGTAAAAATGTATAAAATGATGTATATAGGAAAAATAATTATATATTAAAACAAAACTAAATGTTATATTATTTTATATGCAAATGTATATATAAAAAAACAAATATTACGTAGTGAATAAATTTTAATTCCTATAACGCGATTTTATACAACACGGAACACATTAATCGCGTTATAGAAGAGTCTATTGTACCTAAAGAAAGGATCTCTCCATTTAATTATACAGCAGAACGATAAATTATGTTCATCAACATAGTAGAAATATTTTATTATCAACTCAATATATATTTCAACCTTCAATATTATTCACACTTTTCTCAGCTAAATATGAACTAAAATTTCGAAAACACAAAATAAAATGTAGGTTTATATAGTAAAACTATCAAAACGCCAAAATATAATTTAGATATAATTATAAATTATGTTTATAACACCTTGATAAATGTTGGCGTTCAGCCAACTGAAATATTGGTAAAATGAATGATATTTTAATACAATGTATGCCTTTTTATTTAAATAATTATAAATGTAAATATATTAGATAAAACTATAAAAACGTCAAAGAAAATTAGATATAATTATAAATTATGTTATAACACCTTGATATAAAGGTTGGCGTTCAGCCAACTGAAATATTGGTAAAATGAATGGTATTTTGATCCAATATATGTCTTTTCAATCAAATAATTATAAATGTAAATAATTAGCTGAGACTATCAAAACGTCAAAAAATTAGAAATAATTATAAATTATGTTATAACACCTTGATATAAAGGTTGGTGTTCAGCCAACTGAAATATTGGTAAAATGAATTGTGTTTGATCCAATATATGTCTTTTCAATCAAATAATTATAAATGTAAATAATTAGCTGTGACTATCAAAAGGTAAAAAAAAATAGAAATAATTATAAATTATGTTATAACACCTTGATGAATGTGCCACAACAGTTTGGTAAATTCAGACAAAAACTAACCTGTATACCAACAATTGTCAAGTGTTTTAATATGTCAAGTGTTTAAAATGTCATAAACATTATGAATATTTCTGATGCATAAATTAAATGAGAGTGATCTCTATCTAGGTACAAATACATATCTACTTTTTCAGCTCAATATATGTAGATACAAAACTAATCCAAATTTTGAAATTTAAAATATATATATTTATTATTATCCCATTGTATAATTATACAAGGCATGGAGACTATATTAATAGATCAAATTTATAATCTTGGTAGGGGTGGAATACAGGTTCTGTCTTGAAGCTCCCATGCATTCCAAGAGATGGTCTGGTGAGGCCTCTCTGGTCTTGCAGATAGTACATTGTGGGAAGGTCTTTACACCATCCTGGAAGAGGAGCAGTCTTGTATGGTCAGTTTTGAGCCTGGAGATATAGTTTGCTGCCTGTCGCTTCATCCCACATTCCAGAATAGCTCCAGTCTTTTTGTTCAGATACCAATGATGGAATGTTGACTCCTGTATTTTTCTTTATATGTTTCTTTTTTTTTTGTTTTGTGTGCGTTTAAAAAGGTCAAAATCAAGGTCTAAGTTAGGTATTGCTGCTTATCTGCAATTGCATCCGCTGTGTCATTGCTTTTCAGTCCTATGTGGGATCCATTGGAAGGTGACTTGTATTTCCCTGTGAAGCTTGTCTAAATTCAGAGCAATCTTCCTCAGGGACATTTTAAAGCTGTAATTTAAAATATGATTAAATCACACACACACACACAAAGAACCTTTATTAAGTCTTACACAGATTCTCCAGAGTGTAGACAAAAAGAATCAGCTTGAGTGGGGTTGTATATGTACAATCTATATATATAAAATTGAATGTCTGTCTGTCTGTTTGTCTGTACTCTATAGATTCAAAAACCATACATCCAATCGCCGTGAAATTTTGGGATATTATTAGGTATATCACCGGGAAGGTTTTTGAAAAATAATTTCCTGAATATCTTGAATATCCTTAGAGTTATTTGCAGATTTGTAGATTTAACTCGCAAGCAGCGCCCCCATTGTGACGATGATAACAAGTTTTCTTATCACTAAGTTTGTTATCTTAAATATTATTTATCAAAAGTAAGATTATCTCAGGATGACACGGCAATGTGACACGGGAAAAAATGTTCACTAGATAAAACTATGATTTTCTAATGTAGAAAATAAGGAAAGACAAAATTCAGGATGACACGGCACACAGGGACCGGGAAAAAATGTTCACTTTATCGAGAGATTCAAATTTACGAGTTTCAAATTATCAAAATATATCTTTTTTTTTTATTAAGTTTTTAGAGAATTGTTTTAACAAATGTTCGCTAGACAAACCTTTACTCGGGTAAAACCCCGGGCGAAGCCGAGTACGTTTTATAAGTTTATAGAGAATTGTTTTAACAAATTTTCGTTAGACAAACATTCACTCGGGTAAAACCCGGGCGAAGCCGGGCACATCCGCTAGTATTTGATGAAATGCAGCAAAAAGCATGTTCCAACAAAAGAAGAAGAAAAAAAATGTTTTGAAGATTAAGTATCATTATAATAATGGAAATATTAATTTATCAGATCCGCTTTATTCATAACTCTTCTGAACAAATTATATACAGATAAAGCAATATTGTCTATCAGACTTGATAGAAGAGAGTGTACGGTGAAGTTCAGGCGGCCTATCTCAGAAACAAGAGTTTCTTTCTCTATCTTAAGAGATATACATTCAAATATAAATATGATTAAATCACAAAGAGAACCGATATTTTTTAAGAGGCAGAATCCTTAGAATAATATTATCCTTCAAAAATATTTATATTTTAATACTTTGGAAGATCTTCATTTAAAAAGAAAATCGATATTTTAAAATTCACCTTATTATATTAATACATGAGATTATTTGATATGTATGTGATAATCAAAAGCATTAAAATATTACATTTTTATTATTTTTAAACAATATTTTTGTTATATTTTCTTAATTTGCATTTACACGCACCCAATAGGCTCTGTATGAAAAAGTTAAACTTGTATAAGCTTATAATTTTGCTTTGTTTTAAAAATGAATCGATGTTGGTTTCATATGCTTTAATTGAATATTACACCTTAGTTCTATATATTTTATTGCTTAAAAAGGAAAACAACAAAACAAAAAATAAACTACAATTGCAAATGATTTGATAATTAACTGTTAAAAAAGAAACAAAAATAATGTCCAAAAATGATGATGATAAAATAATTGAATATGTCTGCCAGAAAAATGTTTCTATGAATTAAAAAAAAAAAAAAGAATAATTACAAAATTAACATATAAACTTCAAACAGGCCTTAATATTATTATTAACTCAACAAATATTTTAACCTTCAATATTATTCACACTTTTTCAGCTAAATATGAACTAAATTTTCGAAAAAACAAAATAAAATGTAGGTTTATATAGTGACACTATCAAAACGTCAAAAAATAGATATAATTATAAATGTAAAATATTATCTAAAATGAATATTCAATAATTAATTATTATTTTAACTGAATTTATTTTAATGTGTATACAACATACTTGCATATTAACATTTGGTATTAAAGGATTCAAATTAAGTTTACAATATTTTTAATAATAGTTACAAATAACATCGGTAGATGGCGTTAGGTGTTGCAAACAATATTTAAAAAATAAATCTATAGCATGGTTTAAAATGAACTCGTCTCAATATTGCTGAATATTTTATGCATTGTCTTTTTTATCACTCAATTATATAATTATACAACAAAGCTAAGTGGTAATAAATTGATATTTTTATTTAGTTTGAATATTGCTTCATTAATTTTTAAAAATTCAAATTCGAAAAATTGTAAATTGAATTTTTTTAAAATTTCATTTTTTTCTAAAAATTCGTTAATTTTTAAATTTGATTCTAAATTTAGATCGCTTTTTAATTCTTCTGACGAGTTGTTGTGTCCAATGAAGAGCCTCAGATGTATCCATGCATCTCTATCACAGCAGTCGCAATGTCCTCTATCTTGGGTGTGTAAAGCTGCTGCTCTGGGTCTATGTAAATTTTCTGCAAGGCTGCAGCCAATGCTGGGCATGAGAATATGTGGGTTTCACACCTGGACAGTTGTCGCATATCCTATAGGTTCTTTTGCCATCCGGATGTATTGTCATTCCTTTATAGTGTTTTGTTCTGAGTCTTGTTATTGTTTTGTAGTTCTTCTCTCAGAGTTTATTTCGCATATTTGATCTTTTTTTTTTTAATTATCTTGTATTTTGCCGAAGCATCAGGGTAAAATACTGACATTTGTTCTTTCCTTTGGCTCAACTTTCTGGTTTCTTTTTGCTTAATTCATTTGTCATATCATTAACCCAGATCCAAATATGGTTTCAACGAGTCTCTTTCATATATTTAACACACAACGTTAATATAATGGTCTTTTAATAACTTTATATAACTATTTTTTGAAGGATACCTTTATCAAATGAATATTATTATTTTGGTAACATATAAAGACTATATTTAGATCCTTAATACTTATACATACTTAATACTTATACATGTATTTATTCTCTAGTTAAATTGTATCACTTACATTAAAGGGGTTTGGAAGGAACCAATAATATAATCGATTTTTCGTTTTATTTGAATATGATAATGAAGAGGCACATATTGGATTGAATAAAATACGTATTTATTTGCCAATATTTCGGTTGGCTGAACGCCAACCTTTATTGAGGCATTACATTTTTGTAAACACAAACTCATCGCCGCATAGTGTTATAATATCACAGTTGAAATCATTTAAAATACAAAGTAGGTAAGGAAAAGAATTGTGCATGAATTTTCAGGAATTTGGCAAACGAATCTTTTATTCAATCCAATATATGCCTTTTAACTATCTTATGATTTAAGTATGGATTGCTCTATTTTCAGAACGATTTGAATATATATTTATACGCACAAAACATCTAAAATTTTGAAATTATATTGTCCACTTTAAAAAATATATATCTGATACATTGTGTTTATGTTTCAATGTACATGTTTGAATTCTGTAAAGCTAATTCCTTTGTTTTTTTAAACTTAATTAAAAAGAATGATGTTGTAAATATATTGATTGGCTCATTATTATTAATAGCATAACCTTTTATAATTAAATTCTGTGATAATTAGTTCACCATGTTAAAACACAATATTGTTGTCGTGTCCAATGAAGAGCCTCAGATATCTCTATGCATCTCTATCACAACAGCAGCAATTTCCACTATCTTGGTTGTGTAAAGTTGCTGCTCTGGATCTATGTCAATTTTCTGCAAGACTGCGGCCATTGCTGGGCATGAGAATATGCTAAAACATAATCTGATAAACAATAGTTTAAACAGATTACACAATATAATATAGCCCGGATATATAAGAGCTGTATGGCTGCTGTAGCTCATGAACAGAAAAATATTCCCAAGACTACTCGATCAGATCTTTCAGGAGACGTGCCTCTACTCCAAGCCGTCTCTTGAAATAACTACCAAAATTCCATTTATGAGAGGTCATCACCACCATTTTCATAGATCATGGCCATATTCTGGCAGATATTGCACTTGAGCATCCTGGAATTAATGCAACCTGCCCTCACTGCTCTAAAGAACCATAGACATTTGATCACATCCATCTGTCCAGCTTTTCTGAAAACAAAGGATGAAGACAGCTACCATAGTCGGACTGATCCACCGTATTTCAACATCTATGGCCAGACTCCCTGACTCAACCTTAACATGGAACTTCTTGGTCGAATGGATCAGCTCGACAATCTACTCAGGACGTGATTAAAAGCTCTTAGCATTAGTCCATACTTGTGATCTGGACAGCCCGGGTAGATGGCATTCTTTGCTCCAGGAAACTGAGTTATAAAAATCTCTCTCTTATATTTGATATCAGTCAATTTCTCACAGAAATAGTATAATATATCTTTGAAACAAACAGGCTTCAAAAGTTGATACGACAAAGTGAGGTTTTGTCATAGAATGTGCCACTGTATTATGAAATACATAGATTTTGATGTGTTATATTCGGTTGGAGACTGTCTTGAGTCGAGGAGCCCTCTTTATGATTTCCTATGCTACACGGATGTCCTCACACTAGGCCCAGCGTCTATATGACAGCGCTAGGAATACCCGAGGTCTCCAGGTCAGATATGGAGAAGTGAATCGGCCCAGGGCGGAAATATATATTTTGATTAATTAATATGATGTATACACAATATAAAATGTCTTATGGCTATTACAATCATATAGATGCTTGTTAAATGTGTAGTAATGTAGTGCACTTACATTAAAAGTAGTCACCATTTACTACCCACCATAAATTTCGTATTTCAAACTGAAATAATATAATATATTTTTCTCTCAATATATAATAAGTATTTAAAATATGTATATAATAATGTGTATATAAGAGATGTGAATTTATTAATAAAGCTTTAACGTGATAATCCTGTTGAAGGACTGACAAGTCCGAAAGCTTGAAAATAAAAGGTTGCAAAATAAACTTAACCCTGGAAGCTTCATTTATTTTATAAGACATGTAGTGTACTTATAGTAAAAGCAGTCGCCTACTTCTTCCCACTATGATCAAAATGGCCTGTACCACGTATACAAGGGACTATACGTATTGTCAGAATGTATAAGGATCTCCCGGTGTTATATAAAGGACGTTACATAGGACGTATCTCCTTACGTTTTAACGTAACTTCAATCTCAAACATTTAAACAACCACTTCAATAAAGGATTTATATGTTTCATGGATATCAAACAACTACTACCCACCATAATTAGAATAGCCTGTACTACGTGTACTCTACTTAGTAAAAAACGGAATCATCAACGATGATACTAAAATGGATAATAATATAGTGCATAATGAATCTAGTAATCACAGTATAATCGAAAGAAGTTACAATATGAAGACATAACGTAAGGAAAAGCTCATTTCGTGAAGCACCTATTTGAATTCAACTACAGTCAAAGAAGGAGATAATAGTCCAAAATGTCGGTAAACAGGATCTAAATCATTTAACCGTGTCGAAGCAGTTTCTTTTTCTATTTCTTTAATGGTGTTTCTTACTTCTTGCACAAGCTTAACCTAACCAATGATTACTATTACCCAAAATGGGTTTCTGGAACCTTGCAAGCTGATAGTATAAATGCTCCGACATTGAATTCGCACGCGCTTTGTGCTTAAGTAAATCTAGTTCTAAACCCTTTTGATTCAATCTCTTATTAACATGGTTTTCATACTTGATATATAAAAATATAAATAATAATTGAAGTTGAAAACGTTTTTATAAACGTTCATAAAAGGTTTATGAAGTTTACAAATTGAATTAATCAAAATCTCACCTAAAACTACACAATAATGAATTCTCTACAAATAAAAATGTATTAAAAGAAATAAAAAAGGCTATCACTCTCTTTATAATAAACTTTCAAATTCTAGGCGACATTTTGAAATAATTTTATCTATATTTTAGATAGATATTTGTGCGAATTAGATACATAACCGCTCTTTGGCACATTCTGAGGATTTTATTATTCCCGATCGGATCTCATGAAATCTAAAACCACCCTGGACTAACGAGAACCATAACCTCAAACAATGATCTCCATATGGGCGCTTATCAGCTTCGCAAAGCTGGTGTAATGGTTTTATCACCGATTCTAATGCCTTAGTTTGCGGAGACAATCAATAGATGGCTCTTAGTTTAAACGTCTTTTTTGTCATAGATCAATATACTCTCGGAAAAATTTACATTTATATAAATAAGAGAGAATAATAATAACACAATAATGCCTATTAATTTTCATTATATTATTCTTACAAGGAGAATACAAATTTCTACAATACATAGCAAAACTTGAAAATGAAATTAATGTTTGAATATTTTGTAAGAATTTATGTTCTTTTTTCGGTCAGATTCCCAACACAGGTTTTAAACACATGGGTCTCTAAGATGATGGAATTCTAAGTTTTAACAGATTAGATTATGAAACCCAAAGGAATATCTATATTTCAGTAATATGTGCCCATTTTTCGATTTAGTATTTTCCAGAATAGGTTTCAAATGCTAAGAATTTGTTTTTCTAGAATCGATTTTTCATATTTAACTTATTGTTTTGGATTTAATTCCCCCAAACTCGTTCTATATATTGAGTATAATGTATGGCTCTTGAAGACTATAGTAAAACTTGGACTTGAGATCTCGTGTGGATTGGAAGAAGAAGAGTCCGGAAAGGTCAAAGTTCACTGACTCCGGACGTTGGAGATGACTTCACACGCTTTCACATGGCAGCTCGAGCGACGAGGCCGGTCGTTTTTTTACGATCCCTCCCTGGGAAGTGTTGGCTCAATTAAACATCTTTTTATTTACTTCGTTTTGTTTTCGAGGGTTTTGTTGAGACTTCCTCTCTGTGGTGAAGATCCCCCAACAAATGGAAAGATGTTGCCTTCAGAATTTATCAAGTCGAGTTCGAGATTTGGTGACTATATGGATGAATATTCTCCAATTTGATCTGTTAGAGCTAATCATTCGTAGTTCATCTATTGACTTTCCGTTAGTTTTTTTTTTTCTTTATAAATATTAGCCAGTTAATCTCATTGAAGTCTTCTTTGTTTCTTCTGCTTTCAATTTATTCACAACATCAACAACATTTCTAATCCATATGCTCTCATTATGTGTCCGAAATGGGTCAGTCTTTGATTATATATTTAGTATTCAAAAATCTACCTGGTTCAATTTCATTTAGGTTTGAAACATTTTACCTTTTATATCTGTCCATGGCACTCTAAGTAGATTTCTCAATATTCATATTTGAAAAATTTCAATTCGTTTTTCTTTTTTTTTTTTCCTGAGTGTCCATTTTTCACCTCCATAATTGTAACTACAGGAAATACCAATGCCTCTACAATTATCCAATAGAATAGTATGGTTGTATTACTTATTACGAGTAAAAACTATTTATCATTTTGATGAAGTAAAATGAATAGATCTTGAAAAATGATTTAAAAATTTTAGAACGAAATATCGAGATTGATTAGCGAAGAGTTTTTCTTGTTGTATATAAGGACAGATGAGCTTTCGAGATAAAGGATTTTGTCAATGACCTTAACAATAAAACGATAATTTAAGGAAAATTACTATAGATGGCAAATGTATAAGAATAGAATTTCAATGCGAGAGTTTAAAAATAAATAAATAAGTGTATCCCCTCAATAAGGTCTTCTAATTTAAAATTCACACAAACACACATACAGCTTTATTAAGACCACCGGTCTTATACAGATTCACTGCAGGAAGTAAGCATAGATAGAGCTCCTATACTCCAAGCAGCACAGAACCCAAAAACAACTAAAGGTCCAACACATGTCCAGTGGCCACACCGTGCATATGTCAAGGTTATCGTATCACTGAAAAGACGAGTGTGGAATCAGCCACGTTTTAGTCTTCGCTTTCCTCATCCAAATGAACCACGACATTCAGAAAATCCATTAAACTCCTCCGAACGATGACTGCGGCCTTGTAAAATTTATATAAACCAAAGAGGAGACCTTTATTAAACATCATTGCATTCATCCAGTTATATATTTGTTGACTATCAAATTGAGACGAGGATAAGTCGCCTAAGAATTATATTCTCTGTTTCTCCAAGCAAAACCAACCAAATATTATATACATGATTTCATTTTGTATTCTGATATTACATATAAATCACAAGTTGAAGGATAATCAGTCTTCCAGCGATTTAAACAATTTTCTGGAAAGAACACCCATAGGAGTCTCAGTTTCGTAAAAACCAGAGGAGTATTTGTGAGTAGGTATAATTCTGCTGTTATTGAATTTTTTCATGTTCTTTAAGTGACTATAAAATGAGAGGTATTTAAGATTATATACTAGTATTTTGATATTCTAATTTAAATTTGAAGAAAAATAATATTCTGATTATGAATTTGAGAGTTGCTAATGACTTGAGCCAAATATAGGATTGAATATGAAATGGTAGTTAATTTCTCTCTCTCAAATTATTCGCGAATTTTATTGATTAAATAATTTTTGTTTAAACACCAGAAATTAGCAAATTTCTGTTTTTGTGTTACCTTTAGACACAATTTCAAAGTTTTAAATGATTTTTAAAGTAAAATGAAATAGCAAAAAGAAATTTGGCTTTTAAAGACTTAATCGAAGGTACTCTTTACATTTAATAATGTTTAAATCCTTTATCAATAAGTTTATTTCATTGATTTACAAAAAGAAGCTTATATTTCGAAAGGATTTGACTATTTTTATAAAATTTATTGCAATTTTTTTTTTCTTTATTTTATATTAGAGAATATGGTAAGAGGAGCTTGTTTACTATTATATATAGAAATGGGGATGTAAAGACAAATAGAAATATTTTTCGTTTTGATATATAGTTTACATATTTTTCCTTATTTGTAAAGAGCATATATATTCTGTTAATTCTTTAATTTGTATTTGAATTAATATATTTTCATGATATCATCAAGTGTTTGGTTTTAAAACATATTAATATTTTATATTTAATGAAAGATTCTATATGGAGAGATAGAAAATGTAAAGAAGTTGCTGAGTGGAATATTTATTGTGAAAATAAAACTTGATTCCTTATAGAGAGAGAAAATTCAATCTAAGAGTGTTTTGTTTCCCACTTGGCAAATACGCAAGTAGGAAAAGCAGAATGATTGTTTACAAAATAATTTGTTCTTGTTAGGCTTAATTGAATAGAATGTTTATACTAGTGTAAAGAAACAAATTTACTTATCTTTGGTCAGGCAATCATCCCAAGCTTTACAAATGAATTTATTTTATTTTTCTTTACAATGAATATTTAAAGAATACGATTTAAAGCCGCAGCTATGAAAGGCATGGTTCTTTAGTGGCGCGCGTTGGTAAGAATCTTCTAGAAGGTGGCGAGCTCCCTCTGGCGGCGCAGCCAGACGGCCTCCCATTGGTCAGCGATGACGCAGTTCCTTCACCGCCGCGCGTACACCGCCGCGTGCTGCCTTCTGCTACCTATGTTAAAATAAAACGAAACAAAGAGTATATTTCAATTTTGTATTAAAGGATACTTCTATTTGATTGGTTCTATAGTTTAAAAAAGAAACTTCTAAATAATTTTCTTCTGAGAGATGACTAGAGAATAAATTTCTTCTAAGATAGGCATACAAAAATGTACTTTAATATCAACATTATTAGTTATTGAATTTTTATTACAATGATTTTAGATTTAAAAAATTTAAACGAAAATTTTCCACTCCACCCAAGAGGTACTTGCCAAGCGCGTTAAACTTTGTTAACCACCGTAGAAGCTCCTTATTCCTTCAGAACTGAATTATAGAACTGGCTTGGGTACACCCAACCAACATCTTTTTTATATAGATGATTTGGTCGAGCTAGATATTCACACATACATACAGCTTTATTAAGACCACCGGTCGTATACAGATTCATCGCAGGAAGGAGTCAACATTCGGAAGAGATTAATGAATTTGCCGAATGTCGTAGTGCATTTGGATGAAGAAAGCGAAGACTAGAACACGGCTGATTCCACACTCGTCTTTTCAGTAATACGCTAACCTTGACATATGCACTGTGTGGCCACTGGACATGCATCGGACCTGGAGGCTGTTGTTAGGTTCTGTGCTGAATGGAGTATAGGAGCTCTATCTATGCTTCCTTCCTGTGGTCAATCTGTATAAGACCAGTGGTCTTAATAAAGTTTTATATATTTGCGATCTAGATAGTCAAAGTTTTGCAAAAGAAGTCTGTTGATGAGATGGACTCTGTGTCATTGAGGAAGGGGTAGGCAAAACTCCAATATCTGAAGCAGTAAACAATTCAAGACATAGTCTAACAGCAGACCTATCTGCCATTACTTTTCCCAACTGATTGACCCATTGTTGGGCCCTATTCATATATATATATTGATACAATTTTCATTATTTTAAAATATTTTCACGTAGAAAATGAGGAAAAACAAAACACAAGGATGACACGGCAATTTATATTTAATTTAAAAATCGTATAAAATATTCATAGTGCAACATGAACATGTGTGCAGGGTCCCCAGGCCAGAACAGTATCAAGCCTGAGGGAAAACGCGCCAGCTCCCGAGGTCTCATTCCACAGGCAAAAATCAAGACAGTCAAAATGACGCTGGTGATCGTCTCCAGTAAGTTACACTTTTATATACTAAATAACCTATTTAAAATATTCTTTCTATACATATAGTTTGTAATATAGTTCAATATAAACGTACTTTCCCATATGTAATATAGCTATAGTGTGACAACCAAAACTGTAAACAATTTAAATCGCTAGTATGCCATCATGTAATGCAAAACAAAATAAAAATTAGATTGAATGACAGCCGGCGCCAGACAGGAGAAAGGTCTCCATAAAACAAAGTCGGGTTACCAGGTGTGCCCCCTTTTGCTCAAAAATAGATCAGTCCCTCTGAGACACGAGATTGACAGACCCACTTCGAACAGCGTCCGACTTCCAGCACTCTCTTGCTCACCCTTTCTAAGATGACATCCAACATGTCTCGTCCTTTTGTGCAATACATTCACGCCTGAAACCACTCTGAACATTGTGGCTACCACGACTACATCTATTCAACATGTCAAACTGAAATCATACAACAGGATAAAACACATCACCATATATTATTATTTTTCCGTTTGTTTTTTTTTCAATTTTTACTATCTTAAAGATTCATAGGCTTTATTGATGCCATCAAGATGACTGATCCCATATTTAAAAATATTTTTGCGGAATTTATTTAGAATATATAAAAATTGGTAGATTAATCAGATATATGTTATATATATCCAAAATGGCACCATTATCTTTTATTTTGAATCAGAACGATGCACTGTTTAATCACCCTAATAAAATAAACTTACTCGTGATGATAAAGAATAACCACAACATCAGTTTCGAAAATTCAGACAAAAAGCCAACTGTTTATTATGGTTTTGGGCTTTGGCTCTCATCAGTACAGTGTCGGCTTCCGATTGATAAAATCCTAAGAGAGGGTTTAGAAAAGCGGTTGAATTTACCAAACAAATGTTTAAGCTGGTGAATTGGCTAGAGCCGATTTTCAGGCAATAATACAACATAAAGTTGCGGAAGGATATAATTCATATATGAAAAGTGGCATCTCTCCCTTTTATTATGTATCAGAACCATGTTTCATCACATTATTAAATACCTTTACTATTAATGAGAAAATGAATGAGCATCAACATCAGTTTTTCCAAATTCGGCCAAAGCCCAGAACTAGGGTATACTATTGGCTTTTTCTATAAATTTTCCAAAACTGCAGCTCTAAGAGTTACAATGATGTTATTACAAAGTGTTAATCTATTTGAACCACAGATATTACAATGGTTGTTGCAGTGTTTATCTTGAGAAGTCGCTGGTAAAAATACATTGTTTATCCAATTAAACCATAGAAGTTACAATGGTTATTGCAGTGTTCATACTGTAAAACCACACAGAGTTACAATCGCTATTGTAGTATCCATTCAATGAAGTTACAGATATAACATTTATTGATGTAATGTTAATCCATTGCAGCTATAAAAGTTATAATGATGTTTTACAAAGTATTGAACAATTTCAACAGAAGTTACAATGGCTGTTGCAGTGTTCATCTTGTGAAGCCGCTTGTAAAAATTACAATGTGTTGAACCATTTCAACAACCAGGATTGCAATTGTTGTTGCAGTGTTCATCTTGTGAAGCCGCTGGTAACAATTGACGAGTGTTGATCCATTTCAACAGTATTGTTTGCAATTGTTGTTGCAGTGTTCATCTTGTGAAGCCGCTTGTAACACTTAACTAGTGTTGATCCAATTCAACAACAGATGTTGCAATTGTTGTTGCAGTGTTCATCCTGTGCTGGAGCCCATACTTCCTCTATGATCTTTTCCAAGTGTACGGCTTCATACCGAACAGCCAGACCAGTATCGCAGTCTCCACCTTCATCCAGAGTCTAGCTCCTCTCAACTCGGCAGCTAACCCCATCATTTACTGTCTCTTCTCTACTCCTCTTTCCCGCAGGTACGTGCGTATCTCCTTCCTTCATGTCCTCAACTAAAGTTCCTACCTTTATATTTCCACGTCTGTGTAGATATCACCTAAAATGAATTATATATATGTGGGTTTTGAAAATAGAGAAATCCATAAATGAATCTTAAATTGAAAAGGCATATATTGGATCATAAAACCATTTATTTTACCAATATTTCACGTTATGTGGCGCTGAGTTTGTTGTTGACACACATTAAAAATGTTATAACACCTTGATAAAGGTTGGCGTTCAGCCAACTTAAATATTGGTAGAATAAATGATTTTTTGATCCAATATATGCCTTTTTAATTAAATATATGTGTGTTCGTGAAAAAGATAGTAGAAAAAATAAAAAAGACAGGTGATATTGAAAATAAAGAAGGCATATCCTGACCAGGAGCCCATGTGCTTTTTAGAAGGCAGAGCGTCATCTAGTGGAGCAGAAATCAACTAAACATTGATATAGCCTGTCCCTTATATTTGGCAAACCCATTGATTTCTGTATCAATAAATAGTTGAATTGTTTAACAACAAGATTTAACAACGGAATCAAGCACTCGGCTTTGACACGTCATGAGCTTGTTGAAGAAATTACCTTTATTATCAATTTTACAATTTACATATATAGTTTCTTTGTTAATTTTCACAGAGGACGAATTTCAATGAATTCAATTTAAGACTTCATTACCCTATTTCATAAACGTTTATTGTCCTCTAGCGTTTCAGAGACCCACTGTTTCCCTTTTTAAAAAGGTGAAATACTTATTAGTGAATATAACTTATATAATATAAGATATTTATATAACAATAATAACTATAACACACAAGCTTTCCACATTTTTTAAAAGGACGACATTGAATCGTCGAAACGTTGAAAGGCGGTAAAAACGTTTATAAAAAATGTTGATGAAAACTTGGTTTAATATTTTAAACGCGTTAAATAATAAAAGGCTTTCTTGGATCAACACAAACAATATTTATTTTTACAATTTCAATATTTTGACGAGGCGCATTCGCCCATATTCTTCTGGAATTTAACTCTTGTAAGCTTATCATCTAAGGGAAGCAAGAGAATTACTGTTTTAGATAAAAACGAGCTGAAATTACCTTTTAATACTGTTGCGATGCTTTCCAGTGGTTGTTGTTTGTGAACAAGGTTTCTAGGAAAACAAAGTAGGTTCGTTGTGGATACAGTTTAGTGCGATATACTTCATTATAATAGTTTTTTGGGTATTAATAATTAAATACAATATATGTCCTCATTGTCCGCCATTCTTGGTTAATCAATACAGTCACATGCCTGGAGACAACTTGCCGTGTCTTCTATCGCTGCAGATTTGACATCAGACTGTCTGTTCACACCACACTGGAATACCGTCCTGACGCCTGTCCCACTCACACATGGGCCATCTATCCACAGCTGGAATCCATCCTTCTTTCCCCAACTTCACCCTGGGATCTTGGCCTCTTGTTAAGCTTGTAATACAGTGAGAATGTGATTATCCATAATACAATACTATTTAAACCGGTATGCTTATTGAATTATGTTCAAATAGCTTTCGGGTGAAGAAAGTTATCGTTATGAACAATATTATATTGATAATATTTATATATTCAAGCATTTGGCAATCTGTGACTTGTTGAATACGTAAACACCACTAATTATCTAATTTACACTCATGGACAAACCTCAAGAGAGTTGTATCTTTTTGTATGTATATCGGGATTCAGACAATAACTCTGAAAGATATTTAATACACAGTGAACTTTATTGAAGATACACGAGATGACCAAGTGTGATCAAAATTGCCTCTGTCTTCTTAAAAAAAATGATGACTAGCGCCATCAAAATATGGAATTCCTTAAGTTTTGTGCATGTGTGTAGACGATAAAACTTTTGGTAAACAAGTCTTTCAATAAGATATTGTCAAGTAGCTCCATCCAGATGGGACAACTGTCAATCATCCCTGGACCCCGGGGGGACCACAGGTGTGGGGGCTTCTGGGAAGCTGATCTGTAAATAAGGAAAACGGGGACGGTGGCTAACGCCGTTCATTCAGGATTAGCTTTAACTTGGGGTAAGTGGTACTCCCGCTCTTCCCCTATCAATACCCCTTATAATAAATTATTTATTCCCAAATTTGCCCTTGCTTTATTTATCTCCGCGACATATTTTGGTGGAGACGCTGGGTAGCGTGACGGAACTTCGAAGAAGTCGACGTCTACAGGGACGTGAACCAATTCTTCAACCTTTGCCACAACGAATAGAAATGGAAGACGACCACAGACCTACTGTTAACGGATCCTACCTCCCTTGTCAGCGCCAACGAGATCCTTCTACCTTTTCTGGAGATGGAAATATAAACCCTGGACAGTGGTTGAAAGAGTACGAGAGAGTTTCGAACTACAACAGATGGGACGAGACCATGAAGCTTGCCAACGTCGTATTTTACTTGAACGGAACTGCTGGAAGGTGGTTTGATAATAACGAAGAATCACTCAACTCGTGGAGAAGCTTTGAAGACGCATTCCGCGGTGTGTTCGGACTGCAGGAGGATTCTGCTCGACGCGCCGAGGAAGTTCTGAAGTCAAGAGCACAGAAGGCCGAAGAATCCAGCGAGTCATACATCCAGGAGATTCTTAGTCTCTGCCACCAGGTGAACCCTCGCATGGAAGAAGGTGAGATAGTTGCTCACATTATAAAGGGAATTTCGGAGGACACATACCAGGTATTGATGGCGAAAGACATACAGACGGTAGATGAGATCCTGAAGTTCTGCCGTCATCTGACAACCGTCAAGCAGCGCCGGATCGGCCGTACGAAATTCGCCAGGTTGTCAAACGTAATGCCCATTTCGTGTGTTGACGACTCAGACGACTTGGCCGGCTTAATTCGCCGCATCGTTAGAGAAGAGATACAAAAGGTTTTCTCAGCACCTGAAGTGATCAATCCTCTCCGAGAGGTGAACGCCCTGGAACAGACTGTGAGGGAAGAGGTCAGCCGTGCTCTACAACCTACCAGACCACAAGTCAACGTGGTACAACAACAACCACGAACGCCCTATTATAATATCGACCGACCAACCCAACCCAGGAAGACGGAACATTGGAGAACCTACGACGACAAACCTATCTGCTTCCACTGCGGACGACCCGGACATGTCGTCCGTTATTGTAGGGAACGACGGCAGGTCTTCGCTGAAGCCAGGTCAAGGAATGGCGGAGAAGGAAGAAATGTTGGATTTTCGAGTCGACCCCCGAGATATGACGCCGACGACGACTATGTAACGCCCCAAACCTCGACGTACTTCTACCGGAGCTCTTCCCCACATCCAAGCCGTGCAAGGTCGCCAGCCCGAAGACAATCCCAGTCGCCAGCCCGTCGTTTCAGCCGTTCTCCCAATCCTCAGAATGTGAAAAACTAAGTGGAGCGGCTTCTAACGGGGGTGAGGTCGCCATTGAGGAAAATCCTCCAGGGTATATCGCCGCTAAATTAAAAGAAAATTTTGTTATGGTCGAAATAAATGGACGCAAAATTAAAGCATTGGTGGATTCAGGAGCCGACTTTTCTGTTATTTCAGACAAATTTCGACGCGAACTAAAGACACCTCTCTTCAAAGAACCAGGTCCCATTCTTAAAGCCGCAAACAAAAATTTAATAGAGACCCTAGGAAAATGTGTCCTGAACATAGAAGTTAATGGTCTGAATATCTCATTTGAATTCGTTGTTATGGTGGAATGCAGCCATGATATCATATTTGGATGGGACTTCTTCAAGGCCACCGAGGCCGTCATTGATTGTGGCAGAAATGAACTCCATCTCGGGAAACCTCCGTCCTGGAATCTCGAGAGGAGGAAAACCAGAGATTGTTTGCTTCCGAAGACTTTGTCATCCCGCCTAAATCAATAAAGAAGATCAGTGTGATAAACGAAGAAATATGTGGTGTTAGAGATGTTTTAGTCTCAACTTCTAAGGACTTATTATTAAGAAAGGAAGTTCTTATACCAAACTCATTGGTTACATTTCGACACGGCCGAGGTAGCATTTGGGTGGCGAATGGAGCATCTTGGCCGCAACTGATTCCATCAGGAATGAATATGTGCACCATGGAAAGTTATGAGAATGGGAATATCTGCAGTCTTATTGAATCCAGCGATAAGTTACAAGAAACGCAGCTAAAGTCACGTGAATGGTCACAGAAGATAAACCTTACTCTAGATCCAGGGCTGTCTGAAATTCAAAGGTTACAGCTTGTTTCATGCCTTGACGAGTTTATCGACGTATTTGACTTTGAGAGTACTCCCATTAAGCCCGCCAGTACTGTGAAGCACAAGATAAACACAGGAGACCACTCTCCTATCAAACAGAGGCCCTATAGAGTAGCACCAAGTGAACGACGACTAATTCAAGATGAAGTGAACTAGATGATTGAAAATCACATCGTGAAGCCCTCTGAAAGTCCTTGGTCATCTCCAGTTATTCTAGTTCGAAAGAAAGACGGGACCTGGAGATTCTGCGTAGATTACCGTCGATTAAATAAGATAACGAAAAAAGATGTTTACCCGCTGCCACGCATTGACGATGCCTTGGATAGTTTAACCGGCTCTAGTTACTTCTCCACGATGGATCTTCGGTCCGGGTATTGGCAGATTGAAGTGGACGAAAAAGACAGGGAGAAAACTGCTTTCATCACTCCAGATGGGTTGTATGAATTCCAAGTAATGCCTTTCGGTCTTTGTAACGCTCCAGCAACGTTTGAAAGGATGATAGATAGTGTTCTGGGCAGTCTTAAATGGAACATGTGCCTTTGCTACCTGGACGACATCGTAGTTTACGCACCTACCTTTGAGGAACATCTACGTCGTCTACAACTTGTATTAAGCTGCATCCAGAAAGCTGGACTAAGCTTGAACCACAAAAAGTGTCTTTTTGGATCAAGGAGGATAAAGATTTTGGGACACCTTGTTGACGCCAATGGAATTCATCCAGATCCAGATAAAGTTGAAGCCGTCTCTAAATTTCCGAGGCCAAGGAATATCTCTGAACTGAGGAGCTTTCTTGGATTATGTTCCTATTACCGAAGATTTATTGAGAACTTTGCCGACAAAGCTAGATCTTTGCATGACCTACTGAAGACTGAAAAACAATTTTATTGGGATGCAGTTCAAGAGAAAGCGTTTGAAGTCCTTAAAACAGCTCTAATTTCAGAGCCTGTCTTAGGACACTTTGATGAATCCGCTGATACCCATCTACACACGGATGCAAGCGGACATGGTATTGGAGCTGTTCTTCTACAAATACAAGGTGGAAAGGAGCGGCCTATAGCTTATGCATCTAGAAGCTTGACAAAGGCTGAAAATAACTATTCTACAACGGAAAAAGAATGCCTTGCTGTAGTCTGGTCTATTAGCAAATTCCGCCCATATTTGTTTGGTCGACCATTCACGGTTGTCACTGACCATCATTCTCTATGTTGGTTGGTAGGGCAGAAAGATCCTTCTGGACGTTTGGCAAGATGGGCGCTGAAGTTGCAAGAATTTGACGTGACCGTTATCTACAAGAGCGGACGCAAACATAAGGATGCCGATTGTCTGTCAAGGAGCCCGCTTGAGAACGATCCACCAAGTGCTGTGATGTCACTAACCAACGTCGATATAGAGCAGACTAAAGACCCGGATTTAGCTAAAATAATCGATAATTTAAACTCGGGCTACACCAGAAAGGAATTCAGCATTATCGACGGCATCTTATACAAGAAAAACTATAGCACAACTGGAAGACCCTGGCTTATGATGATCTCTAAGCACTTAAGATCGGAAGTTATGGCAGATTTACATGACGCTCCTACAGCTGGGCATTTGGGTTTCGCCCGAACGTATGACAAAGTCAAGAAACGATTCTATTGGCCTGGCCTTTATAGAACTGTTCGCCAATATGTAAGCCATTGTCGGGAGTGTCAACGAAGGAAGAAATTACCTCGACGTCCGGCTGGACAACTTGTATCCATACCGCCCGTAGAAAAGCCATTCTATAAGGTCGGGGTCGATCTCCTTGGAAGATTTCCAGTTTCTAAAGATGGAAACCGTTGGATCATTGTGTGCACCGATTATATGACAAGGTATGCCATAACGAAAGCGATCCCAGACGGAGGAGCAATCGAAACAGCTAAGTTCCTGGTTGAAGATGTTATCTTGAAGCATGGAGCTCCTAGAGAAATGATAACAGATCGCGGAAGAAATTTCATTTCTCAAGTAATAAAAGAGATCAATGCTCTGTGCGGAATTGTGCACAGATTTACAACGGCCTACCATCCCCAGACCAACGGCCTGACTGAAAGGTTCAACAAAACTCTGGGAGACATGTTGTCCATGTACACAGGTGTCGAGCAGAAGGACTGGGACCAAGTTTTACCCTACGTGACTTTTGCTTACAACACTGCTAAACAGGAGGTGACCGGCTACACTCCGTTCTTTCTTGTCCACGCCCGCGAGGCCGAGACCTACATCGATGCCGTACTACCCTACCTACCAGATGAGATCTCTGACGACTACGTTGGGGAACTTGTGACCAGAGCTGAGGAAGCGCGTCAACTCTCCCGATCACGCCTTCTACAATCACAGGCGAAAGACCGTAGACTTTACGACCAGAAACATACTCCAGTCTATTACCAGAAGGATGATCTTGTGTGGGTTTTTACTCCCATCCGAAAAGTAGGGCTCTCAGAAAAGCTACTGAAGAGATACTTCGGTCCCTACAAGGTGACCAAGAAGCTTTCAGAAGTTACGTATGAAGTAGAGCCCGTGGACCCGTCTCCCCGATCACGGAAATCCAAGGATATCGTTCATGTCATTCGGATGAAGCCCTACCTGGACCCTGAAGAACAACATTCCATTCTGCTAGGGAACACAGGCCGTGATAGATTTCCTTCCAGAACAAGGGCTGAGACAAGCTAATCAGCGGGTCGCTGTTTTTTCTAAAGAGGGGGTAATGTCAAGTAGCTCCATCCAGATGGGACAACTGTCAATCATCCCTGGACCCCGGGGGGACCACAGGTGTGGGGGCTTCTGGGAAGCTGATCTGTAAATAAGGAAAACGGGGACGGTGGCTAACGCCGTTCATTCAGGATTAGCTTTAACTTGGGGTAAGTGGTACTCCCGCTCTTCCCCTATCAATACCCCTTATAATAAATTATTTATTCCCAAATTTGCCCTTGCTTTATTTATCTCCGCGACAATATGTTGCATGTAAGAAATTCCAACTCATACAATCAGTAAATTTCTGAATACTCAGAAAAACATCTATTTTACCCGAAAGCTTGTACGATCATCCTCTTATATAAAGAATCTCTTCTCTTCGACTTGTTTCTTCTTCTATAGCGCATAGAGAGGTTATCGTTGTTTTTTTATTATCCCTAGTACACGTGGTACAGGCCTTGATAAACATGGTGGGTAGAAGTAGGTGACTGCTTTTACTGTAAGTGGACCACATGTCTACACATTTGAAAAGCAGTTCGACACTTGCAGATACAAATGTACCAGAGTCTTGTTGGTTACTCACACTCACTGATGGGGATGGACCTTTTCAAGAATATGGGGCGATTGTAGCATCTTTTTCAATTAGAAAAAAAGTTTCCAATGCTTGGGATTCAATCCTGGGTCGTAGCAGTGAAAACCCATTGGCTTAGACTAGGGGTCAGCAACCTTTTAAGTAGGAAGAGTCGAAAATTACAATTAAAAATTTCAAATTTTTAAAAGAGCCACAAAATGTTTCTTTGCCAACAAAAAAAAAGTACTTTCATAAATAAATATTTACGTATGGAACTATATAAAGAGCCTCAGTTTCACATCTAAAAACCCGCATGTGGCTCACGAGCCGCAGTTTGCCAATCCTTGGTTTAGACCATCCTTCAAAACAGCCCCCTATCGTTGTCTTAAAACATCTATACAATTTATCGTGTAAACGTTAATTTACCAAGTGATACAAAAGAGAGTGTGTGCAGGAGACCACGTCTGCTTCAATGGCTGGAAGAGAAGGTCAGCTGTCTCTCCTTCAGTAGGAGCCACAGGGAACCTTCCCTTACTTCCAGCAGTGGAGGAGGCACTCTACGACAGAGCAAGAACTGCACCTCCATGACCATGGTTTGATTCTACCCCCTCTGTGAGAGAAAACCCCCATTGTTGGATCCAATTTTATAAATCTCAATAAAACCTCTCTCTTTTTTTTTAGTTTACTATCTTTCTTGTTTTCACATACACACACACACACACATATATATATATATATATGCATATATATACAGCTTAAGAAAAGGGGCATTTCCTGATCATGCAACTAAAAGTTGCTATTAATTACGCCATCTATCTGAATAAATATCAACTTATCGTTGATTTTTAATTATTCCAGAATTTGTCAAATGCTCTTTTTCAATTAATAAAGAAAAGCTAGCCACGTACTAGTTTCTAGCTGTTGGCCCTTGTTAGATAACACAATATATTGATGGCGCAAGCTATCAACAACTTTTAGTTGCCCAATCATAAAATGCACCTTTTATCAATTTATCCACCTGATCCAAGTATGAAATCACTTTTGCACTACTTTTCATATAGAGCTTTATTAAGACCACCGGTTTATACAGAGTTACCACAGAAAGGAAGCTTAGATGGAGCTCTTATACTCCAGGCAGCGCAGAACTCAACAGCCTCCGGGTCTGACGCATGTCCCTATCATTACGTGTTGTTCCTATAGCATATTTTAATTGTTGTTGTGTTGTTGTTGCTTAATTCTCAAGTCGTTTAAACGATCTCCATTAGGTCCCATTGTCTCATCTTTTCTATTATAGTCCTGGGGTTTTCCCAGAGGTCTCTATTCCTATCAAATATGTTGTTGTTGCTTATTCCTCAAGTCGTTTAAACGATCTCCATTAGGTCCCATTGTCTCAACTTTTCTATTATAGCCCTGGGGTTTTCCCAGAGGTCTTTATTCCTATCAAATATGTTGTTGTTGCTTATTCCTCAAGTCGTTTGAACGATATCCATTAGGTTCCATTGTCTCAGCTTTTCAATTCTAGTCCTGGGGTTTTTTTCAGAGGTCTTTTTTGGAGGATTTGATACAATTCAATAGATGTTCAGAACTGGCTGGTTGGGAATTGCATTTGGGGCATTTCGGGAATGTTTTGATTTTTTCCATTAAATTTGAGCATTCTAAGATGTCCTATTCGTAATCTTGAAATCGCCGTTTGTTCTTCCCTAGTAAGAGTGTGGAAAGAAGATTCGATAGGAATGGGGGTGTACCAAGGGTGGTTTAGGGTGGATTTCCAGAGAGAGACAAATTTATATTAAATCAATATAACCCCCGTTTGTTTCAAACTATTAAAGGAAGCGCCCTTCTATAAATTTTTAAAGAATTCATTCAACCTAAAATATTGAGTAGAATTCAAAGCTAAAAAGGAAATTTAATGTGAACGTTTCTTTAACTGTTTGTAAGAGATTAGAGAGTTAAGTTAAAATGGAATTAAATCGTGAAAAATAAATCTCTATTAGATTAAAGCATTAGTTTTAAAGCACAAGAGATTAGATAGTTAAGTAAGGCCTAAGAATTCTTTGGATGAAAAACAAATTCTCTCTGAAAAGATATAATTCTCTAATAAATATATTTATATATTTTATTCCTATATGTATATATAAAATATATAATTCCTAGCTCTCAAGCTTTAAGTACAGTATTCAGGGCAATTTGATTTGCATAGGGAAACATTTTCCAAATCGCCTCAGTAAATAGAGATGAATTACATATTGGATCAAAATATGATATTACATTTAGAAGCTTTTAGATTCTTTCATTTTACCTTTTGTAACTTTACCCTAGACTTCTAGACAGTCTGGGTACTACCTGCACAATTTTGCATATTAATTCTGTATATACGAAATTTACGTTTTCATTTTCATTTATATTGTGACGGTGTTTTGACTCACCGCCAATTTTGAACTGCCCTTTCAACCGCCACCACCTCGGCCGGCCGGGTACGCTGTGTCGACGCATGCGCGGCAGTGATGACGTGGTAAGCACGGGGGAAGGTACCATTGTTTTGACGCCTCCACGAGCCAACGGCCATTTTCATCCATCCATTTTCATCAAACCTTTTTAAACTCGTCTTTACTAGATTTTAATTTGTAACGATAATAATCACTAATAATTAACATTGATATTTATTTTTATTTTATATCTGTAATAATTAAAATACTTTGGAATGAATAATTGAATCATATCTTGAAAACCAGACGAACCATCACAATATGTATACATACTATATTTTTCTCATATGCAAAAATATCTTGTTCTCTTAATACTCATCTCATATTTATTTCTTTTTGTCATAGTAAAGCCCGTAGAAGGACGTCCGAAATCTTGCGAATAAAGTTCTTATAAGACACTCCTCTTCAATCGTTGTAATATTTGCTTGGTTCTTAGTGATCGGCGATCTAATATCCTGGGTTCTAGGAAGAGATAAAAGGATAATGCGACGAGGTTTCTTATTCAAAATGTATAACCTTGGTGAACCTTCTGAAACTAAGGTCCTTCAACAGGCTGAATATAGATTGGTATTCGCATTCAGCCTGTTTAAGAAAGTTACTGTCCGAAATCTCGCCGAGCCTTTAACTTTTCATTGAAGAAACTCTTCGGCGTCAGTTTTATCTCTTCTCAGAAATTCTATCTGGTTATTCCATCTATTGTAACCTGAGTTATTATGATGCCTTAGCATCTGTTATGAAAATTTGAAACTATTATAGATGCGTATGATTCCTTTTAAATAAAAAATAATGAGCTGGGATATGTCAATTTTATTTAACACCGTTTTAGTTTGTACCTATAGAAGATCAGCTACGTTCGACAGTTTGTGGCAGGTATTCACTATTAATTTATATATACAGACTCAGAATGAAACACTACAAAGGAAATAAAATACATACAAATGGCAAAAGAACCTACAGGACATGCAACAACTGTCCTGGTGTGGAACTAACACCTAACCACATATTCTCATGCCCAGCAATGGCCGCAGCCAGGAAAATATTGACAGGGATTCAGAACAGCAGCTTTAAATACCCAAGATAAGCACATTCTACTGCTGTGATATAGATGCATGGAGACATCTGAGGAACTCCATTGGACACGACAAAAACGACAAAATATTGACATGGACCCAGAACCTACGTTTCACACCCTCAAGATGAGGACATTGCGACTGCTGTGATTGAGATGCATGGAGACATCTGAGGCACTTCATTGGACACGACAAAAACGACAGTTGACATGGACCCAGAACCTAAGTTTCATACCCTCAAGATGATAACATTGCGACTGCTATGATAGAGATGTATGGAGACATATGAGGCTCTTTATTGGACACAACAACAACAACAGAAAATTGACATGGACCCAGAACAGCAGCTTTACACACCCAAGATGAGGACATTCTACTGCTGTGATATAGATGCATGAATACATCTGAGGCTCTTCATTGGACACGACAACAACAACAAAAGAAAATTGTCATGGACCAGAACAGCAGCTTTACACACCAAAGATAGAGAACATTGCAACTGCTATGATAGAGATGTATGGAGACTTCTGAGGCTCTTCATTGGACACGACAACAACAAGATCTACTTATACTATATGGATTTCTACTTTAAAGTGTTATAACTGTGTGAATTCTCCTTGTAAAATGAAAACGCTGAGAGAATGAGAGAGAGAGAGAGAAGTTATATATAAAATAACTTTATTTAACATATACACAGAGTTGTATATCGAAGTAAAAATTGGAAACATATTTATAAAAGAGAGAGATGTAAACATTTTATATATATAATCTTATTTACATATTTAAACTTTCTCCACCGAGACAGTGAAGTCTCTTTGGAACCAGAGTTTATTTGGATGGCTTTCATCCTCGAATTGCGAGTCCTTCTTTCTGAAGGCGTGCGGAAGACTGTATCGTGGGTGGAATGCAGATTCTTCGGCCTCTTTTGCTTTCCGTGGCATAGTACGATATCCACGAGAAAAGACTTGGACATTCTGTCCATTGATGCATTGAATGTCTTCAGGACGGATGTAGCTGTTCCTAAGTCGCCTATGGTTCCTCTTTGGAATCGGAGGTTCCCTTCTTGGGTTGTACTGGCATCCATCGTGGCATTCAGTTTCTGTCTTGTCTATGTTGAAGTTCTGGATGCTACCTAGATCGTAATCGATACTTGGAATCGATACTGTATCAAGTTCGTTCGTATTTGTATTGCATTTCGGAGTTGGAAATGTTGGTTGATAGATATGAGGTATTGTGAGTGTAGAAGCTGATTTGTTAATTGCTTGTCCTAATTCTTTTGCTATGCTTTTACCAGAATTGATTGATATTGTAATTGCCTTACACGATTCTTCTGATCTGGAGGTATTTTGTTCATTAGGTTTCTCTTCTTTTCCTGAGATTAGATTAATGTTGGAAGAATCTGTGGATTCTGAATTACTACTTTTATAGCCGTTATCGGAATCTGTTGAGAATTCTATAGGTGTTTCTTTCAGTTTGGCATTTTGGCTGGTGGATTCAACAGGTTCTGTGGATGGACCACTGCGTTGTTCATCAATTTGGGGTTCTTCTTTTGAGGTAGAAGTTGGTTCTAAATTTTGTATCCTGCTTAGAGTTGACCTTTTACTTCTTTTTGTTCCAATCGTGGAAATATAGGTGAGTGGTACCTGTGGTATATTTACAGGCTTCAGGCGCGCGCTCATTTTTTCCTTTGGAAGAGGATAGGGTGCTCTTAAGATTATTTCCTGGCAGTTGTCAAATGCCCCGTTAGTACTTTCCAGTTGAGAAAATTCTTGTTTAGGGAAAAGTAAAGTCTCAATTGGCTGGACGTTTTTCATTTTGCTTTTTCTTAACCTTATTGAATTGTAGAATCTGCTGTGGAAGTTGGAAGGACTCCATCTGAAGATGAATTTGGGGCAGATAAAGCACACAACTATGAGAATAATGAGTGTGTAGATTAAAAGAGTTATGAAGATGGTGATGGCGATGGTCGAAGAAGGGAACGTGCCATCATCTTCTTTAGCTTCACTGGCCTTTGCTGGAGTGATGATCTCCTTGCAGATAAGATCGTTGTTGCCATCTAAGAGAAGACATACCTGATACCCAACTTCAGGTTCAAGGTTGGTTATTAGTTGATGTCCATCTTTTACTCGAATATCTGTGGTGTTTGTTGATGCAAATTTTCGAATACTTAAAAGGCCTTCTACTGGAGGTAAAGTACCTCCTTCTTCTTGATATACCTGCCAGGAAACATTCAATCCTTGAGGTACAACCATAAATCTGGAAACAAAGTTGTTACTCTGCTTGCTGGGACCAAGTGTCTTGGTTTTCTTGCATTTGTCGGATTCCACCATGAACTTGCCTTCCTCTAGCCACGCCATGCAGAAGATGTACCATTGACCGGGTATAAGGTCGGAAACAAGGTCGGTGTGGAAGAGGTCGGATTCGGTGGATGTATCTCGAGGTACAAGCGTCATCTTGTAGGGACTTTCGTCCATTCTACGGTAGACCAGGCGGGCTCCAGAACCTGCAGGCTGCCATCGCACTGCTACGGCGGATGGCCCCGCGCCCTGCAGAGCTACTATCTCCCCGTAGCGACCCCCGCACAGTAGCAAGGCCTTGGGAACCCTTTCTAAGGGCAGACCTTTCAGCGTTTCTGGGCCATCGCATCTTGGGAGACTCCAGTTCTTGTTCTTTGCTTCTTGAAGCCAACCGGCTCGGCAGTCACAATGGAGCGGATTCTCTGCATAAACAATCTGGATGTTAGTCTAAGTAGTGTATTCTATTAACTTGATTATATTTTCAGTGATGATCAGGTAATATTGAAGGAAAATCACTCAGAAAAATAAAAATAGTTAGATTCATTGTGAATTGAGTTATAATTTTTTAAACCTATTTTGGGTAGTTGCTAAAGGAGATATACACACCCTCGATTTTAGACAATAACAGCCTCGGATCCTGTAGTTAGCACTTTTTACTATGTGTGTGTTTTGTCTTTTATGTGTATTGTGCTTAATGTGTGTGTCCATGTGTTGTTTATCCCTGGAGTGTACTTTTTATGTTTTGCGTATTTGTGTTTTAGATGTTGTGCGTGTTTTTATGTTGTGCTGTGTACGTTGTGCGTGTAGTGAAAGCTGTATGTTTAAGTGTTGTGTTTGTGTGATGTGTGTATTATGTATGTTTTAGGTTTTTATGTGTTGTGCGGTTTTGTGTATTGTGTGCGTTATGATTTTGTGTGCTTCGTGCTGTGTTTGTGTGTTTTATGTGCTGTATTTGTGTGTTGGTTCCTTTGTGTTGTGTTTTTGAGTTCTGTGTGTCGTGTCTCTATGTTGTGTGTTGTGTTTGTGGGCGGTGTATTTGCGTGTTATGTGCTGTGATTGTGTTTTGCGTTTTTCTGTTGTGTTTGTGTGTTGTTCTTGTGTATTGTTCTTGTGTGTTATGTCCGTGTGTTGTGGGTTGAGTGGTGCATGTTGTGTATGTGTGCTGTGTATCAATACATCTTCATCAAAAAATAATATTGAATGCCTCATTCTGTTTCATAATGATCCTCTACAGGTCTTTTTTCTTCCACAATCTCATAATAATTCTTCACCAATCCAAATCTTCTTAATGTATATCCCATCTAATTATTTTTGTTTCACTGATGACCTTCAATATATGGGCTTTGTTCATTTCCCAATATTCTCAAGAGATAATTATTCTCTTTCTTAGATATATTTCACTTTTTTACAATATTACCACAACACTAGTAATTAGTACATTCTTTTAAAATTCAAAAATAAGCGATAATTCGATCAAAAAGGCACTTCGACTGACTGTAAAATACTAAAAAGAGACAAATATTACGCTTTTTTAATAGCATTGAAACACAAAACTCATAATTTATTCCTAAATATATATTCCTCTAAGCATGATAACTTAACGGGATAAGATATAGAGCAATTAAGGGTGTAGAAATAAAGATGTAGACATTGCTACAAAGCGTCTGGCAATTTCCACTTTCTTCTATTGTTTTGACGTGCGGTGACAACGGGACAAAACCTAAAATTTACTGTCGCCACAAACCGGACCTTCCAGTCACCATTGTTTCAATCCCAGCTCTGAATCTCAAATGAATGGGACCTTAACTAACCTTGGGCATTGATCCAATTTTAATGGTTAGATTCATTCCATTGGCATTTTAATTCTTCACATCTTCGAGGTTGCTATACAGGAAATATCCTTCACTAAAGCCATGTTCATTTTTTAAAAATAGTTAAACAATAACCTTGTGACGAATACAACCTCGAGGATTGAATTATTTACTCTTTAGATTTACAATAACTTACTGTAAGTGTCTTAGATGAGTCAACAAGGACAAACAAGGGCTCATCACTTTGAATCTTTATGGAATATTTGTCTTTTAAACGCGTTGAATCATCACACACACACAAAGCCTTTTATTAAGACACCAAGTCTTATATATTGTTGTACCATGGATAATACACTTATTTTATTTTAATTTGTAATATTATTTTTGATATATTTCAAATTCAAATTTATATTTTATATTTATTTATTCTATTAAACAGAATATATGTATTATAAATATATTTATGTATTATAAAAGCACCATTTGTATTTTGGTACACTGTGTGACTTCACTGCTCTCTTTGATGTGAGAAATAAATAAATAATTCTGGAGGCTACTTAAAGTAGAGTTATCTCCACTTATATAAATTTGTAGGATGGTTGAAACACGTTCTGGTAAGATACAAGACCCGGCACAGGAGAGAATCAAGGTTGAAGAGTCTGCCAAGCTGCAACCTGGTGCAACAATATTCTCCTCTATCATTGCCGGCTTGTAACGATATCCTAACGATGATCAATCACTATCATTGATTGAAGAAGAAAACAATGATTCCAAGTTCTTTTTCCTACGTACTGCTTTGCAAAAGTCATAACAGTTATATTCTAATTATAACTCGAATATTTTACTTGAAGTTAACCCTATATATAATAGTTAAAAAATAAAAAATGATCGTTATTGTTTTTAAATTTTCGTTATATCTAAAAAATCATAAATAAACCCTAATTCGACCAAAAGATGAATCGATATGCCTTCTGTCTCAGAACGTCCTTGACATATATTTACATATGAATCACAGCTGAGTTATGCAAATGGGACAGCTTCCAAATATGATCCGACACAAAGCAAGTGGACAAATTCCAATGGCAGTCCACCAAGGTCATTTACTGAAGGTTCAGTATAATGTTAAATATAAATATATGATTTTTCAATTTTCAGTTATCGTCTTTCTAATTTTACAAAAAGGCATCACCTTTTCAAACTTACTTTGGAGGAGTTCATACAAAATATTAAAATGTATTTATTTTATTTTTTGTAAGAAATAAACATATATTCATAGTCAAAACTTAAAGAAGTTTTACTTTTTAGCATGTATTAATCGATATTTTGATAATAACTCTGAGATATATTTGTTATATAGTGACCTTTATTGAAGACACACGAGATAACCGAGTCTGAACAAAGTTGCCTCTGTCTCCTTAAAAAAAAAAAAAAAAGACCGGCGACATTAAAGAATTTACAATTCCTTTGGTATTGTCTATGAGAGTATTTAACCCGAAACCATGTTCTCCTAGTGAGCGCTTCTCAGTTTTCCAAAGCTGGTGTTGTGGCTTTGTCATCGACATGAGGCTACTAGCTTGCGGCGACGGTCAATAGATGGCGTCTAGTTTTGACGTTTATTCTGACGGGAGAGGCGACCTTTATTGCTATAAAATTTATCTTAATATTCACCTCTTTTGAAACTAAAGTCGTATTTATAACCCTGTGGCGACGACACTTTGCTTCAGCGAGAGCGAACTACGACAAAGCTCCACTACATACACAGGCAGTGGACGGCCTCGGCAACCGCGAGCGTCAACCTGACTACGCATGCGCGCGGGAGACTTTTGCTGGCCACTGGCGGTAAACAAAAAGGCTTGATCCCAACGGCCGTTAAAACAACCGTTACTTCTTTTCTCTCAATATATTTCTGGCTTTAAATAAATTAATTTTAATTATAATTTTATCAGCGGCCTTTCTACAAGCCACACCACACATCACGCAACAACCATCCCACAACCCCAATAACTATTTAATGGTTTGAAAATGTATTAATATTCAGTAGCAATGGGTAATTTAGATATTCTATAGATGTGTTAAAAGTTATTTTATTATTATGAATCTATGTATGTGAGCTATATTTGTATGTTGAGAATGTAATTAAGCAGCAAATATTTTTACAATATATGATAATATTCATCATGTTTTTATTTCTTTTTCAAATATATTGCTGCTTTTACTGCAAAGATATTGGGAGCTATTAGTGGTGAATCCTTTAACAGTTTTCACCGTTTGATACTAAAAATTATCCGTAATACATACCTAGATGGATAGTTTGTGATAATTATTCGAAAATGGCTTTATATACCCATATCTTGGTTTCTCAAGAAGCCTCTGGGACTAAACGAATTTTGGTCACACCGGTACAGACTGCTTCACCCTGACAAGGGCCAACAGCCCCGAAAGACGTTCGTTGATGGATTTTCTTGATTTATCAAAATAATATGTTGTCCAAATATCAGGGAACAGGCTAAATCAATGTTTATTTGATTTCTGTTCAACTAGATAGCGATCTGCCATCTAAAAAGCACATGTGCTCCTGGTCAGGATATGCCTTCTTTGGTTTTAATAAAAAATAGTTTAAACCAATTCTTTCTCGAAATTGCAGAATCATCTTCTAATAAAATCAAAAAGCATCTAAGACTTCTTGCAGATCAAATGCCTGAATTCGTTCTTGTCTTGAATCTCAAGTTTTGTTATGACTGCTTCTACTCCACTTATATTTTTTATAAGATTCGATCTAATGATTGTTCTATGTTTAAAACCTTCCGATAGTAAATTTATTTCGTCTGTAGTGATATTTGTTTGGGTTAGGTTGATAACTTTGGAATTATTCTTAACTCTAATCAATGATATAGATGGGAAATTTTCCGGGAGGAAATTGATTCATAGAAGCATAGGACGCCTCTTCCGTCAAAGTAAACGTCAAAACCTGACGCCATATATTGACCGTCGCCGCAACTAGCAGCCTCGGGTCGGTGACAAAGCCAAAACACCAGCTTTGGCAAACTAAGAAGTGCCCACCTAGAGAGCTTGCCAAAGCTGGTATTGTGGCTTTGTCACCGACCCGAGGCCGCTAGTTGCGGCGACGGTCAATAGATGGCGTCAGGTTTTGACGTTTATTTTGACGGGAGAGGCGCCCAATGCTTCTATGGATCTAATCAATGATGGTATAAAAATGCGATTCCTAACCAGCCAGTCTTGAACATCCATTGATTTGTATAAAATCCTCCAAAAAAGGACCTCTGGGAAAACCCCAGGACTATAATAGAAAAGCTGAGACAATGGAACCTGATGGAGATCGTTTAAACGACTTGAGGAATAAGTAACAACAACAACATATTTGATAGGAATAGAGACCTCTGGGAAAACCCCAGGACTATAATAGAAAAGTTGAGACAACGGAACCTAATGGAGATCGTTTAAACGACTTGAGGAATAACCAACAACAACAACATATTTGATAGGAATAGAGACCTCTGGGAAAACCCCAGGACTATAATAGAAAAGTTGAGACAACGGAACCTAATGGAGATTGTTTAAACGACTTGAGTAATAAGCAACAACAACATATTTGATAGGAATAGAGACCTCTGGGAAAACCCCAGGACTATAATAGAAAAGTTGAGACAACGGAACCTAATGGAGATTGTTTAAACGACTTGAGTAATAAGCAACAACAACATGATGGTATTGAAGGTTGTATTTCCGATCCCAATATTCCAGATTTTTATTGTTATGCTTCTTTTCTATCGTAGATTTCAAGAAACTTAGCCTTGGATGCTTTTTGAATCTAATCAGATCATAAATCAAGAGATGGAATGACAAAAGTAATAAAAAGAAAACTCAACGCATCAGCTTTTCATAAATTCTGGAAAAAAAGCACAGAAAATAGACGCAACACAAATAATAAATCCAACTTGAAGAAAAAGTCGATGTTAACTCAACTTTCTATGGATAACTGCTATGTTTACTTCTGTTTATCTATCTGAGAGAATCCTGTTTGGAACGACTATCCTTAATAAAGGATTTTTGTTTCAAATCAAGAGATGAACGTTTATTTATAATAAAATCATCAGTAAGTGGATATATTTTACGATAGATGGCTGTGAGTCATCAGCAACATACATTTGAATTTATAAATTCAATTGCCATCTATCGATAAAATTTCTAACAAATAAATTTACTGGCAATATGTTTCTTTTCAATAATACCATCAAATAGCAAAAAATATAACGACGATTGAAGAGAAGTGTCTTATACGAACTTTATTAGCAAGCTTTCGGCGCATGCGTCCTTCTTTAGGTCAATGTAAAGCCTGTAGAAGGACGTCCGAAAGCTTGCTAATAAAGTTGGTATAAGACACTCCTCTTCAATCGTTGTAATATTTTACTATTTTAATTCGAAGAGTTTAATTTAGTCAATATCATCAAATATTATCTCTACATACCTTACTACAATGATATATGTTATTGAATAACTATTGTATGAATTTAATTCGCATTCAATAATTTATATCATTGTAGTAAGGTCTGTATATATAATATTTGATGTTATTATTGAAAGGAAACACATTGCCAGTAAATTTATTTTTACAAAATTTTAATGATAGCGGGCAATTAAATTTATAAATTTAATTTACTAATATATATATGTTATGAAAACATATTTGCGGAAGAGCTTTGCTCGATGCAATACCTTGAAATGATATGTATGTACCTCTACAGACCTATAAGCTTATGTCCATAGTTCACTAAACATCCCTAAGCTGCCTTCCATAGAAAATGCAGGATATATCCCAAACCAATACAATAGTAGAGCGGTCTAGAGATTAATTTGGAGAAACCGCTGAGAGGGTTTACTACTGATGAGTCAAGCCCTCTCATTCAATAACTTATATCATTGAAGTAAGGTCTATAGAGAGATAATTATTGATGATATTATTGAAAAGAAACACATTGCCAGTGAATTTATTTGTTACAAATTATACTGTTAAATGATCAGCAGAAAGGGTTGCCGACTCCCCCTTTTCACTGTATCAAATACCAAATTGTATGCATTAGCTGTCTTCTCAAGTATTCAATTTTCATCAAATCTATC
The DNA here is from genome assembly GCA_030710605.1 of Cordylochernes scorpioides. Taxonomy (NCBI): domain Eukaryota; kingdom Metazoa; phylum Arthropoda; class Arachnida; order Pseudoscorpiones; family Chernetidae; genus Cordylochernes; species Cordylochernes scorpioides. The sequence goes on along the minus strand of CP092869.1, from coordinate 80,611,526 downwards.
CTTCAAAATTTCAGTTGTATCTTACAAGTATTTAAGTAGAACACACACGTTCAGTGTTTCCTTTAACTTGACCGTTATCTAATCAATGGCCTACTTGATAGAGGGGGAACCTCCAGTAACCCTTTTTGTAATTATTTTTTTCTTAAAAGGTGATAACGTAAATCAGATACACCCAGAGAACCAATCAATACATATACCCACATAATCATTTTTGGATAGATATTAAAAATAAAGAAGGAATATCCTGACCAGGAGCACATGTGCTTTACAGAAGGCAGAGCGCCATCTGATGGAACAGAAATCAACTGAATAAATACCCATTTCTTGATTTTTCAAGAAGCCTCTGGGACCAAAAATATTTTTGGTCGCAGTGGTACAGCCTACTCCACGTTGACGAGCGCCAAAAGCGCGAAACGCGTTCGTGGATGGCTTTTCTTGATTTATCAAGAAATTGGGTTGGCCAAATATCTGGAAACAGGCTAAATCAATGTTTAGTTGATTTCTGTTCCACCAGATGGCGCTCTGCATTCTGTAAACACATGTGCTCCTGGTCAGGATATGCCATTTTTATTTTTAATATCAACACCTGACCTTTTTATCTCTTTATTTTTTCTTTCATTTTTTCATATATAGATATATTTAGAAATAAGGTGAAATTGTGAGGGTTTATTGAAATCATAAATGTTTTTTTTCATAATGAGTATATATATTTAAAATGAATTACAAGATTTTAAGAGAAAATTACAAATGGTCTTAGCTAGGACATAGTTAATGTTTGTTGATTTCAGCTTGTAGAAAATATATTTTCCCTTGAAAGCTTGTAATTCAAATTTAAAAAATACTCATTGTGTAAAAAAAAAATGTTCATAAGATGTAAACTCATGAACATAACTTAAGGAATTTGGAAAGTCCTAATGTCACCTATGGTCTTTTTTTTTTTGAAGAAGAAAACAGAGGTATTTTTGTTCATATTTGGTTATCTCGTGTTTTTTCAAAAAAGTTCACTGTGCATCAAATATCTTTCAGAGTTATTGTCTGATTTCTGATATACATTCTACATGATACAACATCCTTAAGTTTTGTTATGTGCATTTCGACTTGTAATATTGATATTTTTTTAATCTATCAAAATATATATAAAATTCAATATTCTTTTCGTTATTCAATATACATTCTACAAACTACAACATCCGTAAGTTTTTTTATAAGTGCATTTCGACTTTTAATATTGATATTTTTTTAGTCTATCGAAATATATATTAAATTCAATATTCTTTTCGTTATGCGATCTTTTACTTAGTACGAGGTGGGAAATATACTTATAGGTTAATAGGAGACTTATACAAGCTTGCTAGAATTCGTATGATTGAGATACCTTCTGAGATACTTTTATGCTCCATACTTACACTAATTCTTCTTCTACTGCCCTATCCCAACGGTTAAAGGAATAGAAGAAGACCAACAATCCAATACTGCCAATACATCAACCTGATATTACATTTCAACATAACCCATTGTTATTGTCAGAATTACGCAGGACAGAGTAATTCATCATATTCATCACGGGGGGGGGGGGCAAAGTCTGACTGTTATGTGGTAGATAGACAACCATCGACAGCAGCTCCCCATCATGAAGACTTATGGACTGGACAGAACCTATATTTCAACCTTACAAAGATTGTAAATATGATCTACAGAATTTAGTTATCATGAACTTGTAAAATATACAATGGGATAATAAAAAAATCATAAACTACATTATTTTATCTTTTTTTTTTTTTAATGCGTATTTTTTTCTGTTATCTTGGAATCTGCATTAGTAAGTGTTGTATATATATATTAATTAATTGTTACCACAGAGTGTGTGTAAGCTCACAGGTAAATAGGCGCTAACCGAAACGAAAAAAAAGTTCCTTTGTTTAATATTAGTTTCCCTTTTATATTTTGTTATCTCTCTTGTAAATCAATAAATATAATGTTTAATTAATAATTATTGGAATCAGTCTCATTAATAATTCTAAGCAAAGTTAACAGTAAGGTATTACTTTATTATATTTATGGTTTTAGAATTATTTTTGAAAAATAGTGCATATGTTTACAAATGGAAATTCTAATTTAACTGACCTCGGTATCATTATAGAGATGAGTTTGCTTCCTTAGCAAGGAAAACATAAATCGTTTCACAAAATATCAGGGTGGAGGCTAAAATATAGCACTTGTTAGTCTTACCATTATAGGATTTGCAGGAACAGAATTCTATTGCAGTATGGAAACTGGTATTTCATCAAAACCTATGTATGTTGATATATATGATATGAAAATTTATTTTCCTTGTGTCTGTTATTATAGTTGGTTTTCTCCATCTTATTGCTTGTAAAAGTGTATTAATGAATATTTGAAAATGTTTTTTATGTTAAGACATGTAGAATAAAAAAATGCAATTAATATTATGAAGAGTGTGTATATTTTAATAGAGATTTATCTACGGATACCAGAAAATAAGACCTAATCCAAATAAATTATCAGTGAGACGTTTCGATGAAAGCGTTGTTACCATCATTAAACAAAAGAATAAATGGCATGCCAATCATTTTTTTGTCTGAAGATGATAACAACGCTATTACCGAAACGACACACAATAGGTCTAGGATTAGGTCGTATTTCTTTGTATCTATTATCTATAATTCAAATTGTGATTTATCATTTACCAACAAAGTTTACTAGGATCATCAAACTACATAAATGAGCGTCCATAGAAATCATACCTGATAGGTCCAAGTTGGTCATGCTTGGAGGGACCATAGTTGATTCTAAGGCACGAAGTCGGTTGGATCTTAACATCAGAGTTTTGAGGGACAGAAGTCCTGTTATATCTGGTGGTAGATCTTCAAGTTGGTTCTCCGAGAGGTCGAGATAGGTCAATCTTGGCAATGGACCTTCGAATAAACCTTCTGGAAGATTCCGGAATCCGTTACGCGACAGATCAAGTCTCTCTAGTCCGGGACCAAGTCCTTCGATCTTAGTGACCGTGTTGCCGGAGAGGACTAGAGATCGTAGAGCGGAGAGCCCACGGAGATCCGTGACAATAGTTAGAAGATTTTCTGGAAGCTCAAGACTTCGTAAGCTTCCAGCTAGGCGGTCTAAAGTGCCTGGGTAGAGCTGCTGTAATCCACATCGGACCACTCGTACTGATGACAAGGAAGACACGGATGGAGGAAAGATGTCAGGGAGTCGAGGAAGGTCGCAGTCTACCAGTTCCACGGCTCGGATATGTGGACCTGCGGACCTCAGTGCATATACAGCACGGTCCAAGCTCACATTCCGGCAGGAGACTACATCTGGCTGATCCTGACTGCATTGAGCATGGGCACCTACAGCCAGCAACGCCAACAGCACGGCTGGGTACATCTTAGCATCCTGCACACATATCTCCATCTTATTACAAGGAACCACAGACCGAAATGTACATCTTAGCATCCTTCACATACATCACCAGCTCACATCAGAGAACCACACATTTCTTTACACCGAAATTTCAAAAAAAAATATTGATAATGTTTGTGGGATGAACGGAATATATGCACATATGTTAGAGGCAGTTATATCAGTCACCTTGACATAGTCCTGTAGTTGACACTATAGATGTGGCTTCTTTTTTTCTGACCTAAATCTATTTACACTCACAGGCAGAACTTAGGTACAATTTACATTTTAGCATTTATATCGGTATTCAGACAATAACTCTGAAAGATATTCGATACACAGTAACCAGACACACAAGATAAACAAGTGTGAACAATATTGTCTCTGTCTTCTTCCAAAAATCTGCATTTCCATTAGTTTTGTCCAAGAGTGTACAATCGTGTATTCAGACAATAACTCTGAAATATATTTGATAAGAGTGACTATTATTGAAGACACACTAGATAACCAAGTGTGAACAAAATTGCCTCTGTCTCCTTTCAAAAACTTGCACTTCCATGAGTTTTGTCAATAAGTGTACATTCGTGTATTCAGACAATAACTCTGAAATATATATAATAACAGTAACTTTTATTGAAGATACACTAGATAACCAATTGTGGACAAAGTTGCCTCTGTCAAATCATAGACTTTTCACTTGCTTAAGTTTTGTACATTAGTTTAAATTAGGTCTATCCATTATGCTTGATATAAATTTTAAGGATACCTGATAAATATTGCAATATTGTTTCGTCAGAATATATATGAAAACTTTAAAACCACTATTTAAGTGTATGTGAATTAGACTGAATTAAAATTGGCGTGATAAATTATTATTTTAATCTTAACAACTTTTGTAATTTATAAAATTTAAATAAATTCAAGATGGAATGAGAGATTACCAAAATCTTAAATTAAAATATGAAAAACATTAATCAAAAGAAATTCCATTATCTAGAAAGAGGTTTGGTCTTTAAATTTGAATATAATTAAGTTTGAGACATAACATTAATTAATTCCAACCCCACCAGCGAGTGCAAGTAACCAAACGGGGCTCTGACATAATTATGAGTGCAAAATCGAACTGCTTTTTACGTGTGTAGACATGTGGTGCACTTACAATAAAAGCAGTCGCCTACTTCTACCCACCATGATTACTATGGCCTGTACCACGTGTACTAGGGATAAGCAAAAAAAAAACATTAATTAAAGCAGAAACTCTAATTATATATATATATATATTATATAAAAATGCTTATTTTGGATCATAAAGTTTTATTTTCCAATATTTCGTAAGGGAACTCGCCAAACTTTTTCGGGGAACAAGATTGTTTTGATATGCTCGTGTATTAATTCACGAGTATGTACAACTGCTATAAAATTTAAAATATATAAAACCTACAATATTCATGTTTATAAATATGATCAATAATAATATAAAATGAAATAATATATAAAAAATATTAATATATAAAGAATAAATAAATATATACATTTAAAATATAAGAATTGAAAATCAGTAATTTGTTATATATATATATATATGTATAGTTTTTTTTTTTTTTTGCTTATCCCTAGTACACGTGGTACAGGCCATGATAATCATGGTGGGTAGTTAGCGACTGCTTTTACTGTAAGTGCACCACATGTCTACACATGTGAAAAGCAGTTCGACTTTGCACTTACTAATGCCAGAGCCCCGTTTGGTTACTTGCACTCGCTGGTGGGGTTGGACTTTTGCAAGAATCGGGGGCCATTGGAGCATTTTTTTCTTTAAACAGAAAAAAGTGTCCAATGCGGGAATCGAACCCGGGTCATAGTGGTCGAAAACCAAACGGTTTAACCAGCCTATATGGTTTTAAATTGTAAGTATAGTTGATTTTTCAAGAAATTGGGTTGGCCAAATATCACGGAGCAAGCTAAATAAACGTTTAGTTTATTTTTACGCCACTATATGGCGCTCTGCCATCTAAAAAAGCACGTGTTCTTGTGGTCAGGAGATGCCTTCTTTATTTTTAATATCAACACCTGACCCACTTATCTTTTATTTTTTTCTATTGTTTTTTCATATATATATATATAAAGGGAGAGGTGTCTCTTTCGGTACACGAAGATCATCCTTCCGAAACTTTATGTTGTATTCTTGACTGAAAATCGCTCCTAGCCACTTCACCAGCTTATACACTTGTTTGGTAAATTCGACCGATTTCATAACCCCTTTCTGGTAGGATGTTATGAAATCGAAGCCATCCCTGTACTGATGAGTGCCATAGCTTGAAACCGTGGAATACAGGATGTCTATTTGTCTGAATTTACCAACGCTGGTGTGTGGTGGCCAATTTCATATCATCACTATTGAGGGGTTTTAACTAGGTTTATGCAAAGTGCTATCGTTATAATGCACAATTGAAGGGAATGGTACCTCGCTCGGTAGATTAAACTGGCGAAACCGCTAGGAGGGTTCACCACTGATGAACTAGGCCCCCCCTTTAATTTTTAATTGCAGTAAGGACAGTAGAAATTGTTTAATTTTTAAAAAGAATCATACGCGTCTATAATAGTTTCGAATTTTCATAACAGATGGCGTGCTAATACATCATAATATATATATATATGGAAAATTTGCCGGGAGGAAATTGATCCATAGAAGCATAGGGCGCCTCTCCCGTCAAAATAAACGTCAAAACCTGACGCCATCTATTAACCGTCACCGCAACTAGCGGCTTCGGGTCGGTGACAAAGCCACAACACCAGCTTTGACAAACTGAGAAGCGTCCACCTAGAGACCATGGTTTCGGGCTAATGGACCTCGTCAGTCTAGGGCGGAGGTGGCTGGGCCAAATCCTGAAGTCGATCCTGAGTTGTCCATTGATGAATTGACAATTTGGTGTTTTTAAATCTTCAGTCAGCTCGTAAAGAGTAATAATAAGATTTTTAAAAAGGAAAACATGGGGCCAGGAGGTTTTAATCAGAGAACAAGAAGATCAATCTAATTAAGCCTCAGCTTCGATCAAATTATGCAAATCAAGTCGCTACACTCTGTCAGCCATGCGGTACAGAGAGGAGATTGAACTGCCAGAATCTTTACAAATATAATAATTACTGGTTCGTTTTCTCTTGTGTTAAACGTTAGAATTGTAGATTTTATAGAATAAGGGTGAAAGAATAAATTATGTCCGGACAAGTGATTTAGAGTATATATTTATTTAATTTATTTAACAGTTGCAAAGACACGCCATATCCACAATTAGGATAATTGCGTGTAAATCTGAAATTATATACAGATCAAATCATTGTGAAATTAACATTATTGTTTGCGGAAGAGAGCATTACTCGATGCAAATATTTGAATGTAATTCTGCTGTCCTAAAAGCTTGTGTCCATAGATTTATTGAAAACCATTTCTGAGATTCCGTCCTTCAGTGCTGCGTATATAAGCAGAATCGTCCAATACAGTATTAGAGCTCTGAGAAGCGGTCTGGTGGATTAAATTGGCGAAACCGCTGGGAGGGTTCACCATTGATGAGGCAAGCCCTCCCAATATATTTTTTCATTGCAGTAAGGACAGTAGAAGTTTGTATTATGTATAAAATAAACATTCGTGCTTTTAAATCCTTTCATTTTATATGTATAGATGGCGCGTTATTGCTTTGTGATAATTAAACATTGGAAAGTACGCAAATTACACATTCGATGTCAAATTTTGAATATAGTAATTTAATATAGTAATACTGTATATTAAAGGAAACACCATCTTATAATTATACCTGAAGGTTTCTGATGGCCCATTGCCATTTGTCGAAAAATAAATACCATTCTTGTTTTAGAATTTGATATTTTATTTACAGAATAAATTGTCTGATAAACTTTATTGATATATTAAAAACATATATCCATGTTCGTCTTTCTGCTTGTGGCTCATGCCAAAGTGGTAGATGAGGTATCAAGAGCATATCTTCACCATTTCTTTTTAATTCACCAAGAAATTAATTATTAAAGACAAAATCTGTTGAATCCAGGCTAAATCATGATTCGACATGGTTAAGAGTAGAACCTCTTATTTTACTTATCCTTTTAGTCTGAATTAGACAAGATCTTGGAGGTCGTGCTCATAAAGAAGCTAAAGAGCTCTTCTTGGTTCTCTGTACAGGGATCTCTTGTCCTTTCCAATACAATTTAGTATAAGTTGGGTAGTGGCCTCTTCGGTTTTACACCTAGTGCACATGGGGAACCTTTTGGCTCCCTCTTTATAGACTAGAGGGCTCAGGTGACCAGATTTCCATCTGACCAACTGTGTCGATTCCCTTCTGTTTAGTTGGAGGGTCTGTGCTTTGGGGTTTTCTATCTGGTACCAAGAATGATGGAAACTATCTCTATGGCGCTCTAACGTAATTGGCATATAACCTATATGGAGTCGTGCACAAGAGTACAACATAAAATTATGGAGCCTGAGAAAATTGAGGAAAATAAATATATAACTATTTTTAGATTTTTAAAACATTCTTTAGTTGTTTTTTTTTTTTTGCTTATCCCTAGTACACGTGGTACAGGCCATGATAATCATGGTGGGTAGTTAGCGACTGCTTTTACTGTAAGCGCACCACATATCTACACATGTGAAAAGCAGTTCGACTTTGCACTTACAAATGCCAGAGCCCCGTTTGGTTACTTGCACTCGCTGGTGGGGTTGGACTTTACATTCTTTAGTAAAATATAGCAATGTGTTTCTAGTATTTCTTAATAAAATAACCAAATTCAGAATAACACGTACGGTAGCTACAAATATATTTTATACGGGTATAAACATAATATCTGATTACACAATAATTTTAAGATAGGGTCTGATACTCAAAAAGAGAAATATAAGTAGAAGAGACGTATATTAAGAGGAAATGGATGGATGAAGAAAGTTACGAAGAATAAATTAAATGTAAATAGAACGGAAGGTAAAAGAAAAGTTGACTGATGGACTGAATGGGAGGCTTCGAGGAAATAAATAGAAGAACTGAAGATAAAGAAGTATGGTTTACTGGAACAAAAACTTACACAAGGGCAAATTATCTTAACAATAATTCTAAAAGATGTCCATCACACACAAAGGTTGGACTATCCCCTATTTTGAAATGTTAAAGGTATTCTACCTTATATTTCAGCAAATACAGTATCTATTGAAACCTTTATATTCTTCCATATATAGTAGAAAGATACCTCCCAACAAGCCTTTTATTGGAGACTATGTCCTACACAGAATTCGCCCAGATGCATAATTGCTTAGATAAAATGAGTTAGGTTTTTAAAAGTGATCGCTTATTCACATATTCATTTAGATACGGCCCTATTTTCTCAACGTTTGTTCTCTTGCACAATCCTTTATTTCAATGACATTTCAGGAATTACCATTCATCCATATCAGGTTCGAGAATAAAATAAACATAAATCAGTTGTCAAATATTCAAATTTAAAGCAATAAATTTCAAATTTCTTGTTCCAAATTCTGAGGATCATCTTCATAATTCTATAAAGGTTAATACTTTCATTTTTTCCTAGTCAAACTAGGAAGTTCTAATCTTAAGTCTTAATCCTGTGTAGGGCATAGGTTCGCAATAAAATACTTGCTTTTCTGATTTATTCAATTCTCACAGGGCTGCTCAAGAGAAAAGACGTTCAGAAAAGAGAGTCGTATGTAAATGGGTGTACGATCACATGTGAATGATAAACTAATTTTTTATAAACAATTATTCACCTGGACGAATCTAGTGTAGGACATAAGTCTCCAATAAAAGGCTTGCTTTACTGATTTATTCAATCCTCACAGGCCTGCTCAAGAGAAAAGACGTTCAGAAAAGAGAGTCGTATGTAAATGGTGTACCATCACATGTGAATGATAAACTAATCTTTTATAAACAATTATTCACCTGGACGAATCCAGTGTAAGACATAGTCACCAATTAAAGGTTTGTTGTTGTTGATTTATTCCATTCTTACAGGGCTACGCAAGATAAGAAAAACATTGAGAAAAAAAGCCGTATGTAAATAAATATGTAAATGAACGATTACCTGTAAATAACAAACTCTTATTTTCTAAGTAATTATGCATTTGAGCGTATCCTGTGTAGAGCATAGGTCTCTAATAAAAGGCTTGTTGTTTCGCTGATTTGTTCCATCCTTATAGGGTTGTGCATGAGACTAAACATTGAGAAAAAAAGAGCCGAATGTAAATAAACGATCACCTGTAAATAACTAAATCATCCTTTCTAAGCAACCATGCACCTAGATGAATCCTGTGTAGCGCATAGGGTACAAATAAAAGGCTTGTTGTTGTTGATTTATTCCTTATTTACATGATATTGCAAGATAAGAAACATTGAGAAAGAAAGCCGTATGTAAATAAATATATAAATGAACGATCACCTGTAAATAACTAAATCATTTTTTCTAAGTAATTATGCATATTAGCGAATCCTGTGTAGGGCATAGGTCTACAATAAAAGGCTTGTTGTTGTTTATTTATTCCTTCTTTACAGGATATTATAAGAGAAGAAACATTGAGAGAAAAAAGCCGTATGTAAATAAATATATAAATGAACGATCACCTGGGAATAATTAACTCATCTTTTCTAAGTAATTATGCATTTGAGCGAATCCTGTGTAGATCATAGGTCTCTAATAAAAGGCTTGTTGTTGTTGAATTATTTCATATTTACAGGATCGCGCAAGAAAATAAACTTTGAGAAAAGAGTCGTATATAAATGGATATAAGATCACAGGTAAATAATTAACTAATCTTTTATAAGCAATTATGCACCTGGTCGAATCCTATGTAGGACATAGGTCTCCAATAAAAGGCTTAACAGGATTACGCAAGAAAAGAAACATTGAGAAAGAGAGTCGTATATAAATGGATAAAAGATCACAGATAAATAATTAACTAATCTTTTATAAGCAATTATACACCTGGTCGATTCCTATGTAAGACATAGGTTTCCAATAAAAAGTGTTGTTGGTTAATTCCTTCTTTACAGGATATCTCAAGAGAAGAAACATTAAGAATATAGAGCCAAATGTAAATGAACTATCACCTGTAAATTACTAAGTCTCTTTTCTAAGTAATTATGCATATTAGCGAATACTGTGTAGGACATAGTCTCCAATAAAAAGTTTTTTGTTGTTGATTTATTCCCTTTTTACAGGATATTGCAAAAGAACCATTGAATAAAAGAAAGCAGCATGTAAATAAATATATAAATAAACGATCACTTATAACTAAATCATCTTTTCTAAGTAATTATACACCTGGGCGAAACCAGTGTAGACTATAGGTCTCCAATAAAAGGCTATTGTTGATTTATTCCATCCTTCAATTTCCGCCATCACACCGTCAGAAGAGGAAGGGTGGAATCTGGAGGAGAAGGACTTTCTCGACCTACATATCCCGACGACACTCGATCCTTCTTTAATAAAACCGGGGCCTTCATTATCTCCCGAACTGTCTGGAACCCCTTAACACACTTTTTTTTGTTTGCAATACCTTCCCCCATATTGATTTTTTATCTCCAGGCAGTAAGGAAGCACCTCATAAGTCTCCTTCCATTTTTTACCCCCTCAAAATCCTTTTAGATTAAATTTAGAGAAGCTCTAGAAATTTTCTGTATGTTGCCTTACGTATCGTGTAAACCAGTTTTGTTGGATTGTTTCAAACTTGTAGAATATACCAGAGGAATACCACGGTTTTGTCAGAATGAATTTTTTAGCCGAATATATTTGGAATAAAAAGTTATATTTTTATTAAAAAAATAAAATATTATTTTTATAAAAATATTGGAATACTTTGTACAATGAACTTTTTTGTATCTAATTCAAATACTATATTGTTTTTATAATTGCTTATTTTATATAATAGTATTTTTTTGAATGATTTAATGAAAATTTGTGATTTTATGTTACATATACATAGTAAATCATTGATTAATATTAATTTTTAAAATAGTTGACTGATTATTTAAAATTATAAAGAGTAAGGAATAAATAAATTAGGTTCTCTCATATTACGATTCATACTGTTAGGAGCTAATACTTTCCTATTCTACCATCGAGCAGAGTGAACACCAACACCTCTAAGAAATTAACACTTTTAATTTACTTTCATAACTAACTAACTTACATCATTTCTGAAACCAATTATATACATGCAAAGTCGTCCGGTCATCTCTGGTCAAAATATAAATATATTAATCTATGAAAAACAACTTATAAAATGATAACACATACTTTATAATTTAAAGGTAGAGGTACCTATTTCAGTATATAAGATAGATAGATTTAGATAGATTCACTTCTATATATATAATAATAAAAATTGGAAACTATTATAGTAATTAAACAATTTTCTACTGCCCTTCCTGTGATGGGCAGTGAAAAAAAATGTTTAATTTTTAAAAGAATCATACGCGTCTATAATAGTTGTCAATTTTAATAACAGATGACGCTCTAATGCATAATAATATATAAGAATAATATATAAAGTAATATATTTAATTAAAAAGGCATATATTGAATCAAAATATCATTTATTTTACCGATATTTCAATTGGCTGGACGCCAACCTTTTTTCAAAGTATTATAACATATTTATCTGTGTCAACAACAAACTCAGCGCCACTTAACGTCATTAGAATTATGATTAAAAATATCCTTGCTTATATTCAATAGGGAGAAAATTAAAGTCAAAACTAAATATTCTATGAGCTCTCTCTAATGAAAAACATGATAGAAGTATAATGTAATGTTGATGGGAATTGGAGAATTGTTTCGCAGAGAGTTTAATTTTTCTCGTCATATTATAATCCGTCTGTAGTAGAAAAAAATCTACTCTAAAAAGCTTGTATAATTTCAAAACTAAAAAAAAAAAGATACACATCACCTAAAGACCAATTGATATTGTTGCACCAAGTTGCAGCTTTACAGGGTCGTCGACCTTGGTTTCTTCCTTCTTGGTGTTATACACTTTCCCGAGCGGGTTTCCATATTCAAAATCGAATAAATACAAGTAAATAAATTACATTTCGAAGTTATTGTGTTTATTTATTCGTTGTCTTCCTCGTAGGTTGTGATCCGCAGTCTCACTCTAGGTCCTCTCTCGCTCCAATAACCAATCAAGATATATGTACATTAAATATTATAAAAGGAATGAAAATATAAAAAAAAATGATGATAATCTAAATACACCTATCCCCCAATTTACACGGTAGATACGTTCCTGAGAAAAACGTGTAAATCGGGGGATAGATGTACACAGAAATAAAAATAAAATGCATTGACAGGTTAAAATATGTAGTCAGCACATAAGCTCGGGATTCCTCGTGAGATGTGTACTACACAGCGCATGTGTTCAATCACAGTAGCATTTAGTATAGTGCGATAAAAAACAAAAAAAAAAAAACTTAATTGGAAAACCGTGTAAAAGCGAAAACGTGTAAAACAAGTACCATGTAAATCGGGGGATAGGTGTATTCTGTTTTAAATAAATATCAAATATCATAGAATATTTTGAATAAATGTAAGGCGCATTAAAATTGATGTAAAAATATTATCGTTTTAAAAAAGTCATTCCGAAATAATGACTGTATCTACATGCATGAAAGTCTGGAATGGAAATATCTTCTTTATACAACAAATCTATTTAATATTCATTTCGAATTATGAAGGTATTATGATATACATTTTCAATAACAAGAAACAAGGATATAATTCATCATTGAATATCTTTCATAAATGTTTCTATTGTGTTCGAATTTTGCAATTCCAACCATTAACAATAGATTCGAATAGTAAATGGCGCCCTATCATCCTGTAAGTACATAAGTCGTACCACTTTGCAAATTTAGACATGTAATGAATTCAGAGTAAAATTCATTTGCTGAATAACAACCAAGATTATTATAATCTGTACCATAAACTAAAATTGATAGTGGACATTGCGACTACTGTAATAGAGATACATGGAGACATCTGAGGCTCTTCATTGGAGACGACAACAACATAAAATTGATATAGACCCAGAGCAGCAGCTTTACACACCCAAGATAGTGGACACTGCGACTACTGTGATAGAGATGCATGAGGACATCTGAGGCTCTTCATTGGACACGACAACAACAACAGACAATAAAGCTAAGCACAAAAAATATTCCAAGTGAATTTTATAAAATATATTATCTATCCGTATATTTTGAATTATATAAAAATATAAGAAATTCTTGATTTTTCCAAAATCGATATGTACATCTATTGGAGTAAAATATCGATATTCAAGTTCCTTTCAAAGTCCAATATAACCCTTTTATATAGAATCCCTGAGTTATGTTTATCAAATTTATCGAAGATATTGACATATTGGTATAAATAGGGAAATCAATTTTTGTTTTGCACAGACATTTTATATATATGTTATGATTATTTTTTGTTTTGTTGTTGAAAAAGAGAGAGAGAGAGTGGTGCAGTCGTGAAAAAAAGAAAGATGGTTATTCACCTCTCGACTAGTTTTTTATTTTGAATTTCTTGTAGTAAATTACACATAAAATTATTTTTCACAGTAATATAGAATTAATAAAATGAATTATATAATCGTGAATTAAAAAGAATAGGTAGGTTCAACTATACATATTCACAACAATTATTTAAAAGTGTAATGTTCTAAATCTATGGTAAAAAAATGTAGAACAGTCAACGAAGGAAAATGAAATATATGTTTTTAAAAATATATATGTGGCAATATCGTTGCGGAATTTCTTGTTGTTGGATGCGAATGGTGATATTTGATTGAAGCGCAGCCGTTTGAGTGGAAGTTGCAGCATACAGTTAGGAATAATCAGGACACGTGATTGTTTTGAAAATAAAAGGCAACTGGATTGGAGGGAAGAAGGTTTGAGAAGGAGCGGGTTTGATTGTTCCTTATCTGATCACATGGCGGTGATTGACATAGCTATGAGCTGAGCTGAGAGAGAGATCTCTAGAACAGATGTTACCTTGGTGGGAGCAAGTCGAAGGCTGATCCGAACTCGGTGGGAGCCAAGTCGCTACTGCCGGTGTTGTTCCTATGAGAGCGAAAACCTAACTGACCATCCTTGCCTTTCGATTTAACACCAAGACTCCGTTTCTCTATGATTGGTCGAGAGATGTCACATGATCTTTTCCTATTGGTTGACCTACTTAAGGAGCTATCTTCTGATTGGCCCGCGGCTCTCCTTGATGAAAGATGTGCCCTGCCTGGTATATCCGATTTCGTCAGGAAGTGTTGGGTGGCTTGACGCTTATAGCTTCGACGGATATTAGATACGTCCTGTCTTTGCCGGAAATATTGGGTGTTAGCTTCAACATTTATAACTTCTGGTCACTAGAGACGTCCGGTCTCTGCCCCTGCAATATTGACACAGGGGTGCCCAGAATAGTCGTGCCAGCCTTAGGTCTACTTCCTATATCTTAATGCTACTTGCTTCCCTCCAGTTACCTTGTTCTTTATTAAGTCTTTGAAAATCATACATGGTACATACATAGTGGGTCGGGGTTGCATTTAATTATATACAAATTATGACAGATGCGCCCCCTACATGTGAAGAATTCAAGAAGGGGTTAGCCTGAGAGAATTCTGTAAAGTGAAAAATAATTTTGTGGGAAAATTAGTTGTGGGTATTGAGTCTATATACAAGCATTGCTGGTGACATAAAAGTAAGATAGAATGGTGTTGATGATATAGGTTGAGTATAATTAATAGAAATCAAAAAATTTTTTAATTGTAAGAAATCAATGAATGTTATGGTACATAGTGGGCAAAAAAGAAAATGCGCCTAAACGAATTCTACTCGAGATAAGAAATGATATCGAGAGAGTTCTATTAAGGCTTTTGAAATCAAATAAAAATAATATAAAAATAGTTGAATGAAATCAAAATTGAATGTGTTTGGTTGAAAAAGAAAAATATTTTGTTGCATGGTGACAAAGACAACTGCTTAGTTACTTTTTTGCTCGACTTTTGAGGAAAGAAATCGAGGAAATTTCATAAGGCGCTTTGAAATCAAAACAAAATGAAATAAGAAGTTGAATGAAATCAAAATTGAGTGTGTTTGGTTGAATGGTGAGAAAAAAAAAAGGAAAAATGCCTAACCATATTCTATTCGAGATTGGGAATGAAATCGAAGGAATTCTATTAGGTCTTTTGAGAAATCAAAAATAAAAATAAAATAAGAGTTTTTTGAGCGAAATCAAAGTTGAGTGCTTGGTTGAATGGTGAAAAAAAAAAGGAAAAATGCCTAATTACTTTTTTGCTTGAATTTTGGAAAGGAATTCGAGGAAATTTCATAAGGTCTTTTGAGAAATCAAAAATAAAATAAAATAAAAGTTTTTTTGAGCGAAATCAAAGTTGAGTGCTTGGTTGAATGGAAAAAAAAAAAGGAAAAATGCCTAATTACCTTTTTGCTTGAATTTTGGAAAGGAATTCGAGGAAATTTCATAAGGTCTTTTGAGAAATCAAAAATAAAAATAAAATAAAAGTTTTTTGAGCGAAATCAAAGTTGAGTGTTTGAAAAAAGAAAAATGAAAAATAAAAAGGTTTCAACAACAAAGGGTGATTTAATGTTTTTAGTTTAATCGAAAACCAGTGGGTTTTCGTTGATAATTGAGTTGTGGCAATATAAGCTAAGTGGTAAATAGAATGATAATTGATAAATAAAAATGATAATATAAACTAATTGGAAAAAAAATGATAATTAATGATTAAAAGTGGCAATAAGTTGAATAAATTGATAAATTGATTAAATATTTACATTTTTAATTGCGAGAAAATAATGAAAATGATTGATATGAAAAATAAGGTGTATTGGTTGGAACCCTTTGGTATCTACATGCCCTGATCTACATGTATTGGTTGCTCCATTTTGCCCTATAAATGTTTTACTTGCTCAATTATGCCCTATAAATTTTTTGTCTCGTCTGTAGCGACACTTAGGTGACAAACGTGATTCTAGTCCTCAAGTGCGTTTATGCTGTGTGTACAGGAGACATGGAAATCTATATAACCTTTATGTGTAATTTTTTGTCTTTGTGTGTGTGTTGTGAAAAAATGTTAGAAGTCTGTTGTGTAAGAAATGTGTGAGTTAGTTCTATGTGTTGTCTCGTGGATGTGGAGTTGGTTGGTAAAAATCGATATGTAGACTCGAACTGGAATCAAAATCGGTGGTATAGCGAGGTTCCCAGTTGACCTCAATAGGGGATCTTCTCATTGTAATTAGAGATACGGAAGTGGTGTGTGTCGGGCAAACGAGAGGGTATGAAATTGGAGATCGGACGAAGGCGTTCCGCTTTGTTTACAGAGGCCGAATTTATCGCTGCGGACTACACCTCCGTCGTGGTGTCTCAAATTCTCGTTTCCTGCCGTCTATTTATTTTTGGTGCGGCTCGGGGCTTGTTTTTGGAGTACGGCTTCTCCGACATTGTTTGGTCATTTTTTTCAGTTACTGCTATCTCTTCGGAGTTTATTTAGATTTTCTGCGAAGATGGTTCCTAAAATTATGAGAAGTTTTATAAATGCTTGTCCACAATGAAAAACTGCCTCTTGTAGTTCGAAGATTTTCTGAGCGGGCATGGTATATATAAACAAGTAATTGATGAATAAAATTGGAATACAGTTGTATGGCAGAAGTAACAAACAAAGGATGAAAATCAGATGAAAAATAGGGTATTGCCCCATGTTCTCTCGTATTTTTGTAAATGGGGATTTTGAAATATTTGTTTGATCCTTATTAATTGTAGAATTTGAATGATTGGTAGGTTCGCAGTTCTCCTGTTTGATATCTTTAGGGAGTGGTGTGATATGATTGAGCTGATTGTCAGGTTTACAGTTCTCCTGTTTGATCGTCAATGGTTTTATTAGAGATATGTCGGCGGTAATTGGTTTAGGTTGAGATGTGTGATCGTTTCTCTGATGTGAATGTGGTAATTTTGGCATTGTTTGTGTTGTGTGTACGTTGTGCTTTATGTACGAATTTTGTTTTGCTTTGGTGCCTGTGTCGGTATTTTTACGTGAAGGTTGGTTGTATTCATCGATTCTTCTAGTGAATCGGCAGGTGGGACAGGTTTTTACCTGTTTTGCGATGTCTTGTGTCATGTTCTGCCAATAATATTGTG
Organism: Cordylochernes scorpioides; assembly: GCA_030710605.1. Classification (NCBI taxonomy): domain Eukaryota; kingdom Metazoa; phylum Arthropoda; class Arachnida; order Pseudoscorpiones; family Chernetidae; genus Cordylochernes; species Cordylochernes scorpioides. Next base: position 80,593,886 of record CP092869.1, on the reverse strand, counting down.
ACGAGATGAGTCTCGTCATCTTGGAGATGTTTGGGTGGTGGTGTTGAGTGTGTACGGATTTAAGAAGTCTGGTTGTAAGTGAACTTGGGACTATAGTTTTAAGTACTCCTTTTCGGGAGACGGTGCGCAGTTTATTGTGATCCATAGTCACGCGAGATTTTCCTGGTGGAGAAGACTGTTGGCTCTGTATGAGTGGCGCATCTAGAAAGCCACAAAATGGGATACGAGTTCCAACGCCCGTTTCATATTGTTGTACTCCATTTATGCTACGGACCTCATATTCGTATCTTGACAATCTTAACCTCCATCGAAACAATCTGCCTGACGGAGCTTTGATCTCTTTCAACCACTGTAATGCGGGATGGTCAGAAAATATTGTAAACTTTCTGTCCATTAGACAGGTGCGGAAATTATCCACACTTTCCACAATGGCTAGGCATTGTAGTTCCAAGTCTGAATAATTTCGCTCGTGACTACGCAGAGATCGGCTGAAATGTTGAACGGTGTATGTCTTCCCATCAGGGTAGACTTGTTTAAGAACGCCTGTAATGCTGAATGTTGAGGTGTTACAGTACACCTGGCATGGCAGACCTTCCTGGTAAAGGTGTAATGTGGGGTGTGTGGTAAGGTTTTCTTTCAGGTTAGTGAACGCTTTCTGGCATTCGTCATCCCAGACCCACATGATATCCTTTTTTAGAAGGTTGATAAGTGGCGTCCGCAAGCGGGCGTGGTCCGGAATGAACTCTTTATAGGCGTTCACAGCTTTTAGGAAAGATCGCAAGGCTTTTCGATTGTGTGGTTGTTTGGTGGCGTGAATTTTTTCTATGTTTTGTGTAGACGGGATGATTGTATTATTCTTAACGGTTGTGCATGCGCTTGTTTGTCGTTGTTGTTGTCTTTTGGCGTGCGTGTTGCGTGTGTTGTGCGGATTGTGTGTGTTACCGTTGTGTGACGACGTATGGGTGCGCGTGTTGTGGGGTACATTTGCGTGTTTATGGCGTTGCGAAGTATGGTCATGTGTGGATTTTGTGTGGTAAGTGGGTGAGCTGTGTCGGTGTACGGACACTTTTTTGGGCATTATTGGAATTGTAGGTTGGAGTCGTGGTGGTTTTACATGTTGTGGGTATATAGTACTGGTAATTGGGTTGAGTGAAAAGTTGTGTGGTGTGAGATTATAATGGTGGCATGTAAATATTTGGGGTTTGGGCAATGAATGCAGGCAAGGTTTTCCATGTGTGAAAGCTTTGGGTGCTGTGCGAGTCCTTTGGGACAGGTTTTGGCCTAGCCCGTGCTTGCATTCATTTGATACATGTTTAAAGTGGTAGATAGTATTAGACAATGGGACGCCAAGTTGGAAAATAGTGCCGCGATTATAATTTAGTTTTAATTTATATTGATAAAGGGTTTTTAAGGTAAGAACTCCAAATGGCAAGGATGCATTTACCACGTGGAAGTTCTCTCTACGGGTTATTTGGCCTATTGTCAGAGGGAAAGTTAAATGTCCTATTATTTTCGTAAAACTATTTAGGGTGGATAGATCAAGGGAAGGTTTTTTAATACTTAAATTGGGAAGTTGTGCTTTTAATCTATTGTATAAATGATACGGCAATATGTTCGAACCTGCGTCTGGTTCAATGAGAAAGGTACATGGTAGGTCCTGGGTCAGATACAAGTCCAAAGTTAATTTGATGGTGTCATTGGGTGGATTGCCTACCTTAGTCTCGAAAAGTCTCCATTGTGGCGTCTTCGGCTTGGTGTGGCTGGCTTGGAATATCTGTTGGACCGGATCGGGACCTTTTGCACTGTCCGCGCGATTGAAAGGGAAATCTAGTCATTTGTACTGCTTCCATTCGAGTGGATCGCGTTGTCGGTACACTGGGTCCGTGTCGCGTGGGTTGCTTCCGTGTGTACTGGTACGGCATGGCGGGTGGCGATTCCTCGGTGGGCGTCAGGTTGCTCGGACACGTACCGGCGGTGCGGGCGTCGGCTGTCCCGAGGGTGGCGCTCCGGAAGACCGCTTCCAGTTGCGTGGATCTTGGTCCTTGTAGCGCGGCGGTCAGTTCTAAAATTACCGTCGCAAGGGGGTGTCTTGTCGCTTCGTTCGTTGTCAGTCTCTTTCCGCTCGTTGCCAGTTTCTTCTCTCTTGGTTTGTCATTGCCTTTTGGTTTGCTGGTGTCTGGGTTAATTTCCATTTTGATCCTGATTAAGCTCCATAATCTTTATCCTGATTAAGTTCCATAATCTTTATCCTGTCGACTTAACCGTTCTGTGGCAATATCGTTGCGGAATTTCTTGTTGTTGGATGCGAATGGTGATATTTGATTGAAGCGCAGCCGTTTGAGTGGAAGTTGCAGCATACAGTTAGGAATAATCAGGACACGTGATTGTTTTGAAAATAAAAGGCAACTGGATTGGAGGGAAGAAGGTTTGAGAAGGAGCGGGTTTGATTGTTCCTTATCTGATCACATGGCGGTGATTGACATAGCTATGAGCTGAGCTGAGAGAGAGATCTCTAGAACAGATGTTACCTTGGTGGGAGCAAGTCGAAGGCTGATCCGAACTCGGTGGGAGCCAAGTCGCTACTGCCGGTGTTGTTCCTATGAGAGCGAAAACCTAACTGACCATCCTTGCCTTTCGATTTAACACCAAGACTCCGTTTCTCTATGATTGGTCGAGAGATGTCACATGATCTTTTCCTATTGGTTGACCTACTTAAGGAGCTATCTTCTGATTGGCCCGCGGCTCTCCTTGATGAAAGATGTGCCCTGCCTGGTATATCCGATTTCGTCAGGAAGTGTTGGGTGGCTTGACGCTTATAGCTTCGACGGATATTAGATACGTCCTGTCTTTGCCGGAAATATTGGGTGTTAGCTTCAACATTTATAACTTCTGGTCACTAGAGACGTCCGGTCTCTGCCCCTGCAATATTGACACAGGGGTGCCCAGAATAGTCGTGCCAGCCTTAGGTCTACTTCCTATATCTTAATGCTACTTGCTTCCCTCCAGTTACCTTGTTCTTTATTAAGTCTTTGAAAATCATACATGGTACATACATAGTGGGTCGGGGTTGCATTTAATTATATACAAATTATGACATATATATATTCGCATTTTAGATTATATAATAAATATATATAAAGCACATTTTCACTTTTTTAGTATTTTTCATATGGATTTTCTTTCTAACCAACTTTTGGCATTAAATGTCATTCTTTGATATTTCAAGAAGACTTTATGACAAGCGTTTTTGGTCATCACACTGATGAGGGCCAATAGCTTGTAAATATTACTTGATTAGCTTTTCTTGATTAATCGTGAAAGTTATCTACTAATATCTGAGAGCATAATTATAATTTAACGATTAATTGATATTTTTTCTGACTGATGAAAAAAGGCATCGAGAACTTAGTTACGCGAACAGGATATGCCCTTTTCCCCTAATTTTATATAAATATTTACCACTTTTATTGCTATGTTTTCTTTATATATATGAAAAACAATTTAAAAATATATATATAATATATAATATGAAAAAACAATAAAAAAAAAAAAGATAAGTGGGTCAGGTGTTGATATTAAAAATAAAGAAGGCATTTCCTGACCACGAGCACATCTGCTTTTTAGATGGCAGAGCGCCATTTTTTTTTCTATTGTTTTTTCATGTGTTAAGCGTATTTACGCAAATATGGCCTTAAATACTCATTTCTTGGTTTCTCAAGAAGCCTCTGGGGCCAAAAATCTTTTTGGTCGCAGTGGTACAGCCTACTCCACGCTGACGAGCGCAAACAGCGCGAAACGCGTTCGTGGATGGAAAATTTAACGGTAAGGCAGTGGAAATTGTTTAATTTTTAAAAGAATCATTCCTGTCTATAGTAGTTGTCAATTTTAATAACAGATGGCGCTCTAATGCATAATAATATATAAGAATAATATATAATGTAATATATTTAATTAAAAAGGCATATATTGGATCAAAATATCATTTATTTTACCAATATTTCAGTTGGCTGGACGCCAACCTTTATCAAGGTGTTATAACATTTTAAAGTGTGTCAACAACAAACTCAGCGCCACATAACGTCAACAGAATTAAGTTTTAAAAAATAATTGTTATATTCAATGGGGAGAAAAATGGGCTGAACGCCAACTGAAATATTGGTAAAATAAATGATATTTTGATCCAATATATGCCTTTTTAATTAAAGATTTATTTATGGATTACTCTATTTTCAAAATAATTATATGTATACCTGGACTCCTCCAAGATTCCAACAGGATCCATAACTCTTCATATTGTGGCTGAACTACCTCATTATTCTAGGATAAAATCCAGAAATCTTTGATTTGTAGTAGGTATACGCTAACTTTCGAGCATGGAGTCCAACATTTTCATGTTTATATATACCTGAACTACTTCAACATTACAAGACTCCATAACTCTCCGTATTGTGCCTGAACTACCCCAATATTCTAGGAAAAATCCATAAATCTTCGAACTGTAGTAGGGATACGCTAACATTCGAGCATGGGGACCAACACTCCCTATGTTTATATATCTAACCTACTTCAACATTACATCAGAATCCATTACTCTCCATATTGTACCTGGACTACCTTAATATTCTAGGATAAAATCCAGATATCTTCGAGTTGTAGCTGGCATACGATAACATTTGTCCAAGTTATAGATCTATACTATAGAAGTTATAGATCCCCGAGTTATAGATACACCTGGGCAACTCCGCCATTTCAACAGAATCCATAATTCTCCATATTTTGGCTTAACTACTCCAATATTCTAGAATAAAATCCAGAATTTTCAGGGTTGTAGCAGAGATTCAAACACTCCCCATGTTTAAATATATACCTGGACTACACCAATGTTCTAGGAAAAAATCCAGAAATATTCGAGCTATAGCTGTTATACGATAACATCTTCCATGGAGTCCAACATCCCCCATGTTTAAATATATACCTGGACTACTCCAACATTCCAACAAGAGTCCAGAATAGTCAACCAGGATGTCGTGACCGTAATTTACGGGTCCCGCCAAGATAACGGGACAGGGCGTGAGGCAAAAATCTCAAGGTGAAACTTCCAAAACCGGATTGGACAACGACATTGTGCCTTCAACAGGTCGTGAGGCAATTTTTTTTACCGTTCTCTGAAACAAAGACCGATGGCATCGATGATTTTTACAGTAGCAAAGTTATCATTAGATAACAATGTGTAATCCACAGTCTTCGAGAGTTGTCACATTTTGGCGACTCGCCAGGACAATTATCTCGACAATTGATCGCCAAGTAAAAACAAAACGCTTGCTTATTGACGTCCTGCAATGCCAGATTCCTCCACACTCTATTTAACAAATAATTCCACTAACCATTGAGAACACTTGAGACTTGTTTTCTATTATTTTCAATATTATGAATATTTATCATAAAGATAGAGGTTGCTTATTTTTACGTCGAGAAGATAAAAAAAAAAAAACATTTTTACTGGCCAAAGTGTCTATGAATTCTAAGAACTATGAATATTTAATGTTGTTTCTATTTGGTGACGATGCAAAAACAGACGACACGTGTACTGCGCCATTTACTTGAAAACAAGAACAAATTGTGTTGTTGTGCAGAGAGATTTTTATCTTACCTTTTTAAATAATATCTTCTATAAAATCGATAAGTTCTATTATCCTACAAAAATTATTTATTATACATTGCTACATACTCATCTACACTTCACTAGCAACTCACCGAAAGAAAAATATTCTATATACATTCTTCAGATATGCAAATAAATCTGATTGAAAAAACTTTTTACAAAAGGAATTTGCATACATAACTTCTAACAATTTGAACAATTTACATATTTTCTTCCAATATATTTCAAGATGATCACCTTCAACAATTTAAGCCCAAATATTTTATAAAATTGCATTTAGTATTTTGTGTATTTTATCAATTTAATTAAAGATTCTATGAAAGAAGAAATATTCTAATAAAATGTTATTTCATTCAAGAATTATATTTTCTAGAACAAAAACTACTCTATTAAGTCGACCGCCAGATGTCGCGTGCTTTTTCCTATATAAACCTATTGTTGATGTTTCTTGTTGTCTGGCTAAAATATTTTGTAGATATGTAAATGGGTAATCATTTATTTTATCTATTCAAATCCTCCGAATAAAGCCAAAATATCTAATGGTATTCAAAAAGTGATATAATATATATGTTGTAATATATTATAATATATATCTATGTCTCCGTGTATTTTATAAATGTATATGTAATTGCCAAAGTGCCAAATGAAAAAATCGAGTGAGTTACAGTCGGCGCCGGAAAGCCGGAAAAGGGTCCGAAAAACAAGTCGGGTATGTCCCCTTCTTACGTAAACAGATTAGTCCGCTTTGAGATGCGATTGACAGTTCTCCCCTGACCGGTGTCGGCTTCACTCACTCTCTCGCCATCTCCATGGTGACATCCACCATGTCTCGTTCTTTGGTATAATACATTCACGCCTGAACCCACTCCAACATTGAGGCCACAACGACTGCATTTAACCAACACACTAAAGTCATCCTACAAGATCGACTACCTTACTACATATATATAATGTAACTAAATTCATATAAAATATATATTTATTATTAATTTAACTTCAATAAACTCGTGAAAACATATTTTTAAGCTTACTTCTACCATACTCTGTATAATAATAAATACTTGTATTAAGAAGCATTAACACGCCATTTGTTATAAAAATTCGTAAATATTATAGACGCGTATGATTCCTTTAAAAATAAAACAATCTCTACTGCCCTAATCACAATGGAAAAATTAATGGGAGGGCCTGGCTCACCAGTGGTGAACCCTCCCAGCGTTTTCGTCAGTTTGATCTACCATATATAATACCAAAAAAAAAAACGGATAGAATATATTTTATAGCTTTACTTGGATATTTCTTTTGCTTAACTTTAGCTTATCCTACAAGCCATAATAATCTTGGTTGGGGATTTAGAGAATGCTTTTTACTATGATTGCACTACATGCATACCATGTATCTCGTGGTATCAAATATTGATAATATCATCATGATCCTCTTGATATCACGAAATCAAAGCCTACTCTTTACTGACGAAGGTATTTAGCCTGAAACCATGGTCTACAAGTCAAACTCTATATATTTGTCAAAGCTGGTTTTATGGCTTTTGGTCACCAACATGAATCCAATAGTTTGCAGAGACGGTTAAAAGATGGCGCTTAGTTTAAACATCTATATTAACTGAAGTAGAAACCTCCTTTTTATACAATTCTGTGTAGCGAAACCTAGAAATATATACTTTAAACTTATAAATAAGTAATTGCATGATTTTATTATTTATCAAAATACTTTGTTTTGTAATATTATTTTAAGAATTTCATCCTGTATAAAGTATCACTGACATTATAATTTATTGTGAAAAAATAGTACAAATGTGATATTGTACTGGGATAAGGTGCATAAATCAACAAGAATAGGTGATATTTATTCCGATAGATCTCGCAAGCCATCAGCAACTTTCAGTTGCACGATAAGGAGATGCCTTTTTTCATAATTTATCATTTATATGTTTGTGTTTATATTCTGACTATTTTAACATTTAAAAGAATTGCTGAAGAAACTTGTTAAATTTTTTATCCTGATTGAAGAAACTTGTAGCAAAATATAGTGCTATACATCTCTATGACTATAACAATCTTTCATTCTATCCTCAAACGCTCAAAAAGTAGAATACACCAATACCTCGCTTTGCGTCGTTTAGTTTTGCGTTTTTTCGAAGTTGCGTCGCTGCTTAATTTTTACTGATTTTCACTGTGCGTCGTTAGATTTTCGAAGTTGCGTTGTTTTGGATTGAGTCTTTAAAATTTTTAAAATTATTTTTCCTAAAATATGGTAAAACCTTTGTTTTTGATTACTACTTCACATATTTTCACTTTGCGTCGTTTCAATTTGCGTCGTATTTTTTTGGAACGTAACCCCGACGCAAAGCGAGGTATGGGCGTAGTACGATATAGTCCACACACCATACTTTCCTCTTAAAGTCCAAAAGTAAGAAAATAAGCTACACCCCAAACTACAAACGACCGTACTATAAGTACACACGGATCATTAACCAGGTAAACTATGTAACTTGCCTTGAAATGTGCCGTGACACCTTGGCTTATAGAATAATTACAGTTTTTTATCTGCGAAACAACTAACATTACCATATTGTAGCGTAGAAATCAGGTCTTTGTATATCTGAAGATGTGAAATTATTTATTGATGACGTCATGGCGACTATTCTACAATTATCAACAACTCAACTCAACTATCTACAGCTAAAGAATTATTATTATTATTTATTTAAGTAACCCAGGTTCCTGGAGCGTACAGAAGTCGCCAACTACCCGGGATGTCCTTCTGACCTAAGTCTTCTTGGATTTATATACAATGCCAGTGGAAGTCCAATTAATGAGGTGTCGCCAGGCAGATTTCTTTCTTGGGAGATTTTCTAGGGATGCTGTGTGGTTTCACCAATTTAATCTACCAGACCGATTTTTTAGAGATCTAATACTGTTTTGGATATATCATTCTACTTTTATATGAAATACTGATGGGTGGAATCTTAGAATTGGTATTTAATGCTATAATTTAACATATATTCCCAACCATCCCTTTAACAATGTTCATCATACGCTAACTGAAGTTAACTTTGTTATTCCGTTATTTGGGATTAATAAATAAATTATTGAGTCTTAAAGCATAGTAAAATATTTCCCAGCTGATTATTTTAAAACCTTATCCTGATTGTTGACCACATGTTGAATATTTGTATGTTGAACAATGTTCATCACATGTTAACTACAGTTAACTATGTTATTCCGTTATTTAGGGTTAATATATAAATTATTGAGTCTTAACCCTATAGTAAGATTTCCCAGCTAATTCTTTCAAAACCTTATCCGGATTGTTGACCACATGTTGAATATTATTATACAGAACTGAATATATACGCATATACAGGCTTTCTGAAGAGCATTGTTCGATGCATTACACTCAAGGACAAATCTCATTGATATCACATGTCATCTTTTTTTTTTAAGGAGACATATGCAATTTTGTTTACACTTGCTTATCTCGTATCTTCAATAAAGGTCAGTGTATCAAATATATATATGAGTTATTGTCTGAATCCTGATATATATGCTGAAAGGTTTAACTTCCTTGAGTGTAGTAAATGTATGTATTTGTACAAATTTCTACAATTCCTTCATAGTATATGCGCATAGTTCCTTAATATAATTATACCAAGTATTCAATAGAAGTGCAAGATATATATAGGTATAACGTCCTAAATCAATATTAAAGAGGTTTTGATGGTTTAAATTGAAGAACTCTTTGAGAGGTTATCCATTTATGAGCCCTTTCCTTATATATATTTCATAGCAGTAAGGACAAAATAAATATATTTTATTCGCAAAAAACATATATATTGTCACTGAATATTTGTCTAGTTTTCTTAATATGCTCTCTTACACAACATATTTATTTGTGTAGATTCTTAAATTTATTTTATAAAATACAGACGAAGTCTTTTAGTTTGTTTATAAATGTTCACAATTGGTAACTGTTCAAAAGTGAACATATTGTATCTTTTAACATAATTTGTAGCATGGAAGCTTTTTTAGGAAAATATTTATAAAATTTGTAAGGTAAATATTTTTATATTATATTTTTAATTTATATATTTATAAATGTATGTAATTCTACTGTCCTCAAAGCTTATATCCATAGTTCTTCTAAAATACCCATTCCAAGAGTCTAACAACAGTATCACTATATAAGGAAGTTAGAAAAATGCAATATAACAGCGGTATGGTATATTAAACTGGCGAAACCGCTGGGAGGGTTCACTACTGATGAGCCAGGCCCTCCTATTAATTTTTCCATTGCAGTAAGGGCAGTAGAAATTGTTTATTTTCAAAAAGAATCTTACGCCTTTAAAATAATTTCGAATTTTGATAAAAGAAATTGTGTATGTGTTGATGTAGCTATACCCTTTCCAAATATATTTTCTATTTGCAACCTTACTGTAAAATGACAACAAAACATTCAATGTACCAAAATTAATTATATACCTATTTGGTCAAAAATAATTTAATATTTTCATTGAATATAGTTTATCAAAAGATAATTATATTCATCATAAACAGATGGTACGCATATTTCTTATATCCATCTCTGAAACATTCCTAAATGTTGACTTCCTTTTGAAAGAATATGTCGAAATAAAAAGTTTTTACAAAAGATTATTTCAAATTACTCGTTCCAGTTTATAATAGCAATAAAAAAATAGAAATATTTTCACTTAATCTCAAGATAGCTGATGGTATCCTCCATTTCAAGACGATTTAAGTGATAAAAGGGTGTGAAGAGCTATTGACCTATTTCCAGAGTTTTTTTCTTATTCTGGAGGGACATCTGGTTTGTCCCTAGACATCTTCCAGTCGCCCGAGGCGTCAGTGGTCAACAAAGGATCTAAGAATAAATCCAACAACACAATACAACGCAATTCAATTGTTAGCTGCCCCAGAGTATGGGAATGGGGATAACATAGACAAATTTATTCTGGAATATTGTAATACGTGTCAGCTTTTACAATAATACATGTTCCGTTTTAGAAGTTTTCACCATTTTGTGAAAATATTTGAAAAAACACACGCAATAGTATTGAAAAATAGGTTTATTATTTATTACAAAACATACACTATATCCTATGTGCATATTTGCCTGTAAATGTTTAAACTATTTTATGTACATAGTTTCAAAATACTGTAACAAATTATTTATTAATTTTATTATTTTTATTAACAGAGTGGCCATTTTTATGCTTATATTTTGCTACTCTGTAAATTTCCCCTCGTGGCTTATCTTTTGTTTACCATTCATAGTTTGTCCTTGCCTGAAATACATTGCTGTCTCATCCTGAAGTTTTTGTCTTCTCTAATTTTCCACGTGGCAATATATATATATATTTAAATTTTCGTTTTATATATATATATTATTTATAGTTTTAGAGAGACAGTGTTAAAATTATTTAAATTTACATATTTTATAACAATAAATAAAGTTTATTTACACACATATTATCAAAAATGTTTAATATATTGTTAGAATTAACTACTAAAGATTAATGTATAAAAATGTAGAATATTAAAAAATATGTGTAATATTTAATATTGTAACAGAATATTATAATTTGAAAATTTGTGAATTAAAGAAAATTAGATTTTAGGACAAATAGTTTTTTTTTTAAAGAATTACAAGCTTTCGTGACAACCTATGCTTTTCAAATTTTGAAAATTTGAAGAGCAAAAGTTTGCTTGAAAAGCTTGAAACCCCTAAATTAAAAATGAAACCCTTTGCCCAAAATCTAAATTTTTCTTTTTTCAAATATGATCTGAGGAACTATCACGTTTGCATGAAATTTTTGAACAACAAATATTTCTAACAATGAGTTTCTTCCTTTTTAAAATACAAACTTTCAAACGATAATCGCTCTTCAACGGACTTAATTGAAAAATCGACTATATCTTACTAAAGGTTTTGTTTTTGTTCCCAAATATATATTTGTAAACATTTATTTCAAGAAATAGTCGATGTTCTAATTGAGCCTGATGAAGAGCGATTATCACTTAAAAGCTTTTTTATTTCTTTGCTCGTAAACACAGTTAACATTTCTGTACTTCATTTTTCATAAATAAAATGGTTGGAGTCGTCGGAAAGTACGGCACTAGGTATGATGCTTCTCTGAGAAAAATGATCAAGAAGATCCAAATTTCCCAGCACAAAAAATACACCTGCAGCTTTTGCGGCAAGAATGCCCTGAAGAGGAAGTGTGTTGGAATCTGGCATTGCCGTGCCTACACCAAGACTGTCTCTGGTGGAGCCTATGTCCCAATCAACAACGAACTCCGTCAGGAGCGCCATCATGAGACTGAGGAAGATGCAAGAACAGTAAATCTGTACTACAACTCACGCTGGATGATATTGCCACGTGGAAAATTAGAGAAGACAAAAAAACTTCAGGAGGAGACAACAATTTATTTCAGGGAAAGACAAAACTAAGCATGGTAAACAAAAGATAAGCCACGAGGTAAATTTACAGACTAGCCAGATCAAAACATAAAAATGACCACTCTGTTAATAAAAAAAAATAATAAAATTAATAAATACCTTGTTACAATATGTTCCACTCTAAAGCTTGCATTTTGAAACAAAAAAAAAACTCAATGTGAAGAAAATGTATAGTTTTTAAACATTTTTTTCACAATTCTATCTACGATTATATATGTTATTGTTATAATATATCAGAAACTTAGCAATAAAAATTAACACTTAGTTTCTTTTGAACAAATTTTCTCCTTTACAGGATTACAGATATGCTGAACACTCGGATTTTCCTGGAAAATCTCTTAAAGATTTCTTGAAAAAGACATGGCCCACCTGTGCTGTGTGGGGCAGAAGAGCTTAAATTGACTTGTTCCATATGTAAATACCTGTTTTCTTTCCTCTTTTCGCTCTCCACTTCTCCCATCCATATTTCCAATTTTTTTTTCTTTCTTATATATATTTTTTATTTTTTCTTATAATCTGTATATATTTACCATATCTATATAATCTTTCTCCATTTTTATTTCCCACTTTCATAGGCTTCTCCGTCTTGTAACCCCAAGGGGAATCCTCTGTAAGACCTGTGTGTCTTAATAAAGGCTTGTGTGTGTGTGTGTGGATTACAGATATGAGAGAAGAGAAAAATCAAACTATTTATAAAAGAAAAAAAACCTACAAAATTGCTTCAATAAAAAGAAACTAGTTGTTATTTCGAATATTTATTGATTTGTTCATTGATTAAAACATTTTAATATATTTTATTCTGCCCATGTATGCATTTTATTGCTTCGTTGAACTTTCATGTAAATAAGTTAGGATTGTTTTGATTAAAATAAATTTGTAATTTGACTTTTTCTTTATAAATTTTCTTGTAGATTGGATTTTTTCCGGGAGGAAAATGATCTATAAAAGTGTAGGATGCCTTTCCGGTCAAATTAAACGTAAAAACTTGACCGTTGGCTTCTGTGGCGACGGTCAATAGATAACGTCTAGTTTTGTCGTTAATTTTGACGGGAGAGTCGACCTATGATTTTTTAGACATTACTATGTGATATTTTGTTGAAGATTCTGGGTATAGAGAATATACATTTGACATTTCAATATATTTTTATGATATTCTTAGTCCAAAATCACTTTATTAGGTACCGCTCAACAAGAGCAACCTAGTTTATGATATAGATGGAAAATTTGCCGGGAGTAAATTGATCCATAGAAGCATAGGGCGCTTCACCCGTCAAAATAAACGTCAAAAACTGACGCCATCTATTGACCGTCGCCGCAAACTAGCGTCCTCAGGTCGGTGACAAAGCCACAACACCAGCTTTGGCAAATTGAGAATCGTCCACCTAGAGATAATGGTTTCGGGCTAATGGCCCTCGTCAGTCTAGGGCGGACTTTATTCCATGAGATCCACACGAATCTAATGGAATATTCACAATCTACCAAAGAAGTGTTTTGATAAAGCAAAGGTAGATTGTGAAGATTCCATTAGATCCCGTGTGGATCTCATGGAATAAAGTCCGTCCTAGATTGACGAGGGCCATTAGCCCAAAACCATGGTCTCTAGGTGGACGCTTCTCAATTTGCCAAAGCTGGTGTTGTGGCTTTGTCACCGACCCGAGGCCGCTAGTTTGCGGCGACGGTCAATAGATGGCGTCAGTTTTTGACGTTTATTTTGACGGGAGAAGTGCCCTATGCTTCTATGGACTAGTTTATTATATTTGCAACAATGAATAATATGTGAAGGTTATTCACATATTAAGCAAAATGTTAACATGGGATTTAAACCCAATTCATGACTGTCGGGAATCGAGGGTGTTACCTAATCGTCCACCGACTTATGTAAGTATTTATATGAAAAACACTTTTATTGCTGATTTTTGATTATTCCTGAATTGGACAAAATACCTTTTCTTGATTAATCAAGACAAGCTAACTACATTCGTGTTTCAAGCTGTTGACCCATTCTGAAATAATTAAAAATCAATGAATAGTTGATATTTATTCCGATAGATGGCGCAAGCCATCAGCAACTTTCAGTTACATGATCGGAGATGCCTTTTTTTCTTAATTTATGCACCTGATATAAATAAAATTAACTTTTGTACTATTTTTCACAGTTATAAAATTGTATAAAACAAATTTATTGATACATTTATAAAGTATCTTAGCAATTTTTTTAGTATAAGGTTATCCCAAAAGTTCGTGTTTTTCTTAAAATTTGGTTTTTCTTATTACTTGGCGAATAATATTATTGTAGAACGAAATTGGACAATTATACCGCAAATGTTTCTTTTAAACGAAAAAAACGAATTTTATTTTAAGGAGAAATGACGATTATTTCTAACTTTAAGGATAAAGTATGATGAATGAATTGTGAAGAGTAATGAGAGATAAACGGAAAAATAAAAGTGTCCAGGGATGGGGATATTATTACAGCGAATATATATAATACATAATATAATTACTTTATACATAATACAAAGACATTATATATAACGGCGAATAATTTTGGTATTTCAATTTTTTGTAAGTTTTTACAACTTTTTGGACAACCTTATATCAGGCAAATATCAGCCTTAAGACTGTTGTAACTCCTCAATCAGACTGCCCCATGATGATCAATCAATCCATAGATATAGCTGTCAAATGTTGATAAGACAGGCTGTATTGTTTCTTCTGTTATTCCACAAATATAATTACATGGCGACCTCTTGATCTGATATCTACAGTACTTATTTTGTAATGCAAAGTTGGAAAGAGTTTTTAAAAATTATATTTAAAACATATATAGGGTAATTTGAACCAACAACCCTATATTGTATACTACTTATAACAAGATTGTCATGTTGTATATAGAAACACATCTATAAATAATTATACGCATGATTGACATGTGTCATTGCATCACCATATGTAATGTACTTTGTACAAACTGAAGATGAATAAATAAAACTATGTAATAGAATAAGAGCTGAGCTAAGAAAGAGATCGAGATAGAAATCCAACAACCCTAAAGAGGAATTTGGCAAGTCGTTGCCATCAAGGTCAAAGGGTGCAGAATAGCGCAGACGTCCCACGCCCTTTGCACCCGTTCAAAGTCCAAATTCCCGCATGTCTTCCCCCTCGGTAAAGATATATAAAACCTCGGTTTTAGCCGAAATTACGGTCACTTCACCATCGGCGTGAGCCCTTGTCGGTTGTACCCAGGTCCACTTCACCGACCATGTAGAACAGTAAGAACTCTTCTAACCCCATCTTGCTCTTAGCTCGACTCCTATCTGTTCACGGAACTTTCCTACTACAACTGTGTCTCTTCGTTTTTTTTTTGTGTGTGGACATTCCCAAGCTTTCCTCGACCACGACTGCCTGTACTCTGTGAGAATTGTTAAAGGTCCTCCAAGGTGCAGAGAGGTACTTGAAAACTCTCCACGCCCTGACTGTCCCTCTCGGTTACTACAGGTTTGACCCTCGGTTACCACAGCTATAGCGATAGTCGACAGGATACCTCATCACAGATAAGTCGACTGGATACCTGATCACATATATTTATATAACATAACATATAGTAGAGTGATAAACCAAAATGAATTGTTTTACGACATTTGAAAATTATCCCACATGTGTTTCCCTTGAACGAAAAATCGAAATTTATTTTATTAGCCTAATAGACATGGCATCTGCCCGGTAAGCGGAACACTGTGGGTTCGATTCCTATCCCTGGACACTTTTATTTTCCGTTTATCATTACTCTTCACAATTCATCCTTTCATACTTCAACCCTAAGGTTAGAAATAATCGTTATTTATACTTAAAATAAATTTCGATTTTTCGTTCAAGGGAAACACATGCGGGATAATTTTCATATGTCGTTCTACAATCATAAGCCACATTATATTGTATTATGTATTGTTTTATTGCATTCTTAAAGGAAGAGGTGATACCCCTTTGTTACATATTGTAGCAAAGTATTTATTATTTTATTAACAGAGTATCATTTTTTTATGTTTATATATTTGCTACTCTGTAAACTTCCCTTATTGCTTATCTTTTGTTTATCATTCATAGTTTGTTTTAGCCTTAAATTAATTTGTTGTATCATCTCGAAGTTTTTATTTTTATATCATACACACTTTGGTTAGTAGCCCGTGGCTAGATGTGTAGATATGTGGTGTACTTACAGTAATAGCAGTCGTCAACCTCTACCCACCATGATTATTATGGTCTGTACCACGTGTACTAGGACTAGGCAAAAAAATAAAAAAAAGTAGCTCAAATACGTATTCTCATCCTAAAGTTTGTATTTTCTAATTTTCCAAGTGCCAATATATTTATATTAAAAAAAAATAATAAAGACATAGCCTGACCGATCAAATGGGCATTTATGAATGATTACAGCACGCCATCTAGTTGAACAAAAAACAACTAAACGTTGATTTAGGTTTTTTATACAATATCTTTGGCATACTCATATTTTGATAAATAAAGAAAAGCCAAATATGCTCCGGACTGTTGTCCCTCTTCAGCGTAGTGCAGACTGTACCATAACTCCTAAAAATTACATTTTTGTTATTATTTGTTCCACGTATATTTATAGTTTTTTTATATTAGAGTAAAAAAATGTAATGCATTATGTTCTAATGTATATACGAATTAAAAAGGTGTCTCTATTGATACATATTATGTTTTTCTTTAAAATACCTTTTCAAGAGTTCATATTTATTACCGGTATAAAAGCAAAAAAAAAAGAGGCAATGCACTATTAGAGCAGTATGGTTGAGGGATTATTACTAATGAGCCAAGCTTTTCCCATTGTAACTTTTAGCATATATATCGGGATTCAGACAATAACTATGAAAACATTACCGTGACCTTTATTGAAGACGCACAAGATAACCGAAGGTGAACAAAATTACATCCGTCTCCAAAAAAAAAAAAATTATGACCGGTGCAACAGCAAAGACTTACTACTTCCTTAAGTTTTGTCTACCAGTTTATACAAGTATTCTATATGAGTTATTCTAGTTTTTACTTGTACAAGTAGTTTATGAAAAGTGTTATAGGTTGAATTCTCTCGTTTTGAAGAGAATTTCAATTGAAAATGTTAAAATATCACCTTCTCCTATCCTAAGGCTTGGAAAATTCTAGAATACAATAATCACTTCCTTAAGTTTGAGTATATATTGATGTCTATTTTAAAATAGAGTTGGTTTCTCTTCCTGATGAATGCTAAACCCAAACACGAGCAGGTTATTGCCCCGTAGATGCCATTTTCTTGAATAATTTTCAAAACCAGGTCACATCCTGGGTGAGCAGAATGTGACTCATAGCTTGCCCCGAGATGACAAACTACCCAGCATTTTAAATTTGTCATATCCCTTATCGTAAACACACATAAACACATCTCGTTGATTCTATAACTTCTCTTAATAACCAATGAATAAACATAAATTGCGGAGTATATATTTTTGTTTATTTATCAATATCATTTTACAACGCGGTGGACGAGTGGGTAACTCCCTCGATTCCCGACAGTCATGAACCGGGATTGAATCCCACGTTAAAATTTTGTTTAATATGTGAATAACCTTCACATATATTATTCATTGTTTCAATTATCATGAACTAGGTTGCTCTTGTTGAGCTGTACCTATTAATGTGATTTTGAACCAAATCAATATCATTTACCTATTCCATCTAAATCCTGGATAAGATATTCTTTAATGTATTAAACTTCACCATATCTACGATTGTCCGAAATTTGCAGAAGTGAGACATCGTTTGTTCCTTGATCTAAATAATTTCACTCTCTTAAATCAACCACTTTGTCTATATATAAATTTCATTAACTCTGTCGATTAATACATGTAAATTTGTAAATATTTAATTCTAAGTTCTAATTTGTTTGTTGTTTTGTTTATTTATTCTGTAATAGGCGAAAATATTTCAATAATGTGCCTGGTTGATTTATAAAATGAAAAAAAATCTAAAACCTAAACGAGAAAGATGCATTTCTGTATGCCATAAAGCTAGGATAAGAGATCTTAAGTCAAAAATCCTTTATTCACGGCCCTAAATTCACTCGTGGACACAACATAAGGAAGTTGAATGTCTTTGATATCCCCCAGTTGTCTGTTTTTTTTTTTTTTTTTACAAGGAAACAGAACATTTAATTAGAACCATCTATGAATACCTCTGTCTACGGCTATACCACATTGGTAACACCGATTCTAGTCCGATCACCGAAGTTAAGCAACGTCGGGCCCGGTCAGTATTTGGGAGGGTGACCACCTGGGGACATCGGGTGATGTAGGCTATTACGTTTTGGGGGGTAGGTGGATGGATGGTCTAAATCGTTGGTTTACGACTGCTAATCAAACCCCGCATTGAGCACTTTTTCTAATTAAAAAAACAATGCTCCAATGACCCTCGATTCTTGCAAAAGTGTTGTATATATATTAATTAATTGTTCCACAGAGTGTGTGTAAGCTCACAGGTAAATAGGCGCTAACCGAAACAGAAAAAGTTCGTTTGTTCAATATTAGTTTCCCTTTTATATTTTGTTCTCTCTCTTGTAAATCAATACATATAATTAATATTATTGGAATCAGTTTCAATAATAATTCTAAGCAAAGTCAACAAAAAGTCTAACCCCACTAGCGAGTTCAAGTAACCAAACGTGACTATGGAACACTTCTAATTTAAAAAGTCGAACTACCTTTCACATATGTAGACATGTGGTGAACTTACAGTAAAAGCAATCTCCAACTTTTACGTTGGCACTGTCAGCGAGTGCAAGCTAAATTAACATACTTTACTAACAAGAAGATAGCTAATTACTACTTAATTATAATTGATAAATAAAAATGTCTCTCTAATTAGTTTCTGTAACAGATAATTAATAGTAATATATTATAAAATATCAACTAAAGTTTCACAAAATTTCACACTATTTCATTCACAAAAAGCAACATTTCCTAATTAGGAATAGTAAAACAGACGAAACATCTTCCGGAAGAGAAAGAATCCTAATTTACAACTTCGTTATAAAAAAAAAACGACCATTAAGAATTTCCTAACAAACCAAAAGAATTTTTCTATTTGACCTCGAGCCGTTCTGTAGTTTGTAGCAGACGGAAGTTGTTAAACCTAACACTTCCGGCCTGACTTCAAGGAACCTCTCAAGCTGATTGTTATCTAACACTAAAGAACCTTTTAGCACCCTCTTCCTCAATCGATCCTTCAGACAATTAGCACAAGTATTGGCTGAACGTACCATTCCTTCTTCAAAATGACAAGTATGAGTGGATGAAAGATTTCTTTATTAGACTACCTTTAACCCATGCTTCCTAACTGAAGAACTGATGTTTCTGAACTAGTTTCAATGATAATTTACTTAAAATTGTTCATATTTTGATCTTCATACTTTTATCTAACTTCCTAAATCGATGCTTCAGACAATTATCACAAGTATTGGCTGAACCGACGTATCATTCCTTCTTCAAAACGACAAGTATGAGGAGATGAAGAATATTTTTTTAGAATACTTTTAACCCATGCTTCCAAACTGAAGAACTGATGTTTTGTTCCTGCGGAGAAACTGAACAAACTGCACTTCACCTTATCTACGACTGTCAAAACTTTTCAGAAGTGAAACATCGTTTGTTCCCTGATGTAAATGATCTAACTCATCTCAGCCACTTTGTCTATATAAATTTTATGAACTCTGTAGAATAATACATGTCAATTTGTAAATATTTAATTATAAGTTCAAATTTGTTTGCTGTTTATTTACTCTCTATTAGGCGAAATAATTCAAATATCGCGCCTGGTTGATTCATATATCAAATTTTAAAAAAATAACTGAAGTTTGAGAGCTAGTTTCACTGATACTTTATTTAAAACTCTTCAACTACATCATTATACTTCTTGTTATACAGAAAATCGGCTTATTTTAAATATTTGTTGTTTTAATTTGATCTTCATATATATACTTTTATATCTAGCTTCCTTCAATCGATGCTTCAGACAATTAGTACAAGCATCGGCTGAACCTACGTACCATTCCTTCTTCAAAACGACAAGTATGAGAGGATATGAAGGATTTATTTATTAGACTACCTTTAACCAATCTTTCTAACTGAAAAACTGAAATTTGAGAACTAGTTTTGATGATAATATATTTAAAATTGTTAATATTTCAATCTTCATACTTTCATCTAGCTTCCTCAATCAATCATTCAGACAATTAGCACAAGTATCGGCTGAACCTATGTACCATTCCTTCTTCAAAACGACAAGTATGAGAGGATAAAGGATTTCTTTATTAGACTACCTTTAACCCATGTTTCCTAAGTGAAGAACTAATGTTTGAGAACTAGTTTTAATGATAATATATTTAAAATTGTTAATATTTCAATCTTCATACTTTCATATAGCTTCCTCAATCGATGCTTCAGACAATTAGCACAAGTATCTATCGTTTTAAAGAAGATGTATTTATAATGTATAGCAGTTTCAAATCTTACTCATTTGAAAAAGCTGAAAAGGCTAATGCAAACTAAAGGTACCTCAAATATTAAAACAATGATTCAATTTGATAATTTCTTTGCATATCGAACAGAATGGTGTCAATGAATACCATTGTTAAATATTTGTTGTATGTCTATAAGTCATATAAAGTAATGGGTGTTTGGTCTATTGGTTAATACACTGTCTCTTTGTTCTATTGTTTCCTTCTCCGTATTGTTTGTAAGTTCATAAATTCTGATTGGAGCCAATCTGCGCATGAAAATAAAAACCACACATAACATATTGGCACATCTATATTAAAAAGAACATATCCTGTTCAACTTAATTAGATTTGAGTCAAAAGGCGATCCATCAAATAAGTTTATATAATATTTTAATATTATCCCGCATGAGTGTCTTTTCAACGAAAAATCAAAATTTATTTTAAGGAGAAATAACGATTATTTATAACCTTAATGGGGTATAAAAGGATGAATTGTGAAGAGTAATGATAAACGGAAAAATAAAATAACTCATACCTAATCAAGGTTAGAAAAAATCGTTATTTCTCCTTAAAATAAATTTTGATTTTTCGTTGAAAAGAAACTCATGCGGGATAATCTTTAAATGTCGTTTTACAATCACAAGCCGCATTATATTGTATTGTAAATATAAATATATTTAAGCTATACTATATATATATAGTTAATATATCAACTATAATTTATCAGAGCTGATATTCTAACTCATCACATGCTAATGCTTAGCATCAGCAATACAAATTTGATTGATGGAACAACTAACTTTACAATACAAAGCGTAATAAGGAATTCTAAAACTACAAGGCAATTTTAGTACAAAAAACGCATTGTAAAAAATGTTAATATTTCTAATTAAATTTATATAAAAGGGCGTACCTGGATCTATGAAGAAAAAATAAACAATTTGTTCTCAAAATATTTCGAGAGATTGCTCCCTCTTTATCAAGTTTACCGTGCGATAAATTGATAAAGAGGGAGCAATCTCTCGAAATATTTTCAGAAAAAACTGTTTCTTTTTCTATATAAATCCAGGTACGCCATTTTATATAAATATAATTAGAATTATTAATATTTTTTACAATGAGTTTCTTCTTCATTAGAATCGCCTTGTTGTCTTTCAGAATTCCTTATTACGCTTTGTAAACCAAAGGAAGCTGTTCCATCAATCAAATTTGTATTGCTGATGTCAAATATTAGCTTGTGATGATTTAGAAGATCAGCTATAATATTTAATCGCCCAACTGGAAATATTTCTTAAGGTCTTATACCATTTCGGTCTCCTTAGAGACGAATGTTGGGATCTTTTGGGAACAATTTTCAAAATATAAAGTGAGTTCATTTATTTTAATGATGCCAGAAATTAGGCAGATATCATCACAACTGGCAATCAAGATCTCTTTTTATATCCTTTACAAATAGACGGTGCATGCGACTATTCTATTATTGGTTTTCAAACAAAACTAGTCACTAATTCCATTTTCGCTACTTATTTTTAAAATAAAAATTCTAAGTGAAAATCATTATTTGACAGGCTTAAATAAAAGCATCCAACATTTAACAATAAGACTGTTTTGTAAGTGTGCGCACGTAACGTGGATGCTTGCATTCTAAATTTGAAAAAAATAAATCATCTAGATGTATTTGATAGCTATTTATATTTTTAAATATAATTTGTTGATTAGAAAGTTTTTGTAAAATTATGGCTACATTAAGCATTTTTTAAAAATTCAGTTCTCGACACGTGTATTTAATCATTCGTCTGAGGAGAATGAAAGCGAGTCACTGAAATATTTGGGATTAAATATAACATTGGTTGATGTAGGTATATTTTGTGTTTGTACCTTACACCATTACATCTTAATTCCTACTTAAATAAATGTAACTAATGTATGAGACTACGTTATTTTCGTGATATTCATAATCTTCACTTTTATGACTGTTACAGGCATAAAATAGATTTTTATCTTTAGAACATATTTTAATTACCGATATAAAAATATTTATCATTTGTGTGGTACAAGAACCACTTCATATCAATTTAGAAAAAAAAATCTGTTTTTGTTTATGTTACGTTCAGGATTCCACTCATTTTTCACTCAAGTTTTCAGCATTTCAAGACTACAGACATAATATCGGCATTATCTGTACTTTTTATTCTTATCCCTAGTACACGTGGTAGAGGCCATGATAATCATGGTGGGTAGAAGTAGGCGACTGCTTTTACTGTAAGTGCACCACATGTCTACACATGTGAAAAGCAGTTCGAATTTGCACTTACAAATATACCAGAGGCCCGTTTGGTTACTTGCACTTGCTGGTGGGGTTGGATTTTTGCAAGAATCGGAAGCCATTGGAACATTTTTTTTTATCATAAAAAAGTGCCCAATGCGGGAAACGAACCCGGGTCGTAGCGGTCGTAAACCAACGGTTTATACCTTCCTTCCAACGACCCCCATTATTCGTAGTTGTGTATTTTCTGTACTGATTCAAGAGCACTTATATATAGAAACGTCTCTTACATCAAATTCAATAGGTTTTGTAAATCCTTTACGACTTTATAAATAATCTTAATCGCTCAAAATTATATGCTACATATACTTGTATATGACTATTATGATTTAAGTTTAAATCAAAATTTTAGTATACTTATAATAAACCTATCTCATCATAATTTAATTCCCTGTATATATTATTTGGATATATAGATAAATAATATATATATATATAAAACAACTTAAAGTTTCACCGCATAAGTTTCTTTTCTGTGAAAAATCAATATTTATTTCAAAGAGAAATATTTTCACCCTTTCATACTTCATCCAAAAAAAAAAGTTAGAAATAGTAAATATTTCTCTTTGAAATAAATATTGATTTTTCACAGAAAAGAAACTTATGCGGTGAAACTTTAAGTTATTTTATAATCATACGCCGCAGTCCCTTATAATGTAATATATATATATATGTTATCAATAATTTGTTTGTTGTTAGATAAAGGGTGTTGATAAGACAAAAAAGGATCGATAATATAAAGGGTTGAAGGTGCAGTCGTGATAAAAAAAGGTAATTATTTACAATCAAGTAGCTTTTATTTTTAATTACTTGAGGAAATATTACACATTAGTTATTTTCACAATATATAGAATTTATAATGTTAATTCTATATTAGTGATTCAAAAAGATAGATATGTTAACTACGCATATTTACAACAAAACTGAAAGTCATTTTAAAAACGATGATAACAAAAGTAGAATTATCAATGAATAAAATTTTAATTAAAATATGGAAATATATGAGTTTTTGATTATATAATATATATATCAAAATTTTTTCTCCCCATTGAATATAACAAAACATTTTTAAAACTTAAATGCTGTTGACTTTATGTGGCGCTGAGTTTTGTTGTTGACACACTTTAAAATGTTATAACACCTTGATAAAGGTTTGCGTTCAGCCAACTGAAATATTGGTAAAATAAATGTTTTTTGATCCCAAATATGCTTTTTTAATTAAAAATAATATATATATATAATTTTCTTCTCTCATTCATTGATCGCCAGTGTCCTAAGCGAGACAGCGCGTTTTGTTGTTATAGTTGAGTAAGAAATAAATATAATCTTTAACTGAGATTTAAATCTTATCTACTTATATAATTGCCTTATTCTGTCTGTGTGAAGTTCACTGTCTGAAGTTCACGGATAGATTTTGGTCAGTCATCAATTCTGTCATCATTTTGCCGAAACCCGGGATCGAACCAGGGACCTTTAGATCTTCAGTCTAACGCTCTCCCAACTGAGCTATTTTGGCTTATTTTAGTTATTTCTATAGAAGCTTCTATCTTTATAATTATGCATATTATATAATTGCCTTATTCTGTCTGTGTGAAGTTCACTGTTTGAAATTCACGGATATATTTTGGTCAGAATGGATAAAATAAAAAAAGTGTCAAGGGATGGGAATCGAACCCACGACCTTCCGCTTACCGGGCAGATGCCATGACCACTAGGCTACCCTGGACATATTTTTCCGTTCATAAAGTACAATACTCAAATGAAAATATGTTTCTTATACAATCAAAAATTAGAAAATAAACTTTTAAATTGGTAACATCAAGGAGATAGCCATTATAAAGCACTAATATTTGAATAAAATTAATTTGTATAAACGAATAGTATTTTAATTAAAACATTTTAAAAACACACAGTTTGGAACGGGACGTTTCACAAGAGTGACATCCATGGCGCCAATTTATAATTGTAACGAATAGTATTTGAATTAAAACGTTTTTAAAATATATACGCACTCGGGTAAAACCCGGGCGTTGCCCGGGCCATTCGTCTAGTCTATATATATATATATATATAAATGAATGTCTGTATGTCTGTGTGTGTATCCTCTATGGATTCAAAAACCATACATCCAATCGCCGTGAAATTTTGGGATATTATTAGGTATATCCCCAGAAAGGTTTACGAAAAATAATTTCTTGAATATCTTCAATATCCTTAGAGTTATTTACAGATTTGTAGCCTTAACTCGCAAGCAGCGCCACCATTGAGACCGAGATAATGAGTATCGTTTAAATATAAAATTCGAATAAAAATAAATGCGATACTAAAAATTAAATTTCTATTTAATGAATTAAATTTAAAAAGTTTAAATAATTGTGCAAAACGATATATATGATATATAAAAATCAAAAGAAATAATGAGTATCGTTTAAATATAAAATTCGCATAAATATAAATGCGATAATCGTTTAACATAATTTGAGTATTTTTCAAGGGACCGAGAAAAAATGTTCACTAGCTAAAACGATGATTTTGTAATGTAGAAAATTATGAAAGACAAAATTCAGGATGACACGGCACACAGGGACCGGGAAAAAATGTTCACTTTATCGAGAGATTCAAATTTACGAGTTTCAAATTATCAAAATATATATATATTTTTTTATAAGTTTATAGAGAATTGTTCGTTAGACAAACCTTTACTCGGGTAAAACCTCGGGCGAAGCCGGGTACGTCCGCTAGTTATATATAAGGAAACTATATTTTCGCTACCTAAATGCTTATTTTCGCTGCAATTTTTCTTGAAAATATAAATCAATAAGGGTAGAATAAATATATATCTATTTTTATATAGAAATTATATCAAATTGCAAAAATACTGAAAGATTTGGTTAATCATACATCCAAAGAATATAGAAAGGTCAAGAAAATGTCTTTGGCTTGATTATTTGGACTAGTCTGAAAGGAAACTATATAATCATGTGAATTGTAACAAAGACTTTGTATACAAACCTTGAATTGAATTCATTTTATCGTAATTTAGATCTCTTCCATTGTTTTTCTCAGTGTTTCTTTGTTTGCTTTATCTTATAAATTGTAGGTCACATTTTTGTCGCGATAAATGTTTTTTTTTTTAAGGTTTTCCTTGTCCATACTTTAAAAATATATATCAACCAATAGAAAAGCGGTTTTGAGAATATTTTGGGGCAAATCCTTAGATAATTCATCACTGATGATCCAATTCCTCTCATCTAATCATTTTTGTCATCGTAAAGATGTCTGAAGAGGTAATTTTGATGTTTTATATATTAAAAAACATCAATGCCTGGGTATTTCAGAATATATCTCAAGTTTATCTTGTTGCATATCCTAAAAACAAAGAGTAAACATGATAATTATCATTAAGGAAAGAAATGTATGGCTATTTATATATATATGTATTTTTTTTTTTTTGAAAATAGAGAAATCCGTAAATAAATATTCAATTAAAAAAGCATATGTTGGTTCAAAATATAGTTTATTTTACCAATATTTCAGTTGGCTGAAGAAAAACTTTTATCAAGGTGTTATAACATATTAATGGGTGTCAACAATATACTCAGCGCCACATAACGTCAATAGAATTAAGTTTAAACATTATTTTGCTTATATTCAATGGCGCTGAGTTTGTTGTTGATACACATTAATATGTTATAATACCTTGATAAAGGTTGGCGTTCAGCCAACTGAAATAATGGTAAAATAAATGATATTTTGATCCAATATATGCCTTTTTATTTAAAGATTTATTGAACTATATAATTATATACAGTAGAACCTCCCTGTAAAAGACACCTATTTGCAGAGCCAAAGTGTCCTTTAGGGAGAGGTGTTCTCTTACCGGAGAGTTGTTGAAGAGAAAAAATGATTATTTTGCAAATGAAAACTGTCCTTTATAGAGAGATGTTCTGTAGCGTGAATGTCCTCTCATGGAGGTTCTACTGTAATAAAATATTTCATTTTCAACCGAAATATCTCGATATAAGGTTTATGGAAATTAGCTTGTACATCAAAAGGAATAGAAATTTATAGATATATATGTTCCCCAGAAGGATATTGATCTGTAAAAAGATTTTTTATTATCCTATGGGTAAGATTATACCAGATCATGAAGGTTAAAAGCAATAATTTTTACTATAGTTTTGGGGTTCTTGTATAAGTCTTCCTTCTTAGCTCCAATATAGTCCAGGATATGTGCTGGAGTTGTAGTGGTGTAAAAATAATGGACGAGGGTACCTTTTAGTTTGTAAATCAATACCCACCCAGAAAAATATCCATCTATGTGCAATATAGATTTGATTTTTCTACTTTGCCACACATCTTCAGCAAATTTTGAAGATTTTATAGAACCCTTGCGGATCTCGTGAAATCAAAATACATCCTGGAATGACCCCGAAATCAACGTAAAGATAGAGGCTAATTCCTATTATTCCCTGGTCCCCAAATTATTGAAAACAATTTTACTGTAATATATTAACCATTTTTGAAAAGTGGTTGATGGTGAGAGAAAATGCCCATCCTCTGGTAGCTGATAATATTCCATAGAGCATGTGTTGTTCAGAATCTCTCCAGCAGGGTCCAATCCTCCGAAATCATCTCTACGTATATATCTAAGTAAGAATTTTGAATTTGCCAAATCTGATATTATGGCTATATCACTTAAACTGAATCTTCTCATTTTCAGCGTCCTTCAATGTATGACGCATTATTTCGCGTTTGTTTTGACATGATAGCCGACCTTTCTTTTTATAGCTATATTTATGTGAATAACAAGGTTACCATAGTTAATGTATAAATTTAACATATTTTAATTGAATGGTTCAAAAATAAAAAGTAATTGATCATATATATAAACATGTTTTATTCATATTAAATTAAAAAAAAATAGAAGAATGACTATCAAGGGTCATATCTTTCTTGTTATTGGTCCTTCAAGGAAAACGTACGTGTGATTGAAAACAATGGTCTTAGAAAAAAGTATTAAATTGATATTTAATAATCCTGTTGAATCACTTATTAATCTTTGAAGATAGAAAAAAAAAGTCTTTTTTTTTTTTTTTGTTCAACCCTGAAGTAAATGACCACTTTGACCCGTTTTGCTGGGTCTATCTACAAAACAATAGGGTGGCCATAGTCTTTTGGCAACGTTTTGCTCAATGCTACGTCACTACAGAGATTTCATAGAAAGATTATAGGCTTTTAATAGTTATTGTGGCTTTTTATATTGATATGTACCTACTGCATTCCATAGTTCTACTGATAATATATATTATTTGATTGAGGTTACATGGATATTCTTCTTTGCACAAGTTTATTATCATTTAATCATTGTTATTGTTATCAGTAATGTATAAATTTCATTATCTCAATATTGATTGTGATTAGCTTTCGCTTTTTTTATTTTCATTTGCTGTGAATCCATAGTAAATCCATGTTTAATAAAGTTCTTTTCCTACAATTTACCCAGACTAATCTATTAGCTTGATTGTATTTATATAATTTTTCCTGTATATAAATATCATATTACCATTAAGGTACTATTGCTTTTTTTCTTGCATGTATCTTACATTTCTGCTTGGAGAATCTGTATAAGACTAAAAGGTCTTAATAAAGCTTTTTGTTGTTGTTGATTACTGGTACTATTACTTTTTTCCTGCATGTATCCTACATTTCTTCTTGGAGAATCTGTAAAAGACTGAAAGGTCTTTATAAAACTTTTTGGTGTTGTTGATTACTGGTACTATTACTTATTTTCCTGCATGTATCCCACATTTCTGCTTGGAGAATCTGTAAAGGACTCAAAGGTCTTAATAAATAATTTTGTTATTGTTGTTATTATTGTTCATTGAGTCGAGTTTTTGTCGAGAATTTTGGTGTGACTATATTGACAAGTATTCTTTAATTAATCTCATTGTGACCAACACTTAATGATATATAATTCAATGATTAGTCTTATTAAGCTGATTTAATGATAATAAATGATGCTTTTTCAGACAAAAATTTATATAAGGAAAAACTCAGTTGAAACTGTTACGCTCATAAACAGATTGGTTTAGGTAAATCCGAGCTAAATAAATTTCTCCAATACATGGATTTTCCATTGTGAGCCTGAAAATATTGTCAGGAGGACAGTTTCCTGGTATTCCCTCTTATCTTGACTGGACCTACTGGTCGGGGTAAACAGTGGCGCCACGGAAAAGGAGGAAAGATCTCAGTTCTCCCCTCTGGCTCTAACTGCTGGGTCGATTTGGCTCATGTAAATAGCAACTCTTATATTTAAAATCTCTCATATAACTCATTAAATAAATATTTAAAGTAATTCGAAGGCCTAGTTAATTATTTTTCCTCGCGACAATATAAAGAGAAAAGTAAAATATAATCACATTCAATGGTGAAATAATGAAATTTATATATATTTTTAAAAAATATTATTTAATTTTGAAATTATAATTTCTAGAATTGAATACTCTGCGAAGTCGAACGCCAGTATTTCTTCCTTAATTATGTTCATATTCCACACAATTAAAGTAAACTGTGATTAATACTGTTTTATGATTCTCTCAACGACTGCGCCTAACAATACAATTAACCTAATACTCATATATCCAACAAATAAACACCATCAGCAAGTAATAATTCTATATCTCAATAAAATTCTAAAATCATCTGAATGAATTTTCTATAATAATATATAGTAAAACTTTAGTAAGACATTTAAATGACCATATAAACAGATTGATCTGGGTAAATCCGAAGAAAACAAATACAAAATAATTATAACAATTAAAACATTGGTATTCACAATATACTAAGAACTTTTACATCTACAATAACTCCGCATTTGCCGGTCCCAAGCCCGGATTAAAAAGAGGAGGGGGAGGAGTAACAAGCTCACTAAAAACCCTGGGCTAAGCTGGTCCGGCTGATAGTACCCTGTAAGGGCTCCTAATCCAGAGATACAAGATGAGCAGCGTTTGTACTCCATGTTAGGAGCGGCTGCACATGGCGTCTATTCCTCATGTCAGAGGCGGCCATTTTTTTTGGAGCTAAGTTGGCCTGCCACTGAGTAGTGCTCCCAGTCTTAATTACAAAGGCAGACGCATTCTACTTCACCCAGTGTGGAGATAAGAAAGAAGAAGAAGACATCTACAATACTAAACCTAGCAAAAATAGTTTGTTTGTTCTAGAAAACATAGTAGTTAATACGGAGTTTGATTTTAAAATACTATACTTTCTTTTATTAAGAGATAAAAAAGTATATCTTGATATATTAATGGTTTTATATGTGAATAAATACAGAAAAAGAAAACAAACATTTGGATTGGACTTATTGTATTGTGATAAAATTGTGTGGTGATATTATAGAAAAAAATGAACTGCAGATCAAATTATATATGTATATATTTATTAAGAAAAAGGCATCACCCTATTGTTCAAATAAAAGTTTCTGAAGGCTTTCGCCATCTGTCGGATTAAATATCAACTAATCGTGGATTTTTAATTATTCCAGAATTGACCAAAAATATCATTTATTGATTAATCAAGGAAAGCTAACCACGTATGCATTTCGGGCTGTTTGCCCTCATCTGCGTGATGCAAGCTGTACCTCAACGATCAAAAAGGCTGTTCTTTAGGACATCCCCAAATCATGAAACAGGTATTTAAGAACGGAATAGTATGAAAACGCCAAACAATATTAATAAATAGTACAAAAGTGAAATTGAATTGGGTTCAGGTGGATAAATTAAGAAAAATACATCAGTAACTTTTAGTTTGACGATCAGGAGATGCTGTTTTAAAAGGCTTTATTCAACTTGCTTTCCTGTCTGTCTGTCCGTCCGTCTGTCTGTTTACAAATCTTGTAATCAATTTTTAATATACTTCTAGTACACGTAGGAATCTGAAATTTGGTACACCTTTCAGAACCCGATGATAATGCAAGTTGACAAATTTTCAGACCTCTGAGTTGTCCGGGTGGTCGTAAATGAACAAATTTCCAAATTACCTTCAGTTGCTACATTTTAAATCACATTAGGTTCGAAATTCATGATGATCGTCCCCCGCCTCTTTTATTTTCACTCAGATACATCTAATTGCTCAATAACAGAAGATAAAAAATATTTTTCCCTTTTTGGTGCATTTAAATAAAATAAATTTTCAAAATATATTTTTATTTTAAATAAAAAGGCATATATTGGATCAATATTATCATTTATTTTACCAATATTTCAGTTGGCTGAACGCCAACCTTTATCAAGGTGTTATAACACCGTTATAATGTTATAATACCTTGATAAAGGTTGGCGTTCAGCCAACTGATATATTGGTAAAATAAATGTTATTTTGATCCAATATATGCCTTTTTATTTAAAGATTTATTAATGTATTTCACTATTTTTAAAACAATATTTTTACTCATCAATTATTTCTCTTTTTTAATCCACTTGATAAGAGTAAAATTGAACTTTTTCGCTATTTTTTACAGAATATATTAAAGTATCAGTTAACGGTTATTATAATGTGTGGTGGTGGTTGATTCTTACCTGAGAAGAAGTCACGCATTGAAGAATTCATCTCTCACGGATCTGAAACAAATTATTGTCAGTTTTCTAAGTCAAGTCTCATTTTATTAATAACATAAACCACATGAGGTATAATCAATAATTTATTAAAAATAGATTCTCTCAAATTGAAAAAATAAAAACAGAAATATTGAGCAATATATTGTGGCAAAGTATTTATCATTTTATTAAAAGAGTATTCATTTTGAACGATAAATACAAAATAATAACACAATATTGAATTAGGAATTTACAAATATGTTTTATGTACGAGATGAGAAGTGAGAATACAAACCTCTCATTAGTTAACAATTTAAATAATAACTTGCTAAAATTTTGACTTGTGAAATATTAGGTGTTAATTTTTGTTTTACTTGTCAAAATTGGAGACAATTAAGAATATAATAGGATATGCAATAATGTTGTTCATCTCTCAAAACTCACATTTTAAGATACAGCCTTTCATTCAACTTCCTATTTGGCTTTCAGGGAAAATGGTCAGAGTCTCCTTTGTTATGCAAGGACACCTTAATTTCATCTAAAATAGAAGATTAGAAATTAAGAAGATTTCAGTGATTAATGAGTTTTTCAAGTCTTTCTAGTGACTTTAGTGAGAATAGTTTATTGTTTAAAATTGACCTTTCTGTCTATATTGTCTAGCAATATATCGTAAATTTTAGTTTTCAATGCCAGAGTCTCCTTTGTTATGCAAAGATACTTTTCATTTAATTTGAAAGGGAAGATTGAAGATTAGGATTTCATTTATAATTGAAGTTTTCAAGTTTTCTAGTGACCTTAGTGAGAAGAGTTCATAATTCAAAATTAACATTTTTGCCTAGATTGTTTATTTATATTGGAATATTTTTAGTTTTAAAGCAACAAAAGGTTTGGGCTAAATCCAAAAT
The DNA here is from genome assembly GCA_030710605.1 of Cordylochernes scorpioides. NCBI lineage: Eukaryota > Metazoa > Arthropoda > Arachnida > Pseudoscorpiones > Chernetidae > Cordylochernes > Cordylochernes scorpioides. The sequence continues at coordinate 80,561,344 of CP092869.1, read as the reverse complement.
GAGTCTAATAAAATTGAAGTATAGGCTTAATAGGAATTGAAATATGTTCCTAAAGTTTGTGTTTGGTAAATATAAAGTCAAGCACCAACAGTACCAAGGGAATGGGGTGAACAACTGAGTGATGCCATTAACCTATAAAACGCCACATAAATCCGAGGACGATACTATGACACAGCAGGTTTTGACTGCTTAAACCTGGGTCAGATGGAGCTCCATAGTCTTCTTCTTTCTTATCTCGAATCAATCATTTCAGGGTATCAAGCTTGTAGAGTTTGAGACTTTTGATAGTGTGCGTGAAGTAGAATGCGTCTTCCTATGTCATTAAGACTGGGCACACTACTCAGTAGCAAGCCGACTTAGCTCCGAAAGAACTGGCTGCCTCTGAAATGAGGAACTGTCGCCATGTAGAACCGCTCCTAACATGGAGTACAAACGCTGATCATCCTGTATCCCTGAATTAGGAGTCCTTACAGAGTACTATCAGCCGAGCCAGCTGAGCCAAAGTTTTTTAATGAGCTTGTTACTGCTCCCCCTCCTTCTTTTTCATCCGGAATTGGGACCGGAAAAAACGGAGTTGAGCTCCTTAGTAAATTTTGGCAATTCCATATTGGCCTCTATATAAAACTAATTATATCATTACAAAACTATTTATATATAATATTATAGTAAATTAAAGAATCCAAAGCACGAATGTTTATTTTACACATAAAACAAACCTCTTCTGTACTAATTTCAAGGGAAAATATTGGTAAAGCTTGGCTCATCAGTGGTGAATCCTCCCAACTGTTTCGCCAATCTAATCCACCAGACCGCTTCACATAGCTCTAATACTGTATTGGATCATTCCGCTTATATATGCAACACTGAAAGGTAGATTTTTAGAAATGGTATCCAAGCATACTATGGACACAAGTTTTTAGGACAGTAGAATTACATACTGAATCGTCCAAAACAGTATTAGGGCTTTAAGAAGTAGTCTGGTAGATTAAATTAGCGAAAACACTAGCAGAGTTCGCCATCAATGAGTTAATCCCTCCCAATTTTATTTTTTCATCAAAGTAAGGACAGTAGAAGTTTGTTTTATATGTAAAATAAACATTTGTGCTTTAATGATATCATTTTCTATAATATAATACATTGCCATATTGCCAAAACTGAATTCCTATGCCCAGCAATGGCCGCAGACTTGCAGAAATTGACTTAGACCCAGAGTAGCAGCTTTACACACCCAAGATAGTGGATATTGCTGCTGATGTGATGGAGAGATGCATGGAGACATCTGAAACTCTTCTTTGGACACGACAACAACAACATTGCCATATAATATTCCTCTATGAATAAAACAAATTTCCTTTGTGTTCTTGCTGTCATGCAAACCTATTAGAAGAATTGTGAATAACCTTCCCAGTGTTTTCGCCAATTTAATCTACCAGACTGAAGATATGACATTCATGCATCTCTTATATGATATTGGACTCTTCTGCTTTTATACCTGGCACTAAAAAATAAATCTTAGTTATTGTATTTGATAATTCTATAGATATTAGCTAAGAGGATTGCATATATAATTATTTTTAGATAAAATAAAAAGACATATATAGGATAAAATGAAAATACTTTAAAATTAATTCAAACCAATATATATGTATTTTTATCATCTAAAGATTTAAACATGGATAACTCTATTTACATAACAATCAAAAAATATATTTAAATAGGTGTTTATACATGAATTGTAAAATATAAAAGAATTCGTAGTTAAATTCAAATACATATAAGGATTTATTGTGTGTCGATTTATTAGTCCAGCGATGGCCCAGAAAGTATTTCAAAGTTAGTGTTTTATTGGTATTGCTTCTTAGAGGAAGACAAAGAGGACAACACCCTAGAATGTCTATTCTGGTTCTGTTGGCTTTCGCCGAAATGCCGCGCCGCGGTGGTCATCTCCTATTTCATGGCCCCGCTTGTACGAGTATGTTTGCTGACGGCGTTGTCTGTCATTCCAGCAGGCTTAAAGGAAGTCTCTTGGCCCCCACAGATTCTTTATGCTCTTAATCGACAACTCGTCTATCAGATTCAACTTTGGTCATCCTCGGTTTGCTTATAGAGTGGTCTTTAAACAATTATGAGATCCCTATTCATTTCATGGAATGTTCTATTTTAATAGAATATGAAATGACATTCCATAGTGGCCGACATCTGTATCAGAGATAGATTTACACAATATTGAATACCGTTATCTAATCAATATTCCAAATTTACCCAATCCTATTCAGAATTTTAATAGTCAAATATACTCAGAGAAATGTATTCCTATATCCTTATTTAGAATACGCCTTGACGTTTATTCTTCATTGTTGCTTCAAGAAAATAGGAAATTAGAATGAATCCTATTTATTCTTTTGTTAAAATTTACACAAATAAATTTACTATTTATTATTATGATTAATACTAATTAATTCACTAATTTAATATTTTTTCTTGATGATGGTAAAAACGCTGTTACCGAAACTTCACACACTATTAATTTATTTGGATTCAGTCTTATTTTATTGTAGCTATATTCTATAATACGAATTGTGATTTATCATTCATTGTTGCTTCTTCTGTTAATAAATTACTTTTAAGAACTGTTTTCATCTTTAAAATTGCTTCCAAATATAAATTCAAATTGTTCCTTAATTTCCTTAAATTAAAGATTCAAAAAGCATCTGATAAAAGTTAAATGAGGAAATATTTGCTTTAAAAACAAGATTTAATTTTATTTCTCAAATAACAGATAATTAATTTGCCAATTTATATTTCCTTGTATTGATATATATTAGATTTATTCATTGATTTTATTTGTCTACTCAATACTCTTTAAACTCGTCAGATGTTATAATAAGTCCATCTATGTGTTTTTACTCACTAGCCATTTATATTTCACTCACACACACAAAAATATTTATTAAGGATCGAGCTCCATACAGGATTCTCTCAGTATAGCAATGGTTTTAATCGAACATAACCAAGTACAATATACAATTTTGTATATATATATATGATTTTATATATATGTATAGACAAATATAAAGGCATAATGTATGACAGCGCGATTGTCCCTAGGGGTACATAGCGCTTTGAATTGAAATAAAATTAAAAATCAAGTACTATATACATTTCATTATTAACATGAGCCCAAAAAAGGAAAACTATTCACACATGTTTCTCATCCTTATCCCCTTCTCACAAAATTTATATAAATCTATTGGAATGTGTCCACTTTTCACCGTTTCTGACATTCATATTAATCATTAGTACTTCAAGAATTCCTAACTATGTTCAACCCAACTTCTATAACGTTCAATTTTTTACTGGACATGGTGACTTCAACACATATTTGTTTAGAATTGGCAAATTTGGTTCACCTGCATGCACTTGTGGAAACGAACAACAAACCCCTGAACACCTTCTGATAAACTGTCCATTAACTTCTGATCTAAGGGAAGAAAACCAACTTTACCTGACTAATACAAAACAAGCTGCTTTCAATAAAGACCAATACATCAAGTTTAATAGATTCTGCAGGATGTATATTTTGAGGTGAAAGTGTTGACTGTAATTATTTCAGGCTAGTACTTATAATTGCTATATGTAAAATTTGACATCGAACGTTTAATTTTAATGGTTTCCAATGTTCAATTGTATTAATTGTATATAAATTAAAATATACACGCAATTATCCAAATTGTGGATATGGCGTGTCTCTCCCAACTGTTAAATAAATAAATTAATTAATCATTAGTTAATCATTTATATTTCATCCAAAATACTGAAGCAATATGTGATAAATATCTTACTATATAATCTTATCTCTGTGAAGGGAAAATTCCTACGTGGAGCCTTTACTTGGTAGAAAGTAGACAACGCCCTAGAGCAGGGATCGGCAAACTTTTGAGTCGGAACAGTCAAAAATTAAAATTTACAAAATTTCAAAGATTTTAAATTGCCAACATTTTTTTTTTCTTGTGAAAAAAAAAATAGTACTCGCATAAATAATGGAGTAATTCAGATAATAACTATTAAAGATATTTGATACACACAGTGACATTTATTGAAGACACACGAGATAACCAAGTGTGAATAAAATTGTCTCTGTTTTGAAAAAAAAAAAAAAAGACGATTGGCGAATTGAAATATAAAGCTTCCTTAAGTTTTGTCCATGAGTGTATATATACACCTAAAGCGTATTTTTAAGTTGATTCGACAATAATTTAAGAAAAAAAAAAACGTTTTTTCATACGTTGTGAAGTAATCAGTCTCAGAGTGTTTACACGTTTCTATAAGATGGGTGTGAAGAAAGCGTGTTCAAGATTACAAACTTCACACGTGCGATGGTTGCAAAAGGCACCGATTGGCACAGATTTGGTAGACAATGGGTAAAGGAAGATAAATAGGGCTGTTAGAAACCGATCCATATGGATGAATTAAGACGGTAGCAGCGGGCCAAATTTTACAGTAATGGCCCTGGATATTAAACACCCGGGAAGTGCTCTGCTATTGTTACACCACAACCTGGTGATTGAGATCGTTTATGTCGAAAGATAAAGTTGCTACATTGTCCTTGAGTACGTAAACTTTATTCTTTCTATTGCTAGAGCTAAACTTTAATATGTGGGGAATATATCTTGGTACTTATCCCACGGTATCTAGGCTCTTAAGTGATCATAGGTTATATGCACTCATGGGCAAAACTGAGGCAAAACTTGATGTCGCCGGTCGACTGTTTTTTATTATTATTATTTTGAAGAGACAGATGCAATATAGTTCAGACTTGGTTATCTCGTGTGTTTTCAAAAAAGATCACTCTGTATCAAATATCTTTAAAAATAGTTGCCTGAATACCAATATACATGATAAAAAGTACAACATCCTTAAGTTTTGTCCATTAGGGGATATATCTTTCTTAAATGAAACAATAATCTGTCGACATTGAAGACTTAAGTTTTGTTCATGTATGTACATACCCCACGCGGTACCCAGTCTTCCAAGTAATGTTAAAGTGTTGGTACATATTCCACGGTACCCCGTCTCTTAAGTGGATGTGAAGTCTTTATGCTTATTCTACGGTAGTTCATAGTCTCTTCGGATAACTTCTATGGCACCTAGTATCAAGTGATGATAGCGACTTTAATTTTAAGCCACAGTACGATATATCAGCATTTAGGATGACTTTGTGCTTATTTCACGGTATTCAGTTTCTGATACCCCGTGTCGAGTGATAAATCAATACCTATCTCAAGATATTTCTCTCTATATAGGATTGCACAAACGGTGTTGACACTTGTCTCTCACAGTCGAATGACATTCCCACATGAATTCATTGTGCTATAGAAAATATTAATTTATTACAATATGTTTTAAAAGAGTTGAGATTTGAGGAGAGCAAAGAAGGATTTCTCTATCTTTCTATTTATTTCATTTTACTACTATAGGAACAATTATTCTAATATATAAATAGGTAGTATCATAAGATTTCATTCAATCTATAATAGATAATTCAATATCTGTGCTGTAAGTTTAGTATATTAGTCTACAACAATGGTACTAAGAAATGATGATGGTAAATTATTCCAAAGGAATATTAATATAAATGATAGTTCATTTAGATTTGAAATTCATTTTTTTGGTTGGAAGTAAATTCAGAGAAAAAATACAGCCATATCAATCAATAGTTAACTTCAACTCCAGACGTTTCAATGACTTCTGTCATTCTGAAGGGAATGACAGAAGTCACTGAAACGTCTGGTGTTGTGAAATTAACTATTAGTTGATGTGGCGGTGTTTTTCTAGTTCATTTAGAATCCATATACTTGTGATAAAACGCTACCATTGAATAACGTCGGTTACTTCCAATCCCCATTAGTTGAATGAAGCCTTGCGCTGATCAACACGGGGTCAAAGAAGAGGAAGGACGAACTATCATCATCTAGAGATTCACCTCACAATTCTTCAGTGACAATTAAACAACTTTATTGATATCTCGTCAATCTTTACACTCAAAGGGAGTTATAAGGTAATAATAATGGTAGGAATGAAGTGAGATATATACAATCGACGTAGCCCTCTCCGAGGGCACGTCTGGATCAGGAGCTTAAAGGCGCTTTGAATCTAGACAGATCCCTGCCATTTGGGGCGTTCATCTTCGGAACATGTTTGATGATAATGTCGAATAATTTTTCGTGAAGAATCTTGTCTTCAGGCGTGAAACAACAAAGTTAATTATATGAAAGTCCTCGGTTTCAACTCCATGCGTTTCAATGACTTCCTGACACTCTCTTCAGAATGACAGGAAGTGACTGAAAGTTACTGGAGTTGTGAAATTAACTATAATTGATGTGGCGGCGTTTTTCTAGTTCATTTATAATCCATATACCTGATGAAATCTCCCACTATATCATAGAATGCAAATATTTAGGTGAAGAAAGAGAAAAAGACTCTTAAAAACACCTTCTGGAGATTTAGCAACCCACTGAAGACTCTGAGAACTATTTCAGAAAAAAATATATAGAATAATAAAAGCATTTTTGTTGTTTTTGTTTGTTGTTATAATCCATATACTTGTAATAAAATTCTGCTATTGAATATCGCAAGTCATTTCCAATTCCCATTACCTGAATGAAGCCTTGCTGATCAACATGGAGACAAATAAGAAGAAGGACGAGCTATCTGCACCTAGAGATCCACCTCACAATTCTTCAGTGACAAAGTTAATTAAATGAAAGTCCTCGGTTAAAAGAAACGACATTGTAACCGGTCTTCTGGACCTTGGCAAAGTTGATTTCAACAGAGAAGAATCTAGTTATCTAACTGGGTGAAATTGAGGATGTCTTGAGATACTCAGAATGAAAATCTTAGACTTATATTTTCATCTTTGTTGTAATGTGCATGAGTTGTCTGAACAAACTCGCTACGACTTACAAGTTGAACTGAATGTTTATTCAATCTAGCAATCTTCTTATATACAAGATAGAGATAAAAAAGAAATAATTTACATAAGTTTTTTTTTTTTTTAAACAATTGACAAATGGAATAATTTTGCATAGTTAACAATAGGTAACAATTATAACACTTAACATAGGTTATTTACATATCACAACAATCTTCTACCTGAATTATCTCTAATATTTAAGAGCATATAGTTAAGGAATTAAACTTTAAAGATTTTTCACAAGGGAAAGGTATCGCTTGATCATGTAACTAAATCTTACCAGTGACTTGCGCCATCTGTCAAAAAAAATATCAACTAATCGTTGATCAATATTAGTTAATATATTATTCCGACAGATGGCGTAAGCCATCAGCAACTATCAGCTCTACGATCTGGAGATGCTTTTCTATTAATTTATTGACCTGATCCCAGGACAATTTCTTATTTGTACTTATTTTAAGATGAAAGTTTCATTAATAAACATGTCATTTTCAACTATTTCAATCTTTTGATACGAATGTGTTTTCAATAAACGGATAATCATGATTAAAAGGATCCTAAATTTTGACAGTAAAAAAAGGGAAATTTGTAAGACTGTAACCTTCTTTATTAAATGGAATCTTAGAAGCTTTAGGAGTAAGCTCTTCATAAATTGACATTGCAATTTTTCTTTCTTTTTAACTTTTTTTTTGTTGTTCACGTGCTTAATATAAAACAGAGAGACCTTGAATATATACACAGGTAAAATATATATCAAATATAGATAATATGAATTATTCTTGTATTCTCTTGAACTTACTGTTATAAAGTTTCTTAAATTGGAGAATTTTTACAACAGACGAAGAGTTTTATTAAGGCTTATATTAAAAATGGCATATCCTGACCAGGAGCACATGTGCTTTACAGAAGGCAGAGCGTCATCTGGTGGAACAGAAATCAACTAAACATTGATTTAGCCTGTTCCCTGATATTTGGCCAAATCAATTTCTTGATAAATCAAGAAAAGCCATCCACGAACGAATCAATGATTAATTGATTTCTGTTCCACAAGATGGCGTTCTGCTTTCTGTAAAGCACATGTACTCCTGGTCAGGATATGCCATTTTTATTTTTGATTTCAACACCAGATATTTTTATCTTTTATTTTTCTTTCGTTTTGTGTATGAATGAATCATATGT
>CP092869.1:80363898-80553092 GCA_030710605.1 Cordylochernes scorpioides | reverse complement strand
CTTCCAAATGGGATAGATAACACAAAAGAGAACCGAATAAAAGCCTGTGCAAGCTTTATACATCCATTTTGGTATGAAGAAGGACACTCTATTGTCCTTTGAGGAAGAAATCGCCCAAAAAGCAGAAGAACCTAATATATTTGTTTGAGTCAAAAGGCGATCCATCAAATATGTTTATCTAAAAAAAAGGGCGTACATGGATCTGTGAAAGATTGCCATAAATTGATAAAGAGGGAGCAATCTCTCGAAATATTTTGATTAAATTTTTTTTTTCTTTCATAGAGAGATCTAGGTACGCCCTTTTTAGATAAACTAATATATTTGGTCAACAGATAGACTAAGGAAAGCACTGACAAACTACTTATGTATAAATTCCGAAGGATATTAGGCAATTTTCAATTAGGAATCTATTATGGCATGAACAGGGCTAACCGCACTTTATATAACGTTCCAGCTAGACTTTTCATTGGCACCTATATATATGAATAGAAAGAGAATTCAGAAATAATTAAAAATGAACGATTAGTTGATATTTTTACCGACAGATGGCGCAATAAAGTCAGTCAGGTCAGCTAAAACGAGTGAGGCGTCCTTCCTCTATTCAAAAAGCTTGCTACTTCGCAATCTTGCGGAGGGAAAACATTCTCGGTAGTCAATCCTTGGTCTGGTCTCGTAAAGTACAGTCAATAACAAGCTCTGCCACATATCGTCACCACCCAAGACCAGACTAGAGACTGAAGGAGCTAAAGGAAGTCCTGGCTAACATTGTCAGGAACCAAGCTCCAACATAGCTCCAAGCAAGTCATCAGCAGCTTTTAGTTCACGATCATGAGATGTCCTTTTTTATTACTATATACCATAGTTTAAAACAATGACTCTCAACAGTATAGGGGGGAGGGAGCTTCAATTTCATAACATCCTAAGGCAAAAGTTATTAAATTGTTCGTATCTACCAAGTGGATGTTTTAAGATAGATAAAGTAGTATGGCAGATTTCCAGAATACAAGGCAAAGTTGGGGGTGTGAATTATATACATATTATATAATCTAAAAATTCAAATATTTCTATATTTTAAAAATATATATATTTTATTTTATTCTTTGATATTTTTTACTTTTGGTTATCATCGTTTTTTAGAAAGACTTTCAGTTTTGTTGTAAATATGCGTAGTTAACATATCTATCCTTTTAAATCACTAATATAGGATTAACTTTATAAATTCTATATAATGTGAAAATAACTAATGTGTAATATTTTCTCAAGTAATTGAAAATAAAAGCTACTTGACGGTAAATAATTATCTTTTTCTTATCACGACTGTACATCAACCTCTTATCTTATCGATCCTTTGTCTTATCAACCCTTTATCTAACAACAAAATAAAATATTCATAACATACATGTATAAATTCGAAGCATCTTCTATACTAATGAATGCCATAGCTTCAAACTCTGGTGGATGGTTTTTTAGTCTGATATTTCCAAAGATGGTAGTGTAATACATTCTTTACCATCTGAATTATGCCATGTGTACTGTGGGGAGATTAACAAAATTATTTTATAAATTAAAGAAAATTCGCTGAAGAAACTCTTCCCTTATTGAATTGTATTTTATTTATAATTTTACCGAAAGGATTCTAATATTAAAAAAATATATTTTTTTGCAATTTTCAAAAAGAAATTACTTCTTCCTCAATATAATGAATATAATCCTTCCATAACTTTGCATTGTTAATACCTTCGACATAATACAAATATTGCGTTCAATCATTTTAACGATTGTAATTCTATTATTTACAGTATATTGCCTTACAATGATAAGATTACAATGTTTGTTTTATATACAATACAAACTTCTACTGTCCTTACTGCGATGAAAAAAAATATTGGGAGGGCTTAGCTCATCAGTGGTGAACCCTCCCAGCGGTATCGCCAATTTAATCTACCAGACCGCTTCTTAGAGCTCTAATATTTTTCATGACTATTCAGCGTTTTAGGTGAAAATTAGAGACATTTTATTTTAAAAATTGAGCAAAACTGTATAGATCACAAAGTGTATTAAACATTTATACCTAAATTTATAATTTACAAAATCATATTTTATTAAATAATTTTTTCTATTTTATATATAAAGGTCACTTCACCGCTAACATGAGAATTTTCATATGACAGAGTGAAATCTAGTGGAACAAAAATCAAGCATCTAGAATGCTCATATGAGTGGTCAATATAGGTCTCTGGTGTCAATATCAACACCTGATATTTTCTATTATTTAATATTTTTACACTGCGTGACAATGAAAATGGAGCACCAAGAAATAGTGGCCAGAAAGTGATGAAACTCGGCAGACAGAGAGAGACAGGGACGAACAATAAGTGATCTTTATTTCAAAATGATAGTCATAATACAGAGCGAGAACGGCGTCGGCTTAGTAGCAAGTAGGACCACCGCGGACGGCGATGCACGCAGCAACACGTCTAGGTAGAGAGTCAATCAGAGTACGGATGGCGTCCTGAGGGATGGCTCTCCATTCCCTCTCAACCATATGCCACAGTTCGTCTTCTGAACGCGGCTGTGGCAAGGCATGCAAACTTTAAATGTTACTTAAACCAATCTATAATTGAATTTTTATCGCATTAGGAAAAAAAATGGGCAATTTAAATAAAAATGCATGTGTACGATTAAAAAAATATATTCATTAACCAATATTTCAGTTGGCTGAATGCCAACCTTTGTTAAGATTTAATAACGCATTAAGTTCAGCCAACTGAAATATTGGTAAATAAATTATTTCTTAAAATTCAATATATTCCGTTTTAAATAAAGATTTTTTTTATTGGAACGAAGCCTATTTTAAAACCTTAACGATTTGTACCATGACGATTTTATATATTATTTGTAAAATTTTTATATATATAATAATTTATTTATAGTAATATTTATAATTTAACATAATATCGTTTTTGTTGTCTGTTATTTAAAAATATATACTATTGTCTTCTTCTTTTTTCTTATCTCCACTCAATCATTAGGGTATCAGGTTGTGACCCTTGATGGTATTTGACAACCATCATGACGGGGTGAAGTAGAATGCGTCTGCCTTTCTCATTAAGACTGGGAGCACTACTCAGTGGCAGGCCGACTTAGATCCAAAAGAAATGGCCGCCTCTGACATGAGGAACAGACACCATGTGCAGCCACTCCTAACATGGAGTACAAACGCTGCTCATCCTGTATTCCTAGATTAGGAGCCCTTACAGGGTACTATCAGCCGGGCCAGCTTAAACCAGGTTTTTTATCGAGCTTGTTACTGCACCACCTCCTCCTTTTTCATCCGGGCTTGGGACCGGCAAAGGCGGAGTTCTATACTATTGTCATGATGGAAAGAGGTTACATTTGTAAGTGCAAAAAGTCGAACTGCTTTTCACATGTATAGACATGTGGTGCACTTACAGTAAAAGACAGTCGCCTACTTCTATCCACCATAATTATCATGGACTGTACCACGTGTACTAGGGATAATAAAAAAAAGAGGCTTGAGAAAACTTTCTCACAATAATCCCTGTACCATTCAGGAAGGTTTTTTTTTCTGCTCTTTCTTTCCGCAAAAAGCCACATCAATTATCTATATATATTGATAAGATAACTTTATCATAGATAACAATAGATATCCATTTATCACACAAACTTCAATAGATTTTATCATAATCGACTGATGTTCCAAATACTTTCACAATTTAGAATAATGTTTAGAACTTTACTTAGTTTAGAGATCTAAATAGAGTTTGAATCAGATTCAAAACCTTTTATAATATTATTATTTTTATAATTTATTACAATATTATATATGTTGTTTTATACATATATATATAGGAATTTTGAAAATTTTAGATAGTGAAAAATAGTACGAAAGTGAATTTGTACTTGGATCAGGTAGAAAAATTTAAAAAAAAAAGGCATTTCCTAATCGTGCAACTGAAAGTTGCTGATGGCTTGCGCCATCTATCGGAATAAATATCATCAATAATTAAAAATCAACGATTAGTTGATATTTATTCCGATAGATGGCGCAAGCCGTCAGCAACTTTCAGTTGCACGATCAGAAAATACCTTTTTTTCTTAATTTTAGATAGATTGTATTTAGGCATTTTTTCGATTCTTTAATTCAGCTTCAAAATATTTGTTATGATATTTTTACGAATCCTCTTATAGTTGAAGATATTGTTGAAATAGGTTCCTGCAGACTATGCATAATATTTTGGAAACATATTATTTTATGAACAAATTATTAAATTAGATGTTCATTTTTTCTACATTGTAAGTTTCCAAAATTTCTTCTTTTATATTTTATAAGTTTTTATTCTTTTTCTCACTATGCATAAATTATCATTTCATTCTGAGGTTTGTCGGTTCGGTTTAAAATCACATTAATAGGTACCGCTCAGAAAGAGCCACCTAGTTCATGATAATTGAAACAGTGAATAATATGTGAAGGTTATTCACATATTAAACAAAATTTTAACGCGGGATTCAATCCCAGTTCATGACTGTCAGGAATCGAAGGTGTTACCCACTTGTCCACCGACTTTGTTTCTGAGGTTTGTATTTTCTTAATTTCAACGATATAATATTTTTTTACATTTCAGATTTTCTTTTCTGTTTGAGAAAACCAACCTTTCAGTTTTAATTTTGTTTTTAGTCCCGTTATTAATTTGTATATATATTTTTAATCTTTTCATCTAACTAACTTGCATAGTAATTCTGTATATATTTAAAATATATTTCTCTTCTTTCAAAATTTTTGTTTATCTTTAAAATGCAAGTGTCCATAGGGGGACATAGCGCTCAATTTTAAATAAAGAATAAAGAATTGTATATAAGTTGCTAAAATGTATTTAGGCGCAAGTATCCCAAATTGGGATATCACGTCCGATATGTCAAATAAAATAAAAAATATGCAAATAATATTTTAATATATTCAAGATAATAAAATGGATTTAATGAAGAGTATTAATAGAGATAATACATGTGATCCGATAGATAGAAAATCAACATATGATGGTGATATTGTTTTTGATATGTTTAGAAAACCATCACTTCAATTTGTTTTAACTCGTTTATATCTCCCAATCTAACATTTGAAAAGAGAGAATACAGTAATTTATAGGAATATCAAGACAATATAAACCTCAGTTTTTACTAATAAAACGACTTTCAAAGTTTCTTACTGCAGTTGAAAATATATGGAGGGCGTGGTTGATCAGTTGTTATATCTCTAAACTATATCGACAGTTAAATATACAATAACGTTCTGGGGGTCTGTGGAAGGATGATCTAAATCTTTGTTTTTCGACCGCTATGACCCCGGGTTCAATTCCCCACATTGGCCACCTTTTTACGATTAAAAAAACGCTTCAATGGCCCCCAATTCTTGCAAAATTCAACCCCACCAGCGAGTGCAAGTAACCAAACGGGATATTGGCACATTTGTAAGTGCAAAGTAGAATTGCTTTTAAGATGTGTAGACATGTGGTGCACTTACAGTAAAAACAGTCACCTACTTCTACCCACCATGATTATCATGGTCTGTACCACGTGTATTAGGGATAAGCAAAAAAAATTTTTGTTTGTTTAGAAGAGCTTTCTACTTCAAACCTAAAGTTGAATTGCATGACTAATCTAACTGAATGTTAAGTAAAAATATTTGTCTTTATTTTTATACGACTCATTTTTGAATTAAAATATTAATTTATATTTTGAGAGATATACAGCTCTTTTATATCCTCCACAATATTTGACACAATAAAAAAAAAACACATTTTAAAGAATTAATTCAGGAAAAAAACAAATTAATAATTTTGGCAAATGTGACAAAATAAAAAAAAATAACGTTCTAATATTGTATTGAGCCGCTTAGCTTATATATCCAGTACTTTAAAGGAATTCTTGGTAGCAAGACTTCTCTAAAAGAAGTCTGAAGTGAATTTGTGTCGTGTGATTGCAGGGGAACGAGCACGCTGGCTGGTTGGAGCAGCCTGGGCTCTAGCAGCTCTCTTCTCCATCCCAGCTCTCATCATCAGCCGCACGGATAAGATCCGCGGCAGAGAGCAATGCTGGATCGAGCTACAGCCTGGACAATGGCAGCTGTACATCTCTGTAGTAGCCCTCAGTCTCTTCTTCATCCCTGCGCTGCTCATCGCTGCCTGCTACACAGTCATCGTTCACACCATCTGGCGCAAGAGCAAAGCTTACTCCTCCCCGCCTCACGTCACCTCTGCCATAGGTAATGTCTTTAACCATAACATCATTCATAATTTACACTCTTTTTCTTAAATATTTTTCATAAATAGTGTGTTCTCAACTCAATTGTTAACTCAATTTTATAGAGTTATATTAATTTCTACTATGAATATTCACAAGTCAAAGTCTTGTATCAAAAGAATATGTTTTATATTGATTATGAAAATATATTTTGTGTTGGTCATACAATAATTAATTACATATAATTAATAAAGTATCAAGGGTAAATCTCTTGTACAATTCGATTTGCAGTAGAAAATTGTTTTATTTTGAAAGATTTATACGCGTCAAAAATAGATTAAATATGTTTAACATCATGTGTTAAAGAAGAGTATGATTAAATTTAACATGCTCTTCAATAGCCGCAAATAAGAGGAGAATATTACTTGTTGCTCCTGTTGAAGGGCATATTAAACCAAAAGTTAAAGAAATAAAATTATACAAGAAACTCAACCCTGAATACTTTTTTTTTTTGCTTATCCCTAGTACACGTGGGACAGGCCATGAACATTATGGTCGGTAGAAGTTGGCGACTGCTTTTACTGTAAGTGCACCACATGTCTACACATGTGAAAAGCAGTCCGACTTTGCACTTACAAATGTGGCAGAGCCCCTTTTGGTTACTTGCACTCGCTAGTGGGGTTGGACCTTTGCAAGAATCGAACGTCACTGGAACCACTTCATATTGATTTCCTTAAATTATAATTCAGGGGAAGACCGTTTACTTTCTTCTTGTATGACCAACCCAAAACACATTCATCATCAATATCATACAGATTCAATACAACCTTACAAGCGGACGTAACAGCTTTTCGACAATAACGATATTAATATCATAGTTATATCTGTCGAAGAGCTGTTAAACCCGATAGCTTGTATTGTCCTAATAAAAAAGAAATATCCCACAGAAATTGTATTTTATTTATAATTTCATATTTTCCATCATATTTGAAATTGCATAATTATTTAATTACTATATGTCATCCCATTATAATATCTAATATTTTACCTGTAAACAGTCTAATGCACGCCCACACATGCCAATAACACATTTTCAATTATTACTGTACACAAAGTTCATCTTGATATTGTTTATAGAAGTATTTGCCCGTTGAAGAACAGAAAATTTGCTCGAAAACTTGCGAAAATCAAAATTAAAAGAAACCCTTTACCTTAATATTGTTTATTTTTTTATTTTTCGATTTATTTATAGGTATCTATTACTTACATTTTATTACTTAATTAACTACTCTGAAAAATGTTTATTCCGCAAAATATAGAACTGTGGGAAAGGCAAGGTGTATGGTATCGAAGAATCAGTGAACATTTTAAGAGAATATTATAAAAGCAATATTCAAAGCGAGTCTGATGGAATCGAGTATGGTATCGCGTAAGGGGGCTATGTACAAATAAATATATATTTCAAATGTATAGATTTGAATGAATGCTTATATATAGAATAATTCTCAAACTAGAAAGCTTGCCAATTTTAAAAGAAATCCCCCCCCCCCTTCCTTTTTGTGGAGTGGTTAATTATAATTAATTTTAAAAATTATATAATATATTTGTTATATTTCTCTAATTTTTATTAAATAAAAGATTAAGATATAAAAGGATTAATTCAACTTTATTATTATAAATACAAAATCTAACAACAACTCTTTCGATGCGAGCGTGTCTCATGAAGTCACTCAGCTCCACGCGACAAGCAAACAATGTTTCGCTTTCTCTACTTTCCTTTCTTCTTCTATATTACAAGGTATAATCACATACTTATTTGACCAGGTAGAATTACATTATTAACATTGAATATAATAAAGCTGGATATATACTTAACAATACTGTAACGTAGGAAATTAGGATGACCCAGCAATATATTCAAGGCACAAACTCAAATCAACATTTTATAAGATACAAGTTAAGCAATGTCATAAGTTTCCAGAGTAGTTAAACATAAATAATATAAATATAAAAAATAAATATTCTGTACGTAAAATATAATAAATACCTTGCTACATAGCTTCTTTCCTATGGGAGCTGTAACTCACAGCTTGCAAATATTGTAAATACTGACATGGATCTAACGTGCTTATGCTAAGGATTCTCTTAGTCTTGAAACTTTGTCTTTTGTAGCTTGGCATCTTTTCTCTTGCGGCGTGAAGAGCGGCTTCGGCGTCGTATCGTCAATAGGGACATCGTTTTCTTATAGGGAAGCCTTGACTTTGACAAGGCGGTGTAATCCTGGGACCAGTCTTGGAAATTGTAGATCACAGCACCAAAAGCCTTCTCGACGATCCTCAGTTTGTCTTCCCTAATCTACCCAGCATCTCCACCAAATGTAACGTAGAAAATTAGAAAAGACAAATTTCAGGATGATCCAGCAATTTATTTAAGGCACAAACATTAAAATATACAAGTATCAGAGTCATCAATAATCAACAAGCAATGGAATAAATACCCAAATATGGCCATTTCTTATATGCATCGGTGGTTCAGTGGCGATAATGCTCGCCTGCCACGCGGGCGGCCCGGGTTCGATTCCCGGCCGATGCATTTTTTTTCTACAATTTTTAAAACACATTCATATTATTATTATTAAAATATACAAGTATCAGAGTCATCAATTCTGTCATCGTTTGCTTTTGTGAATGGAATGCTTTTACGTAATATACGTAATGAAAATATCGCTTCTCAGACACAAAGTTTGGAGCGGGACGTTTCACAAGAATGACATCCACGGCGCCAATTTATAATTGTAACGAATAATATTTGAATAAAAGCATTTAATTGGGTAAAACCCGGGCGTTGCCCGGGTCATTCGGCTAGTAAATCAACATTTATAAGATACTAGATAAGCAACGAGAGAAGTGTCCAGAGTAGTAAAACATAAATAATATAAATATTAAAAAAGCAATAATCTGTACGTGAAATGTAATAAATTCTTTGTTACAATATACGAGTATATGTTGGTAGATGATAAATCCATTACCAATCATTATAGATACTTCTGGGGGGTCAGTGGAAGGCTGGTTAAACCGTTTGGTTTTCGACCACTACGACCCGGGTTCGATTCCCGCATTGGACACTTTTTTTCTGTTAAAAAAAATGCTCCAACGGCCCCCCGATTCTTGAAAAGTTCAACTACACCAGCGAGTGCAAGTAATCAAACGGGGCTCTGGCACGTTTATAAGTGAAAAAGTCGAACTGCTTTTCACATGTGTAGACATGTGGTGCACTTACAGTAAAGCAGTCACCTACTCTACCCACCATGATTATCATGACAATGTACCACGTTTATTAGGGATAAGCAAAAAAAAAAAAGTTGTCTTAAACTCAAAAGCTTGCTAATTCGAATAAATTAGAAAATAACATTTTTTGTGAAGTAGTTAATTATATGTCATTTAAAAATATATATATTTTACCGGAATTATAATTAATATTTATATTGAATATAATAAAGCTGGGTACTTACCTATATACAGTAGAATTTTCCTGTAAAGGACACATAATTGAAGAGCTAAAGTTTCCTTTAGGGAGAAGTGTCTTCTTATCGGAAAATTGCTAAATAGTAAAAATGGTATTGTTTTCAAATGAAAACTGTCCTTTGTAGAGAGGTATCCGCTATCGGGGTGTCCGCTAAAAGGAGGTTCTACTGAATATAATATAATATAAAGCGGCTTGTGATTGTAAACCACATTTGAAATACTATCCCGCATGTGTTTCTTTTCAACGCGAAAAATCAAAGTTTATTTCAAGAAGAAATAACGACCATTTCTAACCTTTTGAATAAGGTATGAAAGGGTGAATTGTGAAGAGTAATGATAAGAGTATATGTTGATAGATGTGATAAATTCATTACCAATCACACACACATTATAGACACTTATAGGTATATTGGAATTATAGAGAATCTCTCAAAAGAAAAAAAAATTAAAATCGAACCATCCTCAAGGCTGAACATCAATCTTGCAGATATTGTGGTGATATAGAAAGATTTGATGGGCGATTTACTATTGTTTCATGTTATCGATTTGCCATTAGAGCTGGCTTTGACAGAAGGATGAATATCCATCGTGAGTGATCTAGGATAGATTATTGGATCATCTTCTTTTCTCCAATTTCTTATCTGATCAAATAATTATAACAATGAATATAGATAAAGTATAAAAGAAAACTCTTTTGATAAAATAATTTTTGTTTGACAACCTTTATTTAACACTTCAAATCAAGATTATTTTTAAACAAAATAGAGATTATTCTTAGAATAACAGAAAATATCTGTCACAAAACAACTAGAATAATTGTCTTTTTAAATAAAAACATTGTTTATTATGGATTCATTCTTGAGTTCAAAGGGAAAATACACTCATGGACAAACCTTAAGGAAGTGGAAATCCTTTAATGGCTTGTTTTTTTGCTTTTTTGAAGTAGACAAGATGTATATAATCTTTAAAGATATTTAGAATCTTTCATTTCTTCTAACTTGCTTTGTGATTAATTCAGATGAAATTTCAAACATTATTTCCTTTTGAATTTTTGTGAATTGTACTATCGATTTGAAGGGTCTACAGCTAATGAGGCAAACTTTCACAACATGTTTAATCTTCTTTGATTAGATTATGAGCATCTGTTGAAATATAATACAAAACTGAAATTGCACTGGGATCAAGTGGATATATTTTAATAAAAGGGCATCTCCTGATCGTGCAACTAAATATTTCTGATGGTTAGCGCTATCTATCGGAATAAATATCAACTAAGCGTTGATATCTAATTATATCGGAATTGGTTGAATAACCATTCTTGATTAATAAAAAAAGCTAACTACATGCGCGTTTATGGCTATTGGCCCTCATCAGCATGGTTCAAACTGTACCTGAACGACCAAAAAATTTCATATTTCTATAATAATAAAAAAAATTATTCTTAATGTTACATTTCGTTTTCAAAATTGAAATGAAAATTATATGAGATATTTTCTCTAAATATATCGATGATTTTATTAAAAAACAATTTTTTTATTACAATTTAAAGCGCTATGTCCCTCTAGGAACACTTTCGCTGTCATACATGTATACCTTTACATTTGTCTATACATATATATTTATACGATACTTTTAGACCGTGAATAGTCATATGATATCAATATATCGATGATTTAACTGATTCTTATTCAAATTCTGAAGGCTAAATAAATCAAGACTGGGATCAATTTTAGTCTCAGTGATACAGCCTGCTCCACGTTGATGAGCGCCAATAGCGCGAAACGCTTTCGTGGATGGCTTTTCTTGATTTATCAAAAAATTGGGTTGGCCAAATATCATGGAGCAAGTTGAATGAACGTTTAGTTTATTTTTGCTCCACTAGATGGCGCTCTGCCATCTAAAAAGCACATGCGCTATTGGTCAGGATATGCCATTATTATTTTTAATTTTTTTATAATATATAAAGTCTTCTTCTTTCTTATCTCCACTCAATCATATTAGGGTATCAAGCTTGTAAAGCTTGAGATTTGACCACCATCATGACTGGATGAAGTAGAATGCGTCTGCCTTTGTCATTAAGACTGGGAGCACTACTCAGTAGCAGGCCGACTTAGCTCCAAAAGAAATGGCCGCCTCTGACATGAGGAACAGACGCCATGTGCAGCCGCTCCTAACATGGAGTACAGACACATCCTGTATCCCTTGATTAGGAGCCCTTACAGGGTACTATCAGCCGGGCCAGCTGAGCCCAGGTATTTTAGTGAGCTTGTTACTGCTCCCCCTCCTCCTTTTTCATCCGGGCTTGGGACCGGCAAAGGTGGAGTACCTTGAAATACTGAAGGTAACCATATCTATCAATTTGTACTTATATTACAGTAGGAAATTAATAAGTAAATGTATGGCGCATGAACTGCTGAAACAAGCCGAGTCATATGTGTGGCTACACAAAGATCGATGTTCTGTATTTTGGAAGAAGTACGTTCTAATCTCTCCAAGATAGAATCAGTATACATATGGCATAGGCTATGATAATGATGGTGGATAGTTTCTGTCTGATTTTATTGCAATTGTTCTTCACATTTCTGCACGTTTAGAAATAACTTCGACGTTTGCATTTATATGGTGCCAACGTCCCACAATCAATGTCCCATATACTAGATGACTGCCCGCTGTACAAATTCAATGGAGGAATCTCCAATCTCCATTCTGTCACCCCGGAAGCCCTGAACTGGCTGAAGGCCTTGCCTCTCAGATTTTAATGACCGATATGTCCTCACTTCTTTTTTCTAGATTTAATTCATTTTGTCTCCTCTCTAATTGTAAATACGCTGCTGTATCACCTCATAAGCATAAATAAAAAATGGTGCCATAGACCCGTTTGGGTACTTGCACTCACTGGTTGGGTTAGATTTTTCAAGAATTGAGGGTCTCAATGAAGTAATTTCTTCCTTCAGGAAAAATTGTCAAATTCAGGAATCGATCCAGAGCGGTGGCTGTTATAAAGAGATGCTTCTATGCAATTCCTCTCTTTTACCCAAACCTCATGAAAGCTAATATAATTTCCTTGACAAAAAACACCCGTCATTTTCAAATCAAAATTTTCAAAAATATGTTCTACCGATTTCTAAAGACCAGAGTAAATCTGGATAAGCCGTTGTAAATATATTTCACGCTACTCCCTTGTTATAAAATATTTTTCACATATACAAAGTGACCTTTATACTCATGGACAAAACTTAAGGAAGTAGAAGGTCTTTAAAAGAACTAGAAGCCATTTTGTTCACACTTGATTATCTAATTTCTTCAATAAAGGTAACTGTGTATCAAATATCTTTCAGAGTTAAATTCTATATCCCGATATACATGATAAAAGGTACAACCTCCTTAAGGTTTGTCCATGAATGTATATAATCCAATTTATCTAGATATTCTGAATGAAAAAAATAATTCTAAACTTTAATGCAATTTATTTTCAAAAATTCGTTTTAGTTTGTAAAATGAACTATGCTAACGGGGGTCGGTGGAAGGATGATCTAAACCGTTGGTTTTCGACCTCTACGACCTGGGTTCGAATCCCCCATTGGGCACTTTTTTATATAATAATAAAAAGAAAGGCTTCAATGGCCCCTGATTCTTGAAAAGGTTCAATCCCCACCAGTAAGTACAAGTAACCAAACCGGACTCTGACACATTTGTAAGTGAAAAAGTTGAACTGCTTTTCACATTTTAGACATGTTGTGCACCTACAGTAAAAGCTGTCGCCAACTACTATCCACCATGCTTATCATAGCCTGTACCACGTGTAATAAGGATAATAATAAATAAAAATATATACTAACACAATGTATTTCGCAATTTATATTATCATTCCTTTCAAATATTTAACTCAATATACTAGAAAGAAGCATATAATTGATATTTTATGATTGATTTCTATACCAAAGATTGCGCCATAGACAGATTCTAACAATGGTCTATATGCCAGAAATTTCTCTCCTCGTCTCTCAACTTTCCAGTACCACGTATATAAGTAACTAGCGGACGTACCCGGCTTTGCCCGGGTTTTACCCGAGTAAAGGTTTGTCTAACGAACATTTGTTAAAACAATTCTATATAAACTTATAAAAAAAATAATAGATATATTTTGATAATTTGAAACTCGTAAATTTGAATCTCTCGATAAAGTGATCTTTTTTTTTCCCGGTCCCTGTGTGCCGTGTCATCCTGAATTTTGTCTTTCCTAATTTTCTACATTACAAAATCATCGTTTTATCTAGTGAACATTTTTTCCCGGTCCCTTGAAAAATACTCGATAAGTTGAATAAAATCATGGTCGTTTATGGAAAATGGACGAAGTTCCCGGAGGTCATCTTGGGCAAGCCCCCGCGAGGCTTTTTTCTTGTCTACTTGGTACAGCTGTGTCACCAACTCTGCCCCCGCGCGCCAGGACCTCTAGACCCCTCTGCCTCTCCTATTGGTCAGTGGGTACTTGGACTGTCCATCCGGCAGGCGGACGATTACATTCTCTCGACAGGGGGTGGGGGCGGACGATTACATTCTCTCGACAGGGGGTGGGGCAGATTTCCTGCCTAAGCCTATCTCTGTCGCAGGGTGACGCTGCTTGCGAGTTAAATCTACAAATCTTCAAATAACTCTAAGGATATTCAAGATATTCAAGAATTTATTTTTCGGAAACCTTCCCAGTACTATACTAAATAACTTCCCAAAGTTTCATGGCGTTCCAATGAGTGGTTTGGTCAGGCATAAAGGACACACACACATACATACATTCATTTTTATATATATATATAGATGATAAAAAACTATGCTGACATAATGTATTTCGCAATTTTATTATCATCCATTTTCGAATATTTACCTAAATATACTATAAAGAAGCATATTAAATGATATTTTATATGATTGATTTATATACCAAAGATTACGTCATAGACAGATTCTAACAATGGTCTATATGCCAGTACTTTCTATTCACGTCTCTCAACTTTCTAGTACCACGTGTACTAGGGGTAATAAAAATAACTATGCTAACACAATGTATTTCACAATTTATATTATCATCGCTTTCAAATATTTACCTCATTATACTAGAAAGAAGCATATAATTGATATTTTATATGATTGATTTCTATGCCAAAGATTGCGCCATAGACAGGTTCTAACAATGGTCTATATACCAGAACTTCCTATCCCATAAACGCAGCCATTATTTCATTAGGTTTCTGTCATTACCAAAATTGGGTCGTTATGTCTGATGGTTATTGTGTGTTCAGAATCATTACACGCACAATTTGCCAACATCAACTCAATGTTGTAAGCAAAATGTAAATTTCCTCAATTTAAATTTTGTTTACCTTTTTTTTTAGCTCTAGGAAATGAAAAATTATTATTTCTATAGACAATTTTAAGATAAACATTATTTTTCATTATGTTAGATAAAATTGTTAAAGGATTTTATTCAAATTTTGATAGATAAATTTGAAACAATGCGCTTTTTAAAATTAAATATGATACATTAGCTCGCTTTCTGTAATGGGAATTCGAAACTATTATAAGTGCGTATGATTATAATTATAAAATCATTATTTTTTAAAAATTATTATCCCAAGTACACGTGGTACAAGCTACGGTGGGTAGAAGTAGGCGACTGCTTTTACTATAAGTGCATCACATATCCACACATTTGAAAAGCAATTCGACTTTTGCACTTACAAAATGTCCCACTTGGCTACTAGAACTTGCTGGTGGGATTGGACCTTTGCAAGAATCGGAGGCCATTGTAGCATTCATTTATTATTATTATTATTATTATAAAAAAGTGCCCAGTGCGGGAATCGATCCCGGGTCGTAGCGGTCGAAAACCAATGGTTTAGACCATCCTTTCACCGACCCCTTAAAAGAATCGTACATGTCTATAATAGTTTTAAATTCTCAAATTAAATATGATGAAAATTCTAAGCAAAGTCGCACTTCTACGATTTTATTTTAAATATAGAATAAATAAAGATTTTAATTCAGGATAAGTCCGAGAAAGAGATACTCTGTTGGTTGTTTTTCTCGTTTTAAACCAAAATTAAACATAGTGTTAATTATATTTACTACTAGCGAAGGTATTCGACTTCGCACAGTTTTTACCCGAGCGAAAGTTTACATAACGACATTTGGTAATTAATATTTTTTTCGAGACAAACATCCAATTCCTACTGAATATATTCTTGTCATAATAAATTAATTGTTTATCTTTTTTTTTTCTGAAATTTTCTGCAAGGGTGCGGCCATTTCTGGGTACGAGAATTTGTGGGTGGGTGTTAGTTCCACACCAGGATATTAATTATTACATGTCCTGTAGGTTCTTTTTTTTTATCTAGGTAAAATATTTTATTGCACTTCAGATTAATCGATTGTTGATTTCTAGCAAGCATCAATGAATAAATAGTAGAGGCAATAGACCATGCAGTTCTTTAGCCTCAATGCTGACATTTTCTTTCGTCCTGGTACAACCCCCATGAAGTTGAACATTAGGTAGAGGGCCGGCCTGAGATGGTATCCCAACCGCCGCGGTAAGGCCAACGAAACGCAGCCTTGGTTATCTCTCGTTCTGATCCTAAACAGATAGAAACATGTTGTCACAAGTATGGGATGACGGTTTTGAATAAATACTTATCTTCAGGCCTTCATAGCAGATGGTTTTTGTGGGCAGAGTGACAAAGATCAGGTATCAGCAGCTTGGACTTTCATAGATATATCCAGTTTGGGAACAGTAAAGGGTAATATTTTTATCCCCGATCAATTCCAACAGGCTCCACATTGTCACATGCAAAAACCAGACTTTGGAATTTGTTCGCCAACATATTGTTCCGCAAGGACTCTATTTCAGGTCCCTATTTGCTGCACTTGGGTCGTTCAAAACCGATTCCACCAGGCTCGTGCCAAAAGCCATATTTTGCAGCTCTGGCCACGCCATATAGGTTTTGACGCGCCTTTTTCGAAGGCCAGATTTTGCAGCCCTCGCGGCTTGATTTTATTTATTATCAAAATACGATATAAAAGCGATTATATCTGACATATATTTGATTTCGCGGAACCAATATACCAATGAAAATGAGAAAAACTTCAAAAAATCATGATCTGAAAATTATAATCCAATCGTGAAAAAAAAAAGGTAGCGACTCGATAATGTGTAGTTCCTGCTTGGGTGTGTTATAAACTCTCGAAGGATTTTCCGCATATCGGTCTGCATATCAGTAAAGTAACGCAGAATGGATTGCATATCTGAGTAGGCATTTTGAAATCGAGAGTTTCGTGAAGCAAATATGGTGTATAAATAACTTTTATCTCAGTTAATTTTTCTAGGTCTTAAATAGGATTTCTTTCGAATTTTTTTACAATAAACTTTCGCGGATTTGAGTCATTGCGAAGTTTTTAGAGAAACAATATCATTAGCTAAAACATCAGATTGTTTTTATTCAATCGGCGGCTCTTAATTTGGAAAAACAGCTTCAAATATCCGCGGAAGGGGGCAAATTTCTTTCTTGGATATTCAATGGTAGATCTTCAAACAATTCTTCTTATCAACTTGCTAAAATGCATAAATTATTCTTCAAAATAATCAGCGTTTAAAGGAACGTCCAACTTGAAAAAATAGTTCTCAAAAATGGCTTTGAAACATGTATGCCTTGTTGCTAATATAGCGATTGAAAACTTGAAAAAAAAAAAAATATATATATATATATGTGATAAGGTCCTGTCGACTCTCGCTATAGCTGTGGTAACCGAGGGTCAAACCTGTAGTAACCGAGAGGGACAGTCAGGGCGTGGAGAGTTTTCCAGTACCTCTCTGCACTTTGGAAGACCTTTAACAGTTTTCACAGAGTACAGGCAGTCGTGGTCGAGGCAGAGTGGAAAGCTTGGGAGTGTCCACACACAAAAAACGAAGAGACACAGTTGTAGTAGGAAAGTTCCATGAACAGATAGGAGTCGAGCTAGGAGCAAGATGGAGAAAGAAGGTTTCTTACTGTTTTACATGGTCGATGAGGTGGACCTGGCTGCAACCAACATGGGCTCACGCCGACGGTGAAGTGACTATCTAAGTTCGGCTAAAACCGAAGTTTTTATATACCATTCCCGAGAAGGGGGGGAGAGATGTGAGAATTTGGACTTTGAACGTCTGCGGCAGTCCGCACCCTTTGACCTTGATGGCAACGGGCTTGCCAAATTCCTTTTTAGGGTTGATTTCTATCTTGACCTCTTGCTTAGCTCAGCTCTTAATCTATTACATAGTTTTATTTATTCATCCTCAGTATGTACAAAGTACATTACATATGGTGATGCAATGACACATGTCAATCATGCGTATAATTATTTATAGATGTGTTTCTATATACAACATGACAATCTTGTTATAAGTATTATACAATATAGGGTTGTTGGTTTAAATTACTATTTGTATATATTATATTGAATTTTCTTTCAAATTAAAAAAATATATATTTAGAGTGATATGATATCGTGAGTTACAAAGGCGTTCAAATCTCATCAAATACAACCGCCAAATTTCACTTTTAACATTTAAAAAAATCAATATAAATTAAAGCTAATATTTTTGAATGAATATATACATTTTAACAATAAAAAACTTGGAAAAAACATTAGAAATGAATTAAAAACTGATATTTCAAAAATAAAATATCCATTTAATATCGATTTGTAAATATATGAACGAAATGTAAACAAACAGCAGTGTTGCTCAACTAGGTTCTTGTGCCATTTGGATGTATTGACATTTGTAGTGTTTCGTTCTGAGTCTTGTTAATCTTTTTTTATTTCTTCTCTCAGAGAGAGAAGCCAGTTTGGCCAGTTTAACCTAATATATTGCTTTTAGATATCTATTATTGTATTGGATGATTCAACTTATGTATCAACACCCAACTACTCCGAACCATATATACAATTGCCCGGCCATCCTTGCAGCCCTATATATGGCAGACATCAATCCAGAAGAGGATATCCATACGGTAAAGATACCTCAGTTGGCCGGTATTGTGATCAGGGTGCATGGACCGATCTAATCCTATCCATGGACAAGACACAACTACCAACTGTCAAGAGACAACCATCGAACACTGAAAGATTCCCTATATTTATATCGGTATTTAGTTAGATTGGTCTGTATTCCGATCTCAGCATACCTCGACATCACAGATATTCACAAAAGAATTAACTAATTTGCCACATTATTTTATTCAGTAGTATATATTCACTAGTTGATGAAACATCTATTTAAACATTCAAACCCTGTCTCCACGTCTACACCATCCAGTAGACGTTCCATTTTAAGTAAACCATTTATATTCCAGACTTAAGACAGCTTTATCTCTTCCCCAGGATTTAATTAAACTGATTAACTAAGCGCGCTCATATCTCTACCCGAGATTGGTCAATATTTTAATAACGTTAACATACAAACACTCAAATTAAGTCTAAATTACAAACCATATTGAACATCTCTATTCACATATTAACCACCAACTAACAGCTCGTTATGTCCTATATCTACTTGTATTAAGCTAAATATCTTTCAATACTACTGATTCTTTAAAAAAATAACTGTTTTTTTTCTCTCGATTGCATGTATATAAGTTTATGACAAACCATCTCTCTTTCTTTCTTCTTTCCCATTATTTAATAAATTATAAATAACATTGCTGATTATTGTTGCTATTACTGTGTTATTTCAGTATATTACTTCTCTAATCGGTTTATCTGTATAAGACCAGAAAGTTTTAATAACGATTTTTGTTTGTTCTCTTTATAACCTTTATCTTCAAAATTACTAAAACCTAACTGAAATGATTTTTTTTTCGTAAAGCTCATATCCTATTTGGTTTTAAAACTGACATTCGTAACCGTTAGTGAGGATAAAGTAGTCATCGTAATAAATTATGTCATATTATTTGAGTCTCGCGAATTTTACGATGAAATAGTATATATAAAATGATAAATTCGCATATATATTCCAAAGTTGATATTGGAAAATACGCTATAAGCATTAGAAGTAGATAAGTTATATATAAGAAATAAGAAATAATATATCCCGAAATCCCGGGATTATGCTCGAAAATTCCCGGGATTACTGGTTTGTAAATGAAAACCTGCGCAAAAATATATTTTTCTTATCTAGCATTTTGGTAATCAAACAGATGATGAGATAGCACACTTTTGACGTTTCGTTAATACAGCTGCATTTCGGGTCTTTTTTCGAATTTTCGAACTTCCTTTTATAATGATACTGATGCTAGACTCTTGGAATGGGTATTTTAGATGAACTATGGACATAAGCTTTGAGGACAGCAGAATTACATACATTTATAAATATATAAAATGCTTCGAGCAATCGCTCTTCCATTGAAGTGAAGACAGTAGAAATGGTTTATTTTTAAAAAAGAATCATACGCGTCTATAATGGTTTCGTATTTTGATAACAGATGGCGCGCTAATGCATCATAAATACGTAACTATATATAGAGAAGAATTCAAGGAAGATTTATCTCTTTTCAAGAAGCGGAATTTCCGAAACGCAAAAATATGGTTAACAATCGAAATTTCAAACATAAAAAGTTCTAAATATGCCTACTTATTTACTCCCCCACCTACTTTGTATTTTTAAAAATTATTTCAACTGTAATATTATAACACTATGCGGCGCTTAGTTTGTTCATACAAAAATGCAATGTCTTGACAAAGGTTGGCTTTCAGCCAACCGAAATATTGGCAAAATAAATATTTTATTCAATCCAATATATGCCTTTTTTATTATCTAAATACTTAAGGATATATAATTCGATGTGTCTACATAGGAAATATATGAAAATTTCACGTTCCAAAATATTATAGCAATTTTAACCAAATATTTGCGGTGTTTGCCTCCAGGGAAATATAGCTAAAGCTGGGATCGGTGTCAAATTCCTTTCGAATATAAATCCCCTATCGCACAAATCCTACAATTTTTGGTATAAAAGTGTGAGAAAATATTGTTATATATTACGTGAAACCCAAATTCTCTTTTCTCAATATGTTTGTTTTATAAATATACTAGACGGGTGACCCGGGCTTCGCCTCGGGATTGACCCGTGTGCATATCTACCCGAGTGATATATATTTAGATAAGATTTTTTTTATAATTGTTTGTTATAAGCATTATCTATTTGTTTGCACAGCATAATTTAATCTAATCGTTGATAGAGGGCGCTGTTCGTGAGCTAAGTAGAATAATTTGAATATATAGTTTTAATAATTGATTTATATATTTTTTAAAATAGCCTATCGTCTTTCCCCTATTTTTTTTACCTATGTATGGAAATTTTAGTTTGAATTAGTGAACTACTGCGAATTTGTATACCGGACATACAAACAAACAAACATACAAACATACCTGGATCTGTAAAGAAAAAACCTTGGCATTTTTAAATAGCTTTCACCCCCTCTTAAAATTCACAACTGAAAATGAGTCTAATGGCTTCCTACCCTTTTCAGATATACTTTTCGAAAATAAATTATATTATCTTCAAACAACTGTTTTTAGAAAACCTAGTCACTCACCAGTATACCTCCATGCCAACTCCTTTGGTCCTATCTCCCATAAAATTTCCCTTGTAAAAACTCTCACCAAGCGTGCCTTCACACATTGCTCCACTGATAAACTTAAATATATAGAATTGACAACTATCCAGGAAGAATTAATATCGAATGGATATACGAAGGAATTTATCAATAAACCTATATATAAAATTAATAGCATTCATAGTAAAAAAGATTTGAAAAATAAATGTATAATGCCATATGGAGCAGGAGCTGAGAAAATAGCTCATATTTTAAAAAATTCTGGAATAACCACTGTTTTAAAAAATGCACGATCTTTAAAGACTATAGTCCGAAATACAATTACAAAGCAGAAGGTGGAGATAGGGAACACAAAGGACGTTGTGTATAGGATCCCATGTAAAAGCTGCAATGTATCCTACATTGGGGAGACAGGCCGTTTCCTTGGGACCAGACTCCAAGAACACAAATCTTCTTTGATGTATGCAAAGGAAAGGTTTGCCATGGTGGAGCATGGTCTCCGATCGGGACATCAGCCAGATTGGGAAAATACTTCCACTATTTACAGGGGCATCCAGAACTCACACCAGAGGAAGTTCCTGGAGGCCATAGCATCAATGAAGGACCCTGCTAGTGTAAATAGATACGAAGAAATCCCCGAACCGTATTTGTCTCTTTTAACTTAATTTTTTTTCTAATAATCGCAGTCAACTTCATTTGTTTCTTATTTTTATTTCCTTAAATTTTGTTTCAAAAACATTATAAAATACTGCATTACTAAAAAGCCTTCAATTTTCAAAATATTTTATTATATTATTATTTATTTTTATTATTATTATTTTTTTTTTTTTATGTATCATTATCAATAATTATTTTTGACCAATGACAAATTTGTTTTCATATGATGTACAATAAATTGTAAATTAAATTCACTGTGCAATATAAATTGATAAAGAGGGAGCAATCTCTCGAAATATTTTGAGAAAAAAATGTTTTTTTTCTTCACAGATCCAAGTACGACCTTTTATAAAATCTTAATTAATGGATCGCCTTTTGACTCAAATATATATATATGTCATAGAAAAATTATTTTATTTCAAAATTATAATTTCATAGATTAAACTACTCTGTTAGATAACCGCCAGAGGTCGAACTTTCTCTTTATATAACCATTTGTTGTTGTTTTTTGATGGCCGGCTCAAACCGTTTGTACATTATGTAAATAGGTTTTTCATTTTTTTATTCTTACGCCTTAAGCCAGGTAGTACTTTTATCAAATTATGTTTTTATTTATTCCTTTAGTTCATTTGAAGCAATCTCTGATCAAAACTATTTTATTATTCCAACGACTGCCAAACAATATCATAATGATACTCATGTATCTCCAAATAATAATTAGAAAATAATATTCCAAAGTCAACAGAAGAAATCATTCTTAAATATAATATATATTATATAAAAGAATCTGTTGATTTTTGAAATTAAATATATAGAATTATTACTTAATGATACATATTATATTTTGGATACATGAGTATTTTATGATTTGTTTGTAGTCGTGTGAACAGAATAATAAAAAATAGTTTTGAATCACAATTTTCTTTAATTGTGCTACTGACACATAATTAAGGAAGAAATACCTGATTTGAAGCTTGAAGAAGTAAATAAAAGATTACATATTTACATATCTACAGAAAGATTTGAGCCGGCCAGCGAGAAGGAAGAGGAAGGAAATATCTTTATTTACGGGGCTGCTAACCTAAATAAAATTATTTTTAAAGCCCCAATGGCCGCTTAAATCGTATATGCAAACCACTATGACCAGGCTGGGGAGGCTAGGGACAGGATCACCGTCGGGGAAGAGGCAGGTTAGGCCGGATTGGGTCCGCGGAGTTCAGGAAGCAGGAAGAGGGCGGGAGGACTAGAACTTTACAGCTCTAGCTCTGGCAGTTGGGCAAGACATTGATCTTGCCTCGTGGTCTGTAGAGAGGCCCAGCGGGAAAAACCAGAGAAAATATGGTTTTACGGGCTACTAACCAAAGTTATGATTTTTGAGCCCAAGCGCGATGTCAGGCGGCAAGGGATCCTAGGATCTGGCGGCAGGAGATGTCTCGCAGGGTTGGTGGAAGCGTTTGGGCAAGCAGGGGAACAGTGCCAGGGTGCAGTGAGGCAGGAGCCTTGAATAGGCCAGGAATCCAGAAGAAGTGGCAGATGGAATTGGAGGCAGAAGGTCCTTGAAGCCTAGAACTTGAGGGCTCTAGACTTCAGGATGGGGCAGCTTGAGGCTCTCGCCTCGTGCTTGTCAGGAAGGCCCTTGGAGCAGCAGTTGACACACTTGGAGGTGTGCTGGTCAGCAATGGATGAGCAGGCGCGGCCTTCATGGCCGTCTTCACCGCAGTGGAAACACTTAGAAGCTCTGGTGCATTGGGCAGAGTTGTGGCCGAAGCCACAACAGCGGAAGCAGACGCGGGCGCGGATGGACTCCTCGAAGTTGAGGATTACTCGATCCACCACGATTCTCCCGCGAACGTCCAGGGCTCTAAAGGTCTTGAGGTCCACCTCGATGAAGGCGGTGCAGGTCCCGTTTCTGAGTGCAGAACGGTGCGCCACGCGCACCACCTTGTCCCCAGAAAGGTTTCTAACAGCAGCGGTTTCCAGGAAGGTCTCCTCAATTGTGGAGTTGAATGTCTCCTCATCCACTTTGAAGAGGCAGATCTGTGGCAGGATCTCCTTCTGCTGGCGGACCTTCATTCCATCCAACTTGCTGGCCAGGGAGGTTGTCACCTCAGGGATGGTGTCACGATTGCTGGAGTGGAGGACCAGCTTCCCCTTGGTGTGCAGGGAGGCCCAAACGCCTTGGGGGAGAGTTTGGGCAGCGCGGACAGCTTTGAGCATCTCCTTTGGGTCAGCTTGTGGGTCATCTGAGATGACCACTGTGTAGGACGCCGATTTTTCACCATGGAGGATCACTTGTGCGGCTGCAGGCTTGGAGACGCGGGAAGGCACAGGTTTTGAAGGACCTTTCAGGTTTATCCTCTCGCGGGTTGAGAGCCTCAGGCAGCTTCCTTTTGGTTGGAGCAGGAGCAGGCAAGGTGGATGCAGGTTTCTTGGCAGGGATAGCAGCAGGGGCAGGAGTGGCGGGCTTGATTGGGTCGGTTTGGGAGCTGGTTTCCTTGCAGGAAGGAGCTGGGCTGGTTTGGGTGCTGTGGCTGGCATTCTTGGGCTGATTGGTCTCCATAACTTGGTCCAGCTCCGCGAAGGCTTCGAGGGTGCCAGAGAGGTTCTCTACTTCAGCAAGGAGGGCCTTGACCAGCTCAGACCGCATGGCGATGAAGTGGATAAGGTCCTCATGCAGGGTCTTCAGAGCGGGATGGCCAATGGCGCGCAGGATGTCGTGGTTGCGTGAGATCACCATTTCATCTTCCTTCTCCAGGTCGGCGACGTTCACGATGGGCTTGTAGGCTTTCTTTTTCTTCTTGGCAGGATTCATGTCAAGAGCAGGAATATAATCGGGATGCGGGAAACAACAACAATAGTTTATATATATAGGGATGGTCGCGACCTCTAGAGGTCCAGTTTACAGAGTATTTGATCTATGAAATATAATTTGAAATAAAATATAATTTTTATATAACATATATATATTCTGATGTAGCTACATAAAACAATAATTTGTTCAATTCTCAACGTTTCAGTGATTCATTGTCTCTCTCTTTAAGGGAATAATTCACAGAAACGTTAGGACTTAAATAAATTATTAGTTGATGTAGCTGTATTATTTCCAAACCAACTTCTAAACAACAAATTATCTTCAATAATATATTCTAATATTATATATTCTATTCTGTCAATTTTTTTTAAAACGATGAGGAACTCTTTAAAAAAATTGGTTAAACGAATAAGCATAAAAAGATAAGAGGAGCTTCTTTTATAAATTTATTGTGCAAGCTTTCGGACTATACGTCTTTTACAGGCATGGATAGGCATCTGTCAAATTATAAATAAAGACAATTCGCTAAGGGAAGAGTTATTCAATTTCTATTATCACGACAATAAAAGTATGTATTTCCAACTACTTTGTATGTATATATTTGTATTTATTTAATTTCAAAGTTTTACTATTATACCTGTGTAGAAGGGAAGTTATCTGAATGCTCGTATTGTGATAAGAACTCTTACCTCACACAGCAAATTGTGTATCTTATTTATAAATATATATATAAAAATAAAGAAGGCATTTCCTGGCCATTTATATATATGAAAAAACAATAGAGAAAAATAAAATATAAGTGGGTCAGGTGTTGATATTAAAAATGAAGAAGGCATCTCCTGACACATTTTTTTCTATTGTTCTTTCATGTGTTAAGCGTCTTTACGCAAATTTGGCCTTAAATACCCATTTCTTGATTTCTCGGGAAGCCTCTGGGACCAAATATATTTTTGGTCGCAGTGGTTACAGCCTACTCCACGCTGACGAGCGCCAACAGCGCGAAACGCGTTCGTGGTTGTCCAAATATCACGGAGCAAGCTAAATAAACGTTTAGTTTATTTTTGCTCCACTATATGGCGCTCTGCCATCTAAAAGGCACCTGTGCTCGTGGTCAGGAGATGCCTTCTTTATTTTTAATATATATATATGTGTGTGTGTGCTTATTTCCCCACCTGTTATGCAATATATATATGTGGTATAACAGTTGGAGAAATAAGGACATCACTAATTGAAAGAGGGCCCTAGACAACCAGAGAGGTCGTCCCTTGGAATGTCGCTGGATTCTCAAATGACCGGACTTTATCCTCCCATCTCTGTCTGGGTTGTCTGTAGGTTGGCTTTATTATTCCTGGAAGAGTATATATTATGACATATATATGTAACAACACAAGCTTTCATAGCTATAGTTCGTGGTACTCCCAATGAAATGGTGAAATGTTTAAACAAACTGCCAAACAGCCTATGTTATTTTAAAACTATTAAAATACACTCCTAGACATAACTTAAGGAAGTTTAAAGTCTCTGATTTCGCTGTCGTCTGTTTATTTCTTTTTTAAAAGAGATAGAGGCAATTTTGTTCAGATTTGATTATCTCGTAATAAAGGCCATTTTGTATCAAATATCTTTCAGTAATTTTCTGAATCTCGATATAAATACTAAAAGGTACAACCTCCTTAAGTTTTGTCCATGAGTGTATATGATGTACATAGAATAAATGAACGTTTCTATAATTCGATATTCTTTACAATATAATAAGTATCCTAATTTATAGTTATTCAGCAAAATCCACACAAAACGAGATCAAATTCCGTAATGCACACCTTTTTCGGTGTTGATTCTTGTACAAGTCAACCCCACTAATGAGAAGTAGTTTGCAAATGGTGCTGTGATAATTTTAAAATGAAAATTTAAACTACTTTAAACAACAACAAAAATGCTTTTATTAGGGCCCATTGCCCTGTATGGATTCGCCATACAACAACAAATTAACACAGCAATTTCTCCTCCCTTTCCCCATGTCCACGTGAGCCTTTGTTTGAAATGGGATTTATTTACACATCTGTTCTAAAACTTTCCTCACTACCTCTTTTGCGTGTGAATCTATTTACAATTGATCTGTAGATCACTACTTTAAACATATGAACACATGTTATGCAGTCACAGTAATAGGAAATCTCTAATTACGAAACATAGTTACCATGCCCTGTACCATTTGAATTAGATATAAGTAAAAAAAAAATAATTGATAATGAAAAATATAAAATTAGAAACATGCCCTACGTAAAAAATGCATTATCCCCTAAAATATTTCTTCAAACGAAAAATTCTATTAAAAAGCATAAATCTATTTAGAAGTGAAAAGTAAAAAGAAACACATAAAAGGCAAGTTGTGGCTTAAAAGTTGTTATGAAAAACAAAACACACAAAGTTATTATATAATAGAGTTGGAATAAAAATTCGGGAATATCTGCCTGATAGAAAAGCCTAAAGAAAGTAAGGTAATATGAAAAAAAAAGGAAAAACAGTGTGATACGATAATAATAATATAATTTTTTATCAATTGGAAAAGCCCTGTACGATTTATAAATGAATAAAACAAAGCATCAAGGGCTGCGTATCTTTATTAGAACAAATATATACGAGCTTTCGGGCACATACACCCTTCTACAGGAATTAATGAAACAATAATCCAACTAGTTTGAAATAAGATTTATATATAAATTTAAATTTAACGTGCATATTCTAATAAAAGTTTATATGCACGTGTATCGTGGATATGCACGTTAAATTTATATATAAATCTTATTTCAAACTAGTTGGATTATTGTTTCATTAATTCCTGTAGAAGGGCGTATGTGCCCGAAAGCTCGTAAATATTTGTTCTAATAAAGATACGCAACCCTTGATGCTTTGTTTTATTCATTTATAATTTTTTATGTGAGCAAGAGTTACCCAGAAATTATTTTAAAGAGGAAAAATAAAATCAGGTAAAAAGTATCTTTTAATTTGAATTTGCAAGCTTTCGAGCAAATATACTGCTCTTCAACGGGCTGATACTCTATGTACAATCTCTAAATAATATGTATACAAAATAATTGAAAGACTTTTGTTATTGGCATGTGTGGGCGTGTATCAGGGTGAGCAAACACTTGCCAAAACAAAAGTTTTATAATTATTTTGTATAAAGATTATTAAAAGATTGTACATAGAGTATTAGCCCGTTAAAGTAAAGTATATTTCATTGAAAGCTTGAAAATTCAAAATTAAAAGAAACTTTTTAGCTGATTTTTATTTTATCTCTTTCAAATATAAATTCTAATTAAAATGCGTAATAAAGATTAATTGCATTTATGTTATACTAGACGAATGGCCCGGGCAACGCCCGGGTTTTACCCGAGTGCGTATATATTTTAAAAATGTTTTAATTAAAATACTATTCGTTACAATTATAAATTGGCGCCGTGGATGTCTCTCTTGTGAAACGTCCCGCCCCAAACTGTGTGTGTCTTGAAAATATAAAAATAAAAATGTGAACGGAAAAATATGTCCAGGGTAGCCTAGTGGTCATGGCATCTGCCCGGTAAGCGGAAGGTCGTGGGTTCAATTCCCATCCCTTGACACTTTTTTTATTTTATCCATTCTGACCAAAATCTATCCGTGAACTTCACACAGTGAACTTCACACAGACAGAATAAGGCAATTATATAAGTAGATAATCCAAATTGTGCCTTATCACACACTATTTTTTTATTTGGCCTTATTACCTTGTGTTCATAATCTATGACGTAATGCCGGCGGCGCGCGCCCGTTGGCTGCCGGCGAGCACGTGACCTCCCTGTGCGCGCGCATCCGTGACAGCGGCCGATGGGGAATTGAGGAATTGAGGAAAGACGGTTGTGACTATATAATAATAATAATATAATAATAATAATGATTATTATTATTATTATTATTATCATTAGATAATGATAATGATCATAATGATGATGCGCGCGCATCCGTGACAGAACCGGCCCATGACGGTCGTGACTATATCGTCCCTACAACTGCAAACTATCGAATGTGAAAAATTCAATTTTGAAGGAGAGAGAAATGAAGAGACCATGTGGCCTTCCTCTACTGAGGGTAGGCCACATGGTCTCTTCATTTCTCTCTCCTTCAAATTTGAATATTTCACATTCGATAGTTTGCAGTTGTAGGGACGATATATAGGGATGTGGTATATTAATTTTTTGTTCAAATAATATCAAGGCCAATAGAGCAAACACAAGATAGATAATTTTCAATTAAAAAGCATTTTTAAATTTCACGTTTTATCTTTATATTCGGTATCTTTATAACAAAACGTCTTTCTTTATTCACCAGAAGAACCTAAAAGACGAGATTGACATTTCATCCTTCTAAGGATTTTTGGGTTGAATCCAAAAAAAATAATTAAATAATTAAATTTTAATACACACATCAGTAGATAGAATTTTCCTAGAAATCACTTTCTAAAAGAAGATATATAGATTTGAAAAATATTGGAAGTTTTATTTAAATATTGAATACAAAATAAACTCCTGATGATTAATGAATTTCATAGGAATTACTCTATATTTTGAAAAGATCCAAACTTCATCATAATTTTTGTCTATGGTATAGAGTTCTTCTTTAATGGCAATTAGTTCTGATTTGAAGTTTGAGGAATAGTTAGGGCTTCTTATGTATGTGTATGCGTATTATGTGCAATGTGTATGTATAAAAAGTGGCCATATAAAAGCCTTCAAATTTCAAAATGGACAAAAAAACCATCAATAACTACTTGAAATGCAATAGTGCGGAAGCATCTCCGGAACATATCTTGTCATGCTCAGAACTGACAATTGAGGACTTATTTTACAGGCCAATAACTACCATTGTAAAATTGGAGAGGAGTTGACTTCAGGAATTGGTTTAACCATGGAGATAAGCACCAACACCATTCTATATTTTAAACTGAAGATATCAATTTTCTTTCCGCACAGCCAAGCATAAAGGCCACAAGAAACCAGTATTTAAACAGATAGAGATTTTCTCAACAATATTCACATATGCAGATAAAATCTTGTTGAAGCAAACAAAAATGTTGGCGGCATTTCGGCCCCTGTTTCTTTTGTTAGTTTGGCAGGTCCTATTGTTTCTTTCAAATTTCCTTCATGCCAAGATTTCAATTTGTCTTTTGCTATCACTATTGTAAACATAATGCATTAGTTCGCCATTTTTTTTAGAAGTTTCAAATATTTATGACAACTATGGACTATATAAATATTCGAAAAAAAAAAATAATAATATTAAGGTAAAGGGTTTTTTTTAATTTTGATTTTCGCAAGTTTTCGAGCAAATTTTCTGCTCTTCGACGGGCATATACTTCTAAATAAAATTGAAAGAAACCCTTCACCTCAAAATTATTTATTCTTTTTTTTATTATTTCATTCTTTTTAGAATAATTTCTAGGTAACAATTACTCACACTAAAATAGTTTCAAATTTCCTTAACAGATGGCGCGCTAAAGCACAATCTTCTTCTTCTTCCTTATCTACATTCAATCATATTAGGGTATCAAGTTGTGACCCTTGATGATGTCTGTTTGACAACCATCATGACTGGGTGAAGTAGTCATTAAGACTGGGAGCACTACTCAGTGGCAGGCCGACTTAGCCCCAAAAGAAATGGCCGCCTCTGACATGAGGAACAGACGCCATGTGCAGCCGCTCCTAACATGGAGTACAAACGCTGCTCATCCTGTATCCCTGGATTAGGAGCCCTTACAGAGTACTATCAGCCGGGCCAGCTGAGCCCAGGTTTTTAGTGAGCTTGTTACTGCCGGGCTTGGGACCGGCAAAGACGGAGTTTTAATGCATCATAATTAATAGTAATACGTATAAATATACATATTCCTATATTTTACACGTTTCTCCATTTTGAAAATAGAGAAATCGGTAAATAAATCTCTAATTAAAAAGGCATATATTGGATCAAAATATCATTTATTTTACCAATATTTCAGTTAGCTGAACGCCAACCTTTATAAAAGGTTTATAACATATTGGATGCTGAGTTTGTTGTTGACACACATCAATATGTTATAATACTTTGTAAATGGTTGGCGTTCAGCCAACTGGAATATTGGTAAAATAAATTATATTTTGATCCAATATAGGTCTTTTTTTTAACGTTTCTCCATATTTCCCGAATTCTCATATTTTTGGTTCAGGAAAGATTAAAATGATTTAATGAAAAGAAAACGATATCTCTAATTAAAAACGCAAAGCATCGTTATAATGTTTATATTTATATTATAAATATTGGTGATTATATAACGACATAGATATATAATATCATTAATAGCAAAAACATACAAAAAGACATTTAAAAAACTTGTAAAAAGTGAATTTGTACTTGAATCAAGGTTGATTAATTAAGAAAAGGTCATCTTTTGACCGTTACTGATGGCTAACGCTCTCTGTAGGAATAAATTTCAACTAATCTTTGATTCTAATTACTCTCAAGAATATTTGCCGAATTCCCTTCATTGATAAATCAAGAAATAGCAACAACTTGTAAGTACAGTTCGACTTTGTACTTACAAATGTATTTTAAATTTCAATTTTTCGTTTTACTTACAAATGTGCCAGAGCTCCATTTGATTACTTGAACTTGCTGGTGGGGTTGGACATTTGTAAGAATCGGGGGCCATTTGAGCATTTTTCTCACTCATTATCTTTTTTATCATCACTAGTAAAGATTTTACTAGTGTGGTAAACATAATTCATCGTTCTGATTCATAATTGAAGGAAGGGCGACTCTTTAGCCAAAAATTATTATCTTTCTTCAACTTTATATTGATATACGATATAATCGTGTATATAGACATATTAAATCATGTATTCTGTAAAATTTGTGGCTATTTTAATTAGAAATATTTATACACTTTATCCTATAAACATACACAAAAAGTACAAATACATTTATATAATACTAATACGACTTTTAAGGACCACCATAAACCTCGTATTGACGAGAAATAGTATTAAAAATTATATTTGGTTTAGATAATTCTTAAAAGGACTGTATTTTAAGATTTTAAAAGAGGATTAACTCCGCCTTTGCCGGTCCCAAGCCCGGATGAAAAAGGAGGAGGGGGAGCAGCAACAAGCTCGCTAAAAAACCTGGGTTCAGCTGGCCCGGCTGATAGTACCCTATAATGGCTCCTAATCCAGGGATACAGGATGAGTCTGTACTCCATGTTAGGAGCGGCTGCACATGGCGTCTATTCCTCATGTCAGAGGCGGCCATTTCTTTTGGAGCTAAGTCGGCCTGCCACTGAGTAGTGCTCCCAATCTTAATGATAAATGCAGACGCATTCTACTTCACAGAGTCATGATGGTTATCAAACAAGCTTGATTCTCTAATATGCTTGAGTGGAGATAAGAAAGAAGAAGAAGAAAAGAGGATTAAAGTATATTTATATTCAACGGAAAGCACACAATAGAGGGGTAAAATAATTTTTTCAAATAACATTTTACATGCTTCTTAGTCATTGTAAAAGAAAAGTTTTTTCTACTTCCATAAAAGTTTAAAATATATAAGAAGATTATTAATTGATAAATTTTTTATCAAATAAACTCTTTAAATACTTCTCAGATTTATGTTCAAATAGTGATTGGAGAGTAATACTGAATATTTTGTGAATTTCTATTTTCTTCGCGTGTTTTAGAATCAGATTTGTTTAAAAAACATTGTATTATTTAACGATTAAGACGCTCCAATGGCCCCCCGATTCTTGCAAAAGTCCAACCCCACCAGCGAGTACAAGTAACCAAACGGGGCTCTGGCATATTTGTAAGTGCAAAGTCGAACTGCTTTCACATGTGTAGACATGTGGTGCGCTTACAGTAAAAAAGCAGTCGCTAACTACCCACCATGATTATCATGGCCTGTACCACGTGTACTAGGGATAAGCAAAAAAAAAAAAAAAACGATTAATACATCTCCTGATTGTAAAAATAAAGGTTTATGATCGCTTACGCCATCAGTTGTAATAAAATTCACTAATCATTTGTTATTAATTATTCTAAAATAGGATATAAACTCTTTCTTGAGAGAGATATTCATCAAAAAAACTAACCACACGTAAAACAACGTTAGTCAATGAGGTACATATTAAAGAAGTGTTATTGGAATAGTAGAAGACAATATGAATATAAAGACAATATTGCAATTACTCAGGGCAGTCACATAGTAGATATGTACGTGAGTCTAGCAA
The DNA here is from genome assembly GCA_030710605.1 of Cordylochernes scorpioides. Taxonomy (NCBI): domain Eukaryota; kingdom Metazoa; phylum Arthropoda; class Arachnida; order Pseudoscorpiones; family Chernetidae; genus Cordylochernes; species Cordylochernes scorpioides. The sequence continues at coordinate 80,519,911 of CP092869.1, read as the reverse complement.
GGTGACCAACGAGTCCAGCCGGACTTCCGAAGAGGATTACCTAGAGTCCAACAGGATTACTGAATACTTTCTGGACTCCCTGACCATCGATCAATAGAAACTATTCCAAAAATGCTCATTGAAGTTTTTTCATCAACTTTATTGACTTTTAGAAAGGTATAAACAATGTATAGCTTTATTTTGAAATAGGTTAATATCTATTTGATATAATATAGAATTGAATTTCTTTGATTTATTTTCTAATTACGAAGGTAAGGTGAAAGGTTCTCGGGCTAACAATAAAAGAATCTGATTTTAAGTTGAAATAAAAATTGTTTTTTCTACATAATCTCTCCCTTGACTTCAACACGCTTGGTCCAGTGTTTCTCCAATATCAGTATTCCTTCTTTGAAATGAGAGTCTGGAAGGCTGTTAAAATATTCATCCGCAGTCCTCTCAACTTCTTCTTTGGACGTGAAGCGCTTTTTATAAACACATTTCTTTAGGTGTGGGAATAGATGAAAGTCTGAGGATGCCAAATCAGGAGAATAGGGAGGATGACCGAGAAAATCTTACCTCAAATCCCGCAGTTTTCCCATTGCCAACACACTTTTGTTAGCAGGTGCGTTGTCAGGTGAAATATGATTTTATCTTCCTTAAGCCAGGCCTCTTCTTGCGAATTTTGTCATCCAGCTGGTCAAGAAGGTTAGAGTAATATTCGCCTATAATAGTTCTGTCTTTTTCAAGGTAATCAATTAACAGGATCCCTTTGGCATTCCAAAACACACTGGCCTTGACCTTTCCGGTAGATGCGATCGACTTCGCTTACTTTAACCCTGAACCATCGGCTTCTACCCACTGATTCGACTACTTTATGGTTTCTGACGTGTAGTGGGGGACCCATATCTCATCATCATGGTGACAAATTGCCGCACAAAATCGTTCGGTTTCCTCTTTAATCGGTCCGATCATTGCTGCGAATTTCATTTGCGCATTTGCTTTTTATCTGCATATAGCTAATACGGCACCTTTCTTGCGCAGAGCTTTCGCATCCCTAATTTTTCATACTAGATGTTTCGCACCATTTCTTCCGATATTCCCACGGCCTTAGTTATCTCACACACCTTCACTCATTTATCGTCCAATACAATATGGCTTTTCGATAGTTTCCGATATGGTTGCAGTTTTTGCTCGTATTTCACATGGGTCATCTTCGAGCGACATGCGAAGACATTTGAATTCAGCTGCCCACTTTTTAACGGCTGAAATTGAAGAAGCAGAGACCCGAAAACCTTTGACAACTTCGAATGATTTTATTTAGGGGTTAATCCATCCAAAACGAAGAATTCAATAACTGCACGTTACCTATGAAAGATTTTATATTATTTTATTATCCCTCCCCCCTTCCCCCTAGTATATTCGGCGAACACCATGATGATCATGGTTAGTAGTTAGCGACTGATTTTTACTGAAAATTCACCATATATCTTCAGATGTAGAAAACAATTCAACCTTTGCACCTACAAGTTTGATAGAGCGCCGTTTGTTTACTTGGTATCAATGATGGGGCTGGACTTTTGCAATAATTGAGGGCCTTTGAAGCAATTAAAAAATAAAAGTTTTCTATGCGGGATTAGATCCCGGATCGTGGGTATTAAGAATGGATAACTTTATCACACTCCTCACTCCCCCCCCCCCCCCCCCTAAGGTCTATATGATAAAATATTTTAAACGAATTTCTAATTGCATAACCTCTCAAATATGAATATTCAAATATGTCAAAGCGCCTTTTAGAATAAAGCGTTGATTTAATAGCCGACATTTAGCCAAATAAACTCACTCGATTCATGAGTAAAGCTAACCACGTACGCGTGTCGGGCTGTTGGCCCTCATCAGAATGTGCAGGCTTTGCGTTTGTGAGCCATTAACTAGTCTAAACGCTATTTAATGGAAGTAGAAAAGTGTATTCAAGGCCGATTGTGTGTCAGTTAGGCTTCACTATGTGAAAATAAGGTATTTTATCTAAAGAAAAAACATATTCTCACTTCTTAAAGGAATATTAAGTATCAATAAAAGGAAGATATAGATTGTCGATGATATGAAAACAGGAAATTACATGTAAAATATTAAAGCGTTATGTGTAATACAATGTAAATTTTATATAAGATTTTTAAAAAGAGAGGCATTCAATGAGATAATATAATAAAATTCATTATGTTCAATTGAATAAATACATTTTAGGAATTTATTAAACAGGAGAGCTACACAAAGCTTAACATGAAATGTCCTAATACATTTAATAAAGTACAAAAGCTTTAATAGAGATTTTATTATTTAGATTAAGCATTTATAAATAAATTATCTTTAAAAAGATAACTATATTATTTCCTTTTTAACATGATTGTGTTATAATAACATTAATTACACTAATTAAAACATTATTTAAAATCTTGCTTTAGAATTCACCATATTTGTAAATGTGTATAAAACATGGTACAATTCCTCTCAACAAAGAAATGTTGAAGACGAAGGGAACCTCAGTAGAATTTTCTCAATTACCATCTCTGATGTATTCACGTGTGTGTGTGTGTAAAACACAAACCATTTTTAAACTTAATCCTAGCAATCTAATTAAACTAATTGGTTAAAAACTTCGTTGTGATAAGAAACAAGTTTGTTAATTACTTGACACCAAAACAATACGTAGTTTTCTGTTAATGAGCTATGATTAGCATGATAATAGTTGAAAACCTGATAAGAGCAATTTAAAAATACGTGTATCTCATTTATTTAGTGAGGAGAAATTACTTGTATTGAGAGACTTGAGTTTTAACAGAGAAAAACACAAATTATCTGGTTTCTCTATCCGCTTGTATATTTGACTTGATTCAATATAATTTATTTTATAAAGCTTCATTAAAATTATTATTGTTAGTAGTATTATTAGTAATAATAACACAAATTTGTACTATTTTTCAATAATAATTATATACTTCCTTTCTTCAATGCTTTCCTCTACTGAGGGTAGGCCACATGGTCTCTCCATATCTCCCTACTTTAATGCCTTCCTCTACTGAGGGTGGGCCACATGGTCTCTCCATATCTCCCTCCTTTAATGCCTTCCTCTACTGAGGGTGGGCCACATGGTCTCTTCATATCTCCTTCCTTCAGTGTCTTCCTCTACTGAGGTTGGGCCACAAGGTCTCTCCATATCTCCCTCCTTCAGTGCCTTCCTCTACTGAGGGTGGGCCACATGGTCTCTCCATATCTCCCTCCTTCAGTGCCTTCCTCTACTGAGGTTGGGCCACAAGGTCTCTCCATATCTCCCTCCTTCAGTGCCTTCCTCTACTGAGGGTGGGCCACATGGTCTCTCCATACTTCCCGGTCCTCCGCCATCCTCTTCATCTCCTCTTAGATATGTCGCAGTCCATTGTTCTAGATCGTCTGCGTATCCCTTTCGTCTCCTACCCCTCGATCTCTTCCCCTGGAGCTTTCCCTCCAATACTGTCAGCAATGTTAACAATTATATTGTGAGATATAAGTGCATTGACATTTGGAAAGGATGGACGGATTGGCAACATGATCGCTTTGTGTCACGAACGAAGGTATCTGAGGCTTCAGTGTTCTTCTGTCGAAATTAGCGACTAGCTTGCTTTGAAAGCATCTACATTTACTCTAATTCAAATAGAATTTAATCTGATTCAAATATCTTATCTAATATATGCTCTTGTCAGTGATATATTGAACCTATTGTTTTCCGGTACTTTGGGTGTTCTATTTTATTCTACTCAATAATATTATTTATTTTTTTACGGTTCTATGCATATTAGTTTTTCTTTTAGTGAATAATAACTATTTTTATTTCTTGAAAATAAAGATACCTCGGCCAGTGAATCTTTTTATTACCTCGACGTTTCGAAAAAAATCTTTTGTCCTCGTCAGGAGCAAACAAAATTAAACATTAAGCAAGGCGTTAAAAATATTTCTAAAGTTCCAAGGGCGTTCTCACGCGATATTTAAAATTTTTGTACAACATCTAAAGCACGAGTCAAAAATAAATAAATATTTAACTCACAAAAGACTATGATCTTTTAAATAAATTAAAATATACATATATATAATGAGAAATTATAAAACAAAAATAAATATAAAATAATAATAATATTTACAAAGATTTTCTAATAGTATATATAAATCGATATCTTTTACTTACAATTTATACTAACCTTTTTTTTTAACTACTGTTTAAATTTAAAAACGAATTATATTGTAGTGGAATATCTTCAAATACATTTATACTTCTTGCCCCCATTTCCCGTGATACCCATCCCTCTAAAAATAATCTTTCCTTTTTAAATTATATTCCTATGAAATATCTCAATATCATTCCAATTTGGCCTATGTCCTGAATATAGTGCATGTTCCCCAATTTTGCTTAACGCCCTTCTCCCCAATAAACCCTGCTGGTGTTCCTTAATTCTGGTCTCTAAATTACGGCCGGTTTCTCCTATATAAATTTTGTCACATTCTGTGCATTTAATCCCATAAATTACATTACTTGGTTTTGATGTGCCTATGTTATCCTTCATTATGCTATTTCTAGTTATAAATTCCCTTTTTGTCCCCGTACTATGCCATATATTATATTTATATTTTCTCAAAATTCTAGATATTTCGTTATCTTTATCTCTATAATATGGAATAATTATATTATTGCAATCATCTTTATTCCTATTTGAATTTGGCCTATCTATTTCATATCTTCTGATCCATTTGTTTGTGAAACTAACTGGATAATCAGATTGTTCTAATTCTGCACTAATTTTCATTATCTCTTTTTTATAAATATCCTGGTCTGCACATACCTGTTTGGCTCTTTGTACAAGAGATTTTATCACCTGTCTTTTATGTATCATAGGATTATTGGAATTAAAATTTAGATGTATCCCACAGTCTGTTGGCTTTCTGAAAACGCTGGTTAAAATAGAACCTTCTTCTTTGCGAGTTAGTCCTACATCTAAGAATGATAAAAATCCCTCTCTTTCTGTTTCAACCGTGAATTCTATTCCTCTTTCTAAATTATTTAACATGACCATGATTCCATCAAGATTTTCTTTGCGGATCACTGCGAAAACATCATCTATATAGCGTCCCCAGATTTTTATTCCCTCAATTAAGATTGCCTTTTTATCTACCGATGCCATTACAATGTCAGCAATGATCATGCTTGTAGGGCAACCCATAGCAGTGCCGTCCTTTTGTCTGTAAAATTTATCTCCGTATCTGAAGTAAATATTATCTAAACATAACCTAAAACCTTCTATCATTTCATTGATTTCTAATCCCTTGTTTTCGCAATCTTGTCTTTTCATCTCGAAATATTCCCTTAGCTCTTTTAGAGCTAAAGTTCTATTAATATTGGTGAAAAGTGATTTGACATCAAAGGATACCATTATTTCATGGTCATTTAACCTTAAATTTTTAGCGATATCTAATAGCTCTTTCCTATTTCTAATCTCTAACCCAGAAATTTTTCTTGTACTTGGAACTCGGTTTTTAAGCCTATATATTATCATTACCCTTCACAATTCATTCTATCATACTTCATCCCTAAGATTAGAAATAATCGTTATTTCTCTTTAAAATAAATTTGGATTTTTCGTTTAAAAGAAACATTTGCGGGATAATTTTCAAATGTTGTTTTATAATCATAAGCCGCATTATATTGTATTAAAAATATATGTCTTCCAGATATAAAATATAATTTATAAAAAATAATCTCTTGGATAAAATAAGATCAAAGAGTGAGTGCTTGTTGTGTTCGGCCGTGGTCCAAGGCATCTGTCAAACTCAAGAAGCTTTCTTTCTTCTAAAAAATAAATTTACAAAAAATAAAATGATGGATAGATTACTTGCAAAACACGACTTAAAATACAATTTATAAACCTGATTTAAAATTCCATTAAAACTTGACTTTTTTTAATCATATTTTAAAAAAATATTCCTACATGAAAAATGTATGAATATTCATGTAAATTGATAAATATTTATATTATAATAAAATAAATTTGTTGATATTTTTTTATATTTATTTTATTATTTCTCCTATGGTGAATTTTGAGCTTTTTTATATCATTCTTAGTACACGTGGTACAGACCATGATGCTCATAGTGTGTTTTTTTAGAGACTTCTTTTACCCTAAGCGCACCATATGTCTACACATGTAGTAGGCAGTTAGACTTTTGCGCTTACAAAAATGCCTGAATTCCTTTAAGTTACTTGCACTTATTAGTGATGTTAGATTTAGTAAAAATCGGGGGTCTTTAAAGCAATTTTTCATTTTAAAAAAAGTGATTAATGCGGGATTCTACCCATGTCGTTATTGTCTAAAATCGAAGGAATTTACTACAGTTTAAAGAGGCAAAACCGCTGGGAGGGTTCACCACTGATGAGCCGAGCCCTCCCATTAATTTTTTCCATTGTAGTAAGGGCAATAGAAATTGCTTAATTTCAAAAAGAATCTGACGCGTCTAAAATAGTTTAAAATCTTCATAACAGTTTTTACAACAAACCTCCAGTTTTATTATTTCAATATAGTATCACTATACAATTTTTATAACAATTAGTTCTTTTTATAAGGACTCATTATGAATATTAATATTTATATAAAAATAATGAATTTTTTGTTTTGTTATTGGAAAAGATAGAGAATTGAAGGTGCAGTCCTGAAAAATAGGAAATAAATTATTTACTTATATATATCAAGTAGTTTTTATTTTGAGATACTTGGAGCAAATTACACATAAAATTATTTATAACAGTGATATAGAATTTATAAAATGAATTCTATATTCGTGGTTTTAAAAAATAGGTAGAGTTAACTATACATATTTACAACAAATATTCAAAGTGGTATCTTCTAAATCTATGGTAAAAAATGTGGAACATTCAATGATTAAAATAAAATACATGTTTAAAAAAATAAAATATTTGCATTTTAGATTATATAATATATATATATATGGTAATTTAAACCAAAAACCTCATATTGTATATAATATAACAAGATTTTCAGGATCTCACAATACATATTTATGTTCTACGCTGAAATAACAATATTGTATTCAAATCGATCTTTCCTAAATTGAAAAAAAGGAAATTGCTTTACCATTTAGGAAATTCAAATCATTTTAGACTCCTAGTTTTATTTTTATCATCATTTAATCATTTCAGTAAGAGGAGAGAGTACAATTTGTTTTTTATTTCAAAAGAAAAAAATAAATATATATACGCATCAAAAATAGATTGATTATTTTATAACAGATAACGTGTTAATGCATCATGTTAACCATTTAAGAAAGTTACCAGAAAGATATTGAAACATCAACAATCCTAATAGAAATAGCCATAAGTGTTCACAAAGTTTGGAATAGCCATCTTGCCAGAATTCAATTTAAAGTCTTGCGGGGATGCCGGAAGTCTCTAAGGAATGGACTTTCTAGCAACCAAAAAGTCCGACAGGTGAGTGGAGGTTCTTGGCACTCCTGGGACCATCGGATAAGAATGGATGGTCAGCCATTGGACCTTGTAATGGTCACAGAGCTAAGTGGATTCTGGACCTGTTGCCGTTACTTAACATATTCACAAGAGACTTCTCCATAGTTACAAGAAAGTATAAGCTTTATGTTCATTTTTATCAGAATTTTTTAGAATGAATCGCTGTTAGCGATATTTGAGGAATCTTGAAATATGATTGAAGGTAATTATTTTTTGTAATATATATATACTTAGTCTAGCCATAAATATTGTTACAAAACCAAATCAGTGATAAAAATTTTAATTTGACCGTGTGAAGTATTCAAAATACAGTAGTTGTTATTTGAATATCTCATGCACACGTGTTTAGAAAAAAATCGGAATATATTTGTTTTTTGATAATGGATTGGGGTGTTAAAGAAAACCATATAGCTGTAATAGCCTTACACAAGGTAGGCCAAAGTCCTTCATCCTTCTTTAAACTTTTACAAAATTTGAATATTACGCGTCAATTTGTTTATTGAACCATTGAAAGGTTCAACAAGGCTGGCACTATTAATGACCTTGAAAGATCTGGTCGACTGCACGTGCAACGAACGCAAGCAACTATAAAAGCCATTTGCGAAAGAATTCGTCGAAATCCACGCCGCAAACAAAAGATCTTAGCAAAGCAGATGAATTTAGCTCCAAGAACCGTTTCCAGGGGAATCAAGGAAGACCTTAGACTGAGAGCTTTCAAACGAGGCACAGGTTATTTGTTAACCCATGCTCTTAGAGATATTAGAAGGGTTAGATCAAAGATGTTGCTGGCGCGGCATGATGGTCGTTGGCATGAGAGAATCCTTTTCACAGACGAGAAAATTTTCACTGTCGAGGAAAAGATTAATCGTCAGAATGATAGGATATATGCTCGTAGCTCTCTAGAAGCTTCTTTGAAAGTCAGAAGACTTGAAAAAAGTCACCATCCTTCTTCTGTCATGGTTTGGTGGGGAGTTAGCTACCAAGGTGTAACAGATCTCCACTTCTGTGCCATAGGGGTGAAAACTACAGCTAAAAACTATCAAGAAGATATTTTGGAACAAATATTAAAGCCTCTGAATACAAAAATGTCTAATGGGGAACATTGGATATTTCAACAAGATTCAGCTCCTGCTCACAAAGCTAAGTCAACTCAACAATGGTTGGAGACGAATGTTCCGGAGTTCTTAAAGGCCAATGAATGGTCCTCTGGAACCCTGATTCAAACCCCCTTATTTACAGTTTGTGGGCCTATTTAGAGGAGAAGGTGTGCTTTGAAAGATATCATAATTTGGATCAATTAAAATCAGCATTGGTGAGAGCAATGAAAGAAATACTCTTAGAAAAGGTGCGTGCCGCCATAGATCAGTGGCCCGAACGTTTGAGATCCTGTGTCCAAAATAAGGGAGGACATTTTGAATGATCGTGTATATTTAAAATCTATGTTCTATTGGCTAATAAAATATGTATTTAAATTCCATTAGTTTTTGTTCTTAATCATTTAATTTATAAAATCGTTTGTAACAGAATTTATGGCTAGACTGTGTATATATATGAAAATTCGAAACTATTATATAGGCGTATGATTCTTTTTTTTTAATAAACAATTTCTACTGCCCTTATCGCTTAAGCGTTATGGTAGATCAAACTGGCGAAACAGCTGGGAGGGTTCACCACTGATGAGCCAGGCCCTCCCATTAATTTTTCTATTGCAGTAAGGGTGGTAGAAATTGTTTATTAAAAAAAAAATAATCATATGCGTTTATAATAGTTTATTCATAACAAATGGCGCGATAATGCATCATAATATATATATCTTGAGGATTATGCTATGGTAATGCAGTCGTGGTTAAAAATCTTTAGAGTATAATAAATAAAATAGTTTTGATCAGAGATTGCTTTAATTGAGCTAAAGGAATATAAAAAAACATAATTTGATTAAAATACTGCCTGGCTAAAGGCGTAAAAATAAAAGAAATAAACTTATTTACATAATGTACAAAACACAAGGTAATAAGACCAAATAAATAAATAGTGTGCGACGTTTCGGAAACAGCGTTGTTACCATCTTCAGACAAAAGTACTGAATGAGAAATTTTACTACAGCATGTTTTTCAATAGTTCCTGTTATCAAGTGTTTAAACAAGATAACAGATAAAAAGAAGATATTTATCTGAGAAACACAGAATATTATTCTTAGAATTTTTTTTCCAAATATAATTAAAAGCATATCTATAAATATCATTTATATTTCCTCTTTCTTCTATGGAAGATGGCACTCTGCCAACTAAAAAACGCTCATGTTTGTGGTCAGGATATCTTATATTGTTTTTAATATGAACACCTAATTCACCGTTTATATAACCTCATTTGAACGATTTAATAAAGTATTTTAAAATCTACATCTTTATTGTACCAATTTAGGGGGATCGGTGGAAGGATGGTTTAAACCGTTGGTTTTCAACTGCTACGACCCGGGTTCGATTCTCGCATTGACACTTTTTTCTGATAAAATAAATGCTCCAATGGCCCCCGATATTTGAAAAAGTTCAACCCCGCCAAGAAAGTGCAAGTATCCAAACGGGGATTTGGCGCATTTGTAAGTGAAAAGTCGAACTGCTTCTCATATGTGTAGACATGTGGTACACTTACAGTAAAATCAGTCGCCTACCTCTACCCACCATGATTAACATGGCATTAACCACGTGTACTAGGGATAAGCAAAAAATAAAAACAATTTTTTGTACATATTTTCATTAGTTACAAAGATCAATATAGGGTTTCCAATATTGTGATAATATAAAGTTTCCAATATTATAAAAGATGTAGCGTGCATATATATGATTAATATTAGAATGGAATATACAGTATTAAAAATATGAGAAATGGCCGTGTAATGAATTGAGAGGTAATGGCTTAGTGACCTGACGAATGGTGTTAGAATAGCGGCGTTCTTGCAGAAAGAAGGAAGTCCACATTGAGTGATTGATGAGGTGACGGCCTTTTTATTCCACTTAGATAAATGTGCGGATTCTTCCTTTCATGGAAACTCCATAAATATTTCACTTGGATAAAGAGATTACAATTACAATTATTTTATTTCCAAAGCGCTATATCCCGCAAGGGATACTTGCGTCAAACAAGGAGAAAGGTTTATTTACATAAGTTATTTACATTAATTCAATGCATGAAAACATTAGAGATCCAGATTTTGTAGAAAGTTTAGAATGTATTTACAAAATGAATTGAACTTTAAATATGATTTTTTTTAAATCGGAAATCAAATCGTTAAGTTCACAAACAACTAGTTCATTCTTCATTCTATAATCTTGGAGAGAGATGATATTTGAGAAATCTATCCCAACAGAATTTGTCTAATTCATCTATAGTTTTAAAGATGATGTATATGTGATATGATCCTGTCGACTTTCAATGTGACAATATAGTGGTAATAATGTGGTGAGGAGAGAAATAATCACACGACGAGTTGGAAGAGGAATCTGGAAGCCATCCGAGAGAGAGAGGGAGAGCGAGCGATGTCCCCTGAACGACCGTCTTGTGTGGTCACCACCCCCCGACTACTGTTCCAAAATAGTCCTCAGGTGTTGACGGGCGGGCCCCTTTTGCCGCCCCTTTGGAATGTCGTGATGTCTAAAGTGACTCCCTTTAGCTACCCATCTCTCTCTGGCTGACTCTAGGTTTGTTTTATTAATCCTGGAAGAGCATATATTATGACATATATAATAATATATATTTTTCTATTCAGATCATTGTTGTTATAAATATTGTGGACGAGTAGTATATATCACCGATTTTTGACAGTCACGACCTGGGACCGAAACCCGCAATTGAGATTTTTTCTGAAAACAAAAATTCCAAAATTTGTCCTTGATTTTTGCAAAATCCAACCGGCGAATGTAAGAATCCAAATGGTGCTCTGTTAAACTTAAAAGAACAAAAGTATATACATTCTACATAATTAGATTGTAATATACTAGCAGTAAAAACAGTCGCTTACTATCCACCATGACTATCATTGTCTATAATTCATGTATTAGGGACACTAAAAAAAATATCAATGTGAAAATGTTTTTTTAGTACTATTTTTTTTAAAATGCAAACTATCTATATTACAAGCGTTTGCCAGTACAGAACCAAAGTTTTAGGGTTAGCGTTCTTTTAAAATCTTTTTCCAAAATCCAAAACACAACAGTATTTTAGAGCACAGTTAGGAATCTACAGATGGATATAGGTTTCTGAAAGGGAGTTCTATATTACCATATTTTTGAAGATAATGATGCTACCAATAATTGGCTTGGAATTTTTAAATATAATCTATATATCAAAAAGTCCAAGTAAACGGAGAAAAGTTTCTTTCATAAAAACTCTTCTCAATTTTTTCTGGACTTTTTTCTATTTCTTAAGGAGATTATTACTATTTAAAAAATAACATTATTAATATATATTTTTTTCATTTTTATAAGGAACTTGATGCAAGGTTACCTTTTATTGATTCGTTGAAAATGTAAGATCTGTTTGAAATATTTGTAATTAACTCTTAAAATAATAGACAAATAACTTTATTTTTCAAATATCCTAATATTTTAAATAGACTTATAAACTTGAGGATTTTTCTTAAAATTAAGAGATACTTCGACTAGAAAATGTATTTTATTATATATTTTTAGAAAGAATAAAAATATTTTCTGGCCTAAATAGGTGTCTTAATTATAAGAAATATGAATTCCGGCTAGGCAACCTTTATGTTCAAGAAAATTAAAGAAAGTGGAAGGTTTATGATGTCTCTGGTTGTCTGTTTTTTGAAAACGACAGCTAAAATATTGTTCAAACTTCCTTAAGTGTTGTCCATGAGTGTATATTGGCTATCTCGTGTATCTTCAATAAAGGTCACTGTAATATCTCTCAGAGTTATTGTATCAATCCCGAAATACATGCTAAAAGGTACAACTTCCTTAATTTCTGTCCATGAGTGTATATTGGTTATCTTGTGTGTCTTCAATAAAGGTCACTGTAATATCTTTCAGAGTTATTGTCTCAATCCCGATTAAATGCTAAAAGGAACAACTTCCTCAATTTTTGTTCATGAGTGTATGAAGTCCTATGAATTATACGGCTAATATTCATTTTCATTATAATTATTATTATAGAACGAACGCCCGAGCGCATATGCAAATAAAAACGAAGAGTAATCTATTTTAAAAACATTCGCTTTAAACAATATAACCAAAAATGAACATTATACTTTTTAAGAGATAAAATTATTACATTCTTTTTTTTTCTTTTTCAAAATATAACACTTTCACCTTGACATTTTCTGTGATGGAAAATATTTGTGCTTCTAGATTTATTGGCTTGTTCTTTAAGAACAAGAACTGTGCCCGAGGCTAAAATAATTGGAACATTCCTATAATTACTAAAGCATCTTTTCATAGTTCAATAAACACCAAGAATAAGCATTCAAGTGTGCAGTTTAAATAAACAGAATTAACATACAATTGTTGTAACTTAGATCTGTTTGTTTAAATTGGTGAAATAGCTGGGAAGATTCACCACTTTGAACCAAAGCCTTCACAATTCTTTTTCATCTTCATTGCATTTATTATAGAAATGAATATATATATATTATATTAAATAAGTTATTCTGCTAATTTTTGATTATCCTGAGTTATAGAATTTATATCTGTTGCTTGATTTTGCTATGCAGTCGTGGAAGAGATTATAATCTTGAAAATATAAAGTCTTGATTAGAGATTTCTTTATTGAGCTGAGGAATGAATTGCACACACATATCATAATTTTGTAAAAGTACTGCCTGGCTTAAGGCGTAAGAATAAAAAAATGAAAAGCTTATTTACATAATGTACAAATGTTTTGAGCCGACCAACGGGGAAGAACAACAATGAGATTTTATATGGGAAGCATGACCTCTGGCGGCCGATTTAAACAGAATATTTTTATCTATGATATATATTTTTAAATAAAACAATATCTTAATATAACATTTTAAATAATATCTTAATATAGCATTCTAAATAATACCTTTATATAACATATATATTTTAATGATTTGAAGAAAATTCTTTTTACACATATAGCACAAAATTCAATAATATATTATTTAATATAATATATTATATAATAATTTAAATATCCTTACATGAATATTTCGTTAATTCACAAAAATATATATTAAGAAAAAACGCATCTTCTGATCATGCAACAAAAAGTTGATAATTGTCTTACTCTATCTGTCAGAATAAATATAAACTAATGGTTGATTTTTTTTTATTATCACAGATTTGGCCAAATACCCTTTCTTGATGTATCAAGAAAAGATAACCATGCATGCGTTTGGGGCTGTTGTCTCTCATCAGCGTGGTGCAAGCTGTACATCAACGACCAAAAAACTGGTCTTTCAGGCATCCTGAACTATACTTTTAAAAATAACAGCTTTTTTGGTTGTTGAGGTACAGCTTGTACCACGCTGATGAATGCCAACATCCCTATACGCGTATTTGGTTAACCTTTCTTTATTAATGAAGAATAGGTATTCAGCTAATTCTGGAATAATAAAAAATTAATGATTAGTTGTTATTTTTTTCAGACAGAGATGGCGCAAGTGTTGGTGTTTTTGGGGTAAAAAAGAGAAAATGTTACTTAAATATATTTTTAATGTTATCTTTATGCATAGAAACTACAAAAGTAAAATTTAAGAATTAAGAAGAAAAACAAAAGCAAGAATCAAGAAGACACTAACTAAGTTGTCAATTGTTAATCATCATATGCTAGCTAATGTTATCATCATCAATTTATATTTATTCATATATCTATATAATTTATTTACATAGAGAAAAATTATATGAATAAATATACCTAACAACAAGACATTAGCAACTTTTAGCTGCACGATCAGATGATGACTTCTTTTTAATAATGTATCCACCTTATTCAATTACAATTCACTTTCATACTAATATCAAAAAGTATCATGTTAAACGCAATTATAACTTGATTACATGAGTTCAGCCATAGTAATAAACGGTAATCTTTAAAGCGTCGCTAAAGAAGAATTTCTACACTTTTTATCAAACCAGAAGAGTTCAAAAGTTTTCCAGAAAATAAAGGAAATAAAGTTTTAGCGTCCCTGTTTTACTTTTATCAATAGTTTATCAGCTATATTGATTTTAGCTTATGTGAGATTCTTTGTAAGAGAAATCGTCTTTTACACGTTCAATACAGGCATATCCTTAGATATTATATGGATCAATACACACCTCATTAGGAATATATGAAGGATAGAATATTGTAAATGAAAAAAATAACTATAAGGTAAGAACTATTATATATCTAATTTCGAAACTATTTTAAACGCGTAAGATTCTTTTTGATATTAAACAATTTCTACTGCCCTTACTGCAATGGAAAAAATAATGAGAGGGCCTGGCTCATCAGTGGTGAACCCTCTCAGCGATGAGCCAGGCCCTCCCATTAATTTTTCCATTCCAGTAAGGGCAGTAGAAATTGTTTAATTACAAAAGAATCATACGCGTCTATAATAGTTTCGAATTTTGATAACAAATCTTTTATTTACTTTATTAAAGGAAGCTTTCAGACAAGGCCTTCTTCAGCTAAATAAACGTGGGCATTTTAGTTAGTTTAAGAAGAGTCTTCCCGAAAAATAAGAGCCGAAGCAAGCGTGCGTGGCTGCACTATGTTAACAAAGAATAAACAAAACATTATTGATTTGTTTAATAAGTGATGTTATTAATGAAAATATTTACCTGAGTCTATGTCGGCTGTGACAATATAAAGGCCCTCCCATTAATTGTTCCATTGCAGTAGAGGCAGTAGAAATTATTAATTTAAAAATATTCAAACGCGTCTATAATATAGATGGAAATTTTGCCGGGAGGAAAATGATATGAAGAGACAAAGGTCGCCTCTCCCGTCAAAATAGACGTCAAAACTAGACGCCATCTATTGACCGTCGCCGCAAACTAACGGCCTCGGGTCGATGACAAACCTCTTTGGTAAATTGTGAAGATTTAATTAGATCCCGTGTGTATCTCATGAAATAAAGTCCGCCCTAGACCCTAGACGAGGGTCATTAGCCCGAAACCATGGTCTCTAGGTGGACGCTTTTCAGTTTGCCAAAGCTGGTGTTGTGGCTTTGTCACCGCCCGAAGTCGCTAGTTTGCGGCGACGGTCAATAGATGGCGTCTATTTTGACGGGAGAGGCGACCTTTGTCTCTTTAGGGCGTCTATAATAGTTCCGAATATTCATAACAGATGGTGCGCCAATGCATCATAATATAAAGATACTTTTATTTTTATACTTTTAATTCCAAATTTAATTAAACCTCTACAACAAACAGACAAACTGTAAAATTAAAATATAGAATAGCATAAAATAGAATTACATATCAAATATTCCGATCACACCTTTCTATGGCTAAGAGAATCAATGAGAGAACGCTAAAATATTATTAATCCTACATATCATGGCTTGTATGCATATTTATCTATGCAAATTGGGAAAATTCCACGACTTGAGAGATCGAACTGTATATGTATGGGAGCTGTAACCCACAGCTTGCAATTATTGTAGTTACTAACATGGATCTGACGTGCTTCTGCCAAGGATTCCATCGAAGTCTTGGAACATTGTCCATATTACCTTTGCATCCTTTTTCTTTCTGTGAACGGATTTGTCACCGTATCGTCTATAGGGACATCGTCATCTTGGAGGGAAGTCTTGGCTTTGACACGGCGGTGGAATCCTGGAGTCAATCTCTGAAAATTTAGATCACAGCACCCATTGCCTCAAAGTTTTCTCAGCGATCTTTAGTTTGTCTTCCCTAACCTACCCAACATCCCCACCAAATGTCACGTGGAAATTTAAGAAAGACACACACTTTAGGATGATACAGTAATTTATTAAAGCAAGAACAACTATATCTGATAAAATACAAGTAAGACAAAGAAGGAAGTTTACAGATTAACAAGATATTAATATAAAAATTGATGTTAAAATAATGTTTAAAAAATAATAAATACTTTGCTACAATAGGTTCAATCTGCATATATTTAGCAATATCTATATAAACATATTTTACTCCATGACAACTCCGCCTTTGCCAGTCCCAAGCCCGGATGAAAAAGGAGGAGGGGAGCAGTAACAAGCTCGCTAAAAAACCTGGGCTCAGCTGGCCCGGCTGATAGTACCCTGTAAGGGCTTCTAATTCAGGGATACAGGATGTGTCTGTACTCCATGTTAGGAGTGGCTGCACATGGCGTCTGTTCCTCATGTCAGAGGCGGCCATTTCTTTTGGAGCTAAGTCGGCCTGCCACTGAGTAGTGTTCGCAGTCTTAATGACAAAGGCAGACGCTTTATACTTCACCCAATCATGATGGTTGTCAATTTTACAAGATTGATACTGTAATAGGATTGAGTGGAGATAAGAAAGAATAAGAAGAAGATTCCATGACAATTTTTCTAGATTGTTTCTGACCATTGTGTTGAAGCTGCCCATTATGTTTAAACTTCTCATTGTTGAGGCTAAACTATAAAGACCTTGATTAAAATTAATATATCAGATTCTATCTTTTTTTTTATTTTATTCCTTCAACATAGAGATAAAATTAGTTACCTGTACGTTAACTATTACTCGTGAAAATTAGTTTTTCCAAAAAGGCCAAAAACTTTTGATTAGAAATTATTGATTATTTAAATTAATTAGTGATGTATAAAAATCTTTTAATTCTTTGAATTAAAAGTAGTCAAGTAAAAAGAACAAAGTGTCATTATATTTTACTACGATATTTTGAAATTAAAATATATGTATAAATTTATATTATACTGAATTTAAACCGATACGATGAAAGAAAATAAACATTCCGAATATATAACTATTTTATATTTTATTACGAGTATGACCAGCTGACCTTTTTGTTAATATTTATTCTTTCCTTTCACAAAAATATATATTTATGTGGAAATGAACGAGGGTTAACAACACGAAACGCGTTCGTGGATGGCTTTTCATGATTTATCAAGAAAATGGGTTGGCCAAATATCAGCGAACAGACTAAATCAACGTTTAGTAGATTTCTGTTCCACTAGATGGCGCTCTGCCATCTAAACTGGTCATGTTTCCGTGGTTAGTATATGCCTTTCTTGATTTTAATATCAACACCTGGCCTTTTTTTATTATTATTTTATTTTTATTATTATTTTTCATATATTTATATATATTATAACTTATTGATGTGTGTGTCAACAACAAATTCTATTGACGTTATGTAGCGTTAAGTTTATTGTTGACACACACATTAATATATTATAATTAACTTGAAAAGGGTTGGCGTTCAGCCAACTGAAATAATGGTGAATAAATATATATTTTGATCCAATTTATGCCTTTTCAATTAAATATTAATATTTCTTTTAAATATCTCAAACATATTCTGAATATCGAATTAGAATCTCGTCTGTAAAAAAAATAAATATTCAAAGACACTTACTTAAATTTATAGTCTACAATTTAAAATATTTATATTGATTAGAAAAAAGAAATAGTTGGAGAAAAATGAGGAAAAATAAAAGCCGAAGATAAATAATAACTTTTCTTTTTCTTTGGTAGTTTATCAACGTGTGGAAGATAGCTGCGGTCAAGACGACGTCTTCTGATAAAGAAAGGTCAATCGGGAGAATCTTTCTTCCATATTTCAGCAGAAAATTCTTATATCTTACTATTAATTCATAGAAATGCTCATTTTCCTAATATATCTAATTGTTTTTTTTTTTTATATTAGTTTTTTTTTATTGTATAATACCTTTAATTCCCATCCCTAGACACTTTATTTTTTCGTTTATCATTACTCTTTACAATTCATCCTTTCATACTTCATCCCTAAGGTTAGAAATAATCGTTATTTCTCCTTGAAATAAATTTCGATTATTCGTTCAAAAGAAACACATGTGTGATAATTTTCAAATGTCGTTCTACAATCATAAGCCACATTATATTGTATTATACCTTTTTAATTATTTCAACACACAAAACACGATATCCCGGCTAGGGATAATTGCGTCGATTTACATTTTTTTAAACAGAAACAGTTATAAACATATTATACAAGAAAAAATAATAAAATTAAAAAAAGAGAAACAATAATATATATTAGGAACCTGAACCTTTCAGGTTAAAAAGATATCATAAATAAATCTACAAAAATAGTTAAATCTATAATAATTCTCTCTGCTATTTACAAATAGATATAGATCTACAACATTATTTACTGTCTGTTGTCTAGCGATAAAGAAGAGTGGGCATTCCAGAAGTAGATGTAAATATATAGCATATATAAAAAGGGCGTTCCTGGATCTGTAAAGAATGAATTTTTTTTCTCTAAATATTTCGAGAGTTTGCTCCTCCCTCTTTACTGATCCAGGTAAACCTTTTGTATATAAACTTATTTGGATTGGATGGAAGATAAAACAAGGCAGAGATACACACAAAGAAATTCTGTCATTTTAGATAATATAAACAAGAATCTTGCAAGCGGATGTTCAAATAGATAGAAATAGTATAGGAATCATAAAGAGACAGTTAATTGACTTAGAAAGGGATAAAACAAGGCAGAGATACACCCAAAGAAATTCTGTCATTTGAGATCATATAAACAAGAATCTTGCAAGCGGATGTTTAAAAAATTGAAATAAGGTAAGAAGGCTAAAAACACCCTTAACTGACTTGTATATTCTAATTTAACGAATAGCCTTTTGACTCAAACAATCTTTATAACTTTTTCTGTTTAAAAATGTAAATCGACGCAATTATCCTTAGCCGAGATATCGCGTTTTGTGTGTTGAAAAAAAATTGATTCATAGAACTTTCTTTTTAAAAATAGAACAATCCATAAATAAATCTTTAAATAAAAAGGCATATAGTAAAAACTTAAAACTCTTCCGGTGTACAACTTATGAATAAACGTATCATTAAATGGAAGATAGGTATCTTTTATATTTAAAATCTTTTAAAAGATACCTATCTTCCATTTAATGATACGTTTATTCATAAAAAGGCATATATTGGATCAAGATATCATTTAATTCATCAATATTTAAGTTGGCTAAACGCCAACCTTTATCAAGGTATTATAACATTTTAAAGGTTGGCGTTTAGCCAACTGAAATTTTGGTAAAATAAATGATATTTTGATCCAATATATGCCTTTTTTTATTTAAAGAACTTTCTTCATAGCCTATTTAATAGTTTAAAAATAATACTTAATTATTATTTTTGTCGTGAAGATAAAGGCTGCCTGGCCAGAATTCATATTTCTTGAAAATAAAGATACTTTGACCAGTAAATATTTTTATTACCTCGACGTTTCGACAAAAATTTGTAAGGCCTTACCAAATGTTTTAATTTTTGATTGATTCTGACTAGAACAAAAGATTTTTGTCGAAAGGTCGGGGTAATAAAATGATTTATTAGCCAAAGTATCTTTATTTTCAATAAATATGTTATTTTTGTATTCAAAGACGTGTTACATCAAATAAAAATTAATAAATGATATTGAATGAAGTTGAATAAATGAAGAGAAATAGAAAAAGAGTTGAAAGTATTCATTACGATGTCAAAAATGATTCAAAATTTGTGTCAAAATTTCAATTGTTGTCATATTAATTAACGAGAAAAAGAGAGAAAATAAAGAAAATAACAAATTATAATTTATATAAAAATTTTATTTATATATTTATTTATTTCCAAGATCATAGCTTTAACGAGTTTAATATTTGTTCTTAACTCGTGCTTTAGATGTTGTACTAAATTCGAAAAATCAAGTGAGAACGCCCTTGCAACCTCAGAACAATTTTTAACGCCTTGCCAAATGCTTTATTTTTATTTACTTCTGACGAAGACAAAAGATATCTGTCGAAACGTTGAGCAAATAAAAAACTATAACTGGCCGAAGTGTCTATTTTTTAAATAGAAATTTGAATGCTAGCCAGGGAGCCTCTATCTTTATGATAACAAATTATAACTTCATTTATTTATATAATATTATACAAGTATAATTAATAATACTTATATAAATTGTATATAGGAGGTAATTTAGTATTTATAGTATAGATAGATCGCAATAAAATTTAATTTACTAATATATATTGGTTATGAAAACATATTTTGCGGAAGAGCTTTGCTCGATGCAACACCTTGAAATTATATGTATGTCCCTCTACAGACCTATAAGCATATGTCCATAGTTCACTAAACACCCCTAAGCTGTCTTCCATAGAAAATACAGGGTATATAAAAAAACCAATCCAATACAATAGTAGAGCGGTCTAGAGATTAATTTGGCGAAACCGCTGAGAGGGTTCACTACTGATGAGCCAAGCCCTCTCATTCAATAACTCATATCATTGCAGTAAGGTCTGTAGAGATAATATTTGATGATATTTAAAAGAAGCGCATTGCCAGTAAATTTAATTGTGTAAAGTTTTAATTTAGTATTTGTTTCAATTTACAATTTCAGAATGTCATATATGTAATACCAAATAGTTATCTTAACTAACAAAAACATATATATTAGTTAAACTTGGTTGAAAAATCCAAGATATTAATGGTTTCAAAGTTTGGCATTTATTTGTTTCTTCTGTTACAGACTAGAAGAGATTAATGGCATAAGAATTTTGATGAAGTTTATTCTTGAGCAAAAAGGAAAATCCTCCCCAACACAATATAGAAAATAGAAACAGTCTTATATTGATTTTAACTTATTTTTATGTGATTAATCTGTGCAAATCTTCAATTATATTCAATTTATTTTTCTGCTAATCCCTAGTACACGTGGTACAAGCTATGATAAACATTGTGAGTAGAAATAGGCGATTGCTTTCACTATAAGTTCACCAGATGTCTACACATATGAAAAGTAGTTCGAATTTGCACTTACAAATGTAACAAAGCCTCGTTTGGTTACTTACACTTGCTGGTGGGGCTGAACCTTTACAAGAATCAGGGGCGATTAGAGCATTTTTTTTATCAGAAAAAAGTTCCCAATGCGGGAATCGATCCTGAGTCGTAGTGGTCAAAAACCAACGGCTTATACCATACTTCCACCAACGCCTATTATATTCAATGAACAAGTTCAAACATTTAGATTGAATACAGAATGAGTGTTCTGCCAATATTCTGTGGTATGTTTAATTTAAAAAAATCAACGATTGGTTCATAATTATTACGACAGATGGCGCAAGCCATCAACAAATTTCATTTGCATAATCAGAAGATGTTTTTATCTTTCACTCAATAAGTAAAAGTATCAGAAGTATAGATGTAAAAAAAAGGTTCATGTCAGCATGGTCAGGATATGCCTTTTTATATTTTAATACCAACGCCTGAGCTTTTTTATATTTTTATTTTATATTATTTTTAATACACACACACACTTATATACACACAAAACTTACAGTTGCACGATAAGGAGATACCTTTTTCATAATTTATGAACCTTATCCCAATACAATATCACATTTGTACTCTTTTTTCACATTGTGTAGCGTTCTCATGCAATTCTGGCCTTAACTACCCGTTTCATGATTTTTCAGGATGCCTTAAAGGACCAAGTTTTTGGTCGTTGAGGTACAGCTTGCACCACGCTGATGAGGGCCAACAGCCCGAAAGGCGTCCGTGGTTAGCTTTTCTTGATTAATCAAGAAAAGGTAATTGGCCAATTCTTGAATAATTAGAAATCAACGAGTATAGTTGATATTTATTCCGATAGATGGCGCAAGCCATCAGCAACTTTCAGTTGCACGATAAGGTGATGCCTTTTTCATAATTTATATATATGTTATATGAAAATTATATTCTATTTAAAATTATAATTCCTAGATCAAATTACTCTGTAAAGTCCATCGCCAGATGTCGCGGCTTTCCCTATTTAAATCTCATTTTTGTTGTTTCCCGTTGGCCGGCTCAAATCTTTCTGTACATATGTAAATATGTAATCTTTTATTTTTTTCTTTACGCCTTAAATCAGGTATTTCTTACTTAAATTTGTATTTCATGATCTATAATATCAATTAAAGCAAATTGTGATTCAAAACTATTTTTATTATTATTACCACGATTTCAATATCATAACAATATTCATGTATACAAAACCAAAAGCAAAACCTAATCTCAACAATTTTAAAATATCATAAAAACCTCCCCTTTTTTGTAATATATATATTTATAATATGAAAAAGGCATCTCCTTATCGTGCAACTGAAAGTTGCTGATGGCTTGCGCCATCTATCGGAATAAATATAAGCTATTCTCGTTGATTTTTAAATATTCCAGAATTAGCCAAATACCATTCTTGATTAATCAAGAAAAGTTAACCACGGACGCGTTTCGGGCTGTTGGCCCTCATCAGCGTGGTGCAAGCTGTACCTCAACGACCAAAAAACTGGTCATTCATTTCTTTTTTTTTTTTCATATATATATATATATATATATATATATCAATAGATATTGGCGAGAGGTATTCTGAAGAATAATTTAAAATCTTATAAGTTTTTAATCAGAGAGAGAGAGAGAAATGCAAAGTATTTTTAGATTCATTATATATCATGATATATGATGATTCATATGAAAAATAATAATAAATAAAATAATAAAAAAAGGTTAGATGTTTATTATTAAAATCAAAAAATGAATATCCGATCACATTTAATAGCTCTGTCATATAAAAGTGCATGTTAACGTGGTCAAAATATGCCTTTTTTGATTTTAATATATATATATTAGTAAATTAAATTTAATTGCCATCTATCGTTAAATTTTACACATATAAATTTACTGGCAATGCGCTTCTTTTAAATATCATCAGTAATACCTTGAAATTATATGTATGTTCCTCTACAGACCTATAAGCTTATGTCCATAGTTCAGTAAACATCCCTAAGCTGCCTTCCATAGAAAATACAGGGTATATTCCAAACCAATCCAATACAATAGTAGAGCGGTCTAGAGATTAATTTGGCGAAACCGCTGAGAGGGTTCACTACTGATGAGCCAAGCCCTCTCATTCAATAACTCATATTATTGCAGTAAGGTCTGTAGAGATAATATTTGATGATATTTAAAAGAAACGCATTGCCAGTAAATTTATATGTGTAAAATTTTAAATATATATATCAAAAATGTTTATGATATTGAATTTGAAATGCTATAATTTTTAATTGCTGATTATTTTGAGGATTGAAATACATGAGTATTAAAATTGCAAAATCGTGGTAAAATAATAAAACATATAATCACAAATTACTTGAAATTTTCTGAAGAACGTAATTAAGGATGAAATACCTGATTTGAGACCTAAGGAAGAAAATAAAATATTACACAATTACATAATGTGAAAAAATAGTACAAATGTGATATTGTACTGGGATAAGGTGCATAATTTTTTAAAAAGGCATCTAATTATTCCAGAATTGGCCAAATACCCATTATTGATAAATCAAGAAAAGCTAACCTTGATGAGGGCCAACAGCCCAAAACATGTACATGGGTAGCTTTTCTTGATTAATCAAGAATGGGTATTTGGCCAATTCTGGAATAATTAAAAATCAACGAGAATAGTTGATATTTATTCCGATAGATAGAAAAAGAAACTCATTGCGAAAGGTTGTAGTTTTATTTTTGAAATTCCGATAGATGGCGCAAGCCATCAGCAACTTTCAGTTGCACGATAAGGAGATGCCTTTTTAAATAATAATTACATATGTTTTGAAAAAAAAATATTTTTTAAAAAAATGTACATATCTACAGAAAGATTTGAGCCGGCCAACGGGAAAGAGAGAATATAGTTTTACGTGCCACTAACCAAAGTTTATGATTTTTGAGCCCAAAAATGAATGTAGCAATCAGACAAGCCGCAAAATGCACTATATTAAATTATCAAGGTGCTGCACGCAACCAAGGTTGTTAAAAAAGGTTAGATTCCCCAGGCCAGGGAAGATAAAAGAAAGAAGTCCAACGGGAAACAACAATAATGATTTTATATAGGAAAAGCCGCGACATCTGGCGGACCATCTAAACAGAGTAATTTGTTCTAGAATTTATAATTATAAAATAAAATATAATTTTATATAACATATATTATAAATCTTTAAAAATCTCTATACCTTTTTTTCATTAATTATTATTTATAATAAATTTTAATTGGGGATCCTTAAATTTGTATATTAAAATTTATCCGTTAATTTATGTTCTGGGGAAAACCTTTAAAAAACATTTCTTAATTAATATGTAGTTAATATTTTTAAATACCCTAAAATAAAAACAAGCAATATTAACTATCTACTCTTAACACAATAAAAAAAGACGAAAAATAATTATTAAAAAAACGTTAAGCTCATTTAACAAAAAATCCGCTTATGAAAATATTCTTAAAAATCTTTTAAAATATCTTAATTAAGTGTTGATTCATTTTCTTAATTAAAAATAAAAAATTCTTCTTTAATAAATTGGTTGATCTTTATAAACGAGGGGTTTGTATAATCTATAACCATAAGCTGATTATCAAAGATGTGGGGTGATGATAAGGACCCCATTAAATATTAAAAATGCGAAATATTTTACTTGAATTTATATATAGAGTGCACACAATATTAATAAAAGGCATCTCCTTATCATGAAAAATTAGATGATGCATTTTTCTTCATTTATCCACCTGATTTCAGTATAACTTCACTTTTTTTTCTATTTTTCATACACATAATATAAAGAAAAAGGCATCTCCATATCATGAAAAATTATAAGATGCATTTTTCCTCATTTATCCATCTGATTTCAGTATAATTTCACTTTTTTACTATATTTTCATATATAATATTAGTTTTTAAAATAGAATATTACTTTTATATTAAATAATCTATTGGAAATGTGCTTCTTTTCATGCAGATTATCAATCAGGGTTAATTTTCTTGTAATTTTTTTTTATTTATTTTCAAACGTTCGGACTTGTCAGTCCTTCAACAGGATTATCACTTTAACAACTTAATAATAAATACATTTTTATATACATGTTATTATATACATATTATATATATATATGTGGTATGATCCTGTCGACTCTTTATGTGATATGATCCTGTCGACTTTCAATGTGGCAATATGATAATAATGTGGGGAGAGAGAAATAAGGAAACAACAAGTTTGGAAGATGGGACCCAGCAAACCGAGAGAGAGAGGGAGCGCTAGCGGCTGCCACCGCGGAACGACCGTTCGTCCGCACACCACCCCCCGACTGTCCAAAAATAGTCCTGGGGGTTCCAAGAAAAGCCCCCTCTGGAATGTGGCCAGTGGTTCAATATGGCCGTAACTTAGTTGTCTTCTATCGACGTCTCTCTCTCTCGTTGACTGTAGGCTTACTTTATTATTCCTGGAAGAGCATATATTATGACATATATTTATATATAAATACCTACTATATACTGAAAGAAAAATATAATACATTATTTCTGTTTGAAAATCAAAATATTTTGAAAATAAAGTGCGTGGTGGATGGATGATACGTGCTGGTTGAATGATATCTCCAGACTTTTAATTTGATAATCCTAATCTAGCATAGAATGGATACCTATGAAAATAGAAAGTAATACCTATGCACAGTGTGGCCACTAGACATGTTTCGGACCTGGAGGTTGTTGGGCTCTGAGCTACTTGGAGTATATGAGCTTCATCTATGCTTTTTACCTGTGGTGAATCTGTATAGGACCGGTGATCTTAATAATGATGTATGTGTGTGTAAAATGGTTATTTGTAAGATTAGTTTAGGCTAGTTTTTTCATTAATTTATTAATCAACCGAGCGCGATATTGAAACATGTGCGCCTATCAAAAAGAGAAACTAAATAATACAATAAACAGAATAAAAGTTAGAATTGAATATTCACAAATTATTTTTATTTATTTTTTAACCTATTAATGTTATTAGTGCCTTTGGCAGCCTCTATTACAACATTTAAAATCCAAAATCTTTCGCAGCGTTTTTTGATAAATATAAAATCCAAATAATTTCCAAGACTCTATATTGCAAAATTTCAAATCCTAATTATAGAAATTATAGCGATAATTAAAATTTTAATGAGAGGACGTTTCAAGATCACAAACATTATATAAACTTTCACAATTCTTCCTTCAAACTTGGAGAATTCCACGACCTGAAAACGGACTGTTTTTTTTTTTTAAATAAATACCATGAGAAAAATCAATAAACATTCGTTCTTTGATGCTTCTATTTCTTATATAAATATGACACGTCATCACTTTATATACAACATATAGCTGCGGAAGGATTATATTCTTATACAGTAGACTCTCCTATAACGCGATTTCGTACAACGCGATAAAAAAATTGCGACCAATTTATTTATACAACGCGAATTTTCGTATAACGCGTTATAAAATAAAATTGCGGAAATTTCTATATTGACAACTGTACAATACATTTAATTTTTATGTACACGCGTTTAGGTATTAAATTACAATTTACATGTAAATATTTTGCAAATATAAAAAATTACGAAACTTGTTCCCCAGGCATGATGAATAAAGACGGAAAAAAAAGAAAAATTGAAAAGGAGATATACTGTATCATGTAAAAATGTATAAAATGATGTATATAGGAAAAATAATTATATATTAAAACAAAACTAAATGTTATATTATTTTATATGCAAATGTATATAAAAAAAAACAAATATTACGTAGTGAATAAACTTTAATTCCTATAACGCGATTTCATACAACACGGAACACATTAATCGCGTTATAGGAGAGTCTATTGTACCTAAAGAAAGGATCTCTCCATTTAATTATACAGCAGAACGATTCTTATGTTCATCAACCTCTAGTAACAAAATTTATTATCAACTCAATATATATTTCAACCTTCAATATTATTCACACTTTTCTCAGCTAAATATCAACTAAATTTTCTAAAATAACAAAATAAAATGTAGGTTTATATAGTAAAACTATCAAAACGCCAAAATATAATTTAGATATAATTATAAATTATGTTATAACACCTTGATAAATGTTGGCGTTCAGCCAACTGAAATATTGGTAGAATGAATGATATTTTAATACAATGTATGCTTTTTATTTAAATAATTATAAATGTAAATATATTAGATAAAACTATAAAAACGTCAAAGAAAATTAGATATAATTATAAATTATGTTATAACACCTTGATAAAGTTTGGAGTTCAGACAACTGAAATATTGGTAAAATGAATGGTATTTTGATCCAATATATGTATTTTCAATCAAATAATTATAAATGTAAATAATTAGCTGTGACTATCAAAAGGTCAAAAAAAAAATAGAAATAATTATAAATTATGTTATAACACCTTGATATAAAGGTTGGCGTTCAGCCAACTGAAATATTGGTAAAATGAATGGTATTTTGATCCAATATATGTCTTTTCAATCAAATAATTATAAATGTAAATAATTAGCTGAGACTATCAAAACGTCAAAAAAATTAGAAATAATTATAAATTATGTTATAACACCTTGATATAAAGGTTGGCGTTCAGCCAACTGAAATATTGGTAAAATGAATGGTATTTTGATCCAATATATGTCTTTTCAATCAAATAATTATAAATGTAAATAATTAGCTGTGACTATCAAAAGGTCAAAAAAAAATAGAAATAATTATAAATTATGTTATAACACCTTGATATAAAGGTTGGCGTTCAGCCAACTGAAATATTGGTAAAATGAATTGTGTTTGATCCAATATATGTCTTTTCAATCAAATAATTATAAATGTAAATAATTAGCTGTGACTATCAAAAGGTAAAAAAAAATAGAAATAATTATAAATTATGTTATAACACCTTGATCAATGTGCCACAACAGTTTGGTAAATTCAGACAAAAACTAACCTGTATACCAACAATTGTCAAGTGTTTTAATAGGATGATAAACATTATGAATATTTCTGATGCATAAATTAAATGAGAGTGATCTCTATCTAGGTACAAATACATATCTACTTTTTCAGCTCAATATATATAGATACAAAACTAATCCAAATTTTGAAATTTAATATATAAATATTTTTTATTACCCCATTGTAAAATTATACAAGGCATGGAGACTATATTAATAGATCAAATTTATAATCTTGTTAGGGTTGGAATACAGGTTCTGTCTTGAAGCTCCCATACATTCCAAGAGATGGTCTGGTGAGGCCTCTCTGGTCTTGCAGATAGTTCATTGTGGAAAGGTCTTTACACCATCCTGAAAGAGGAGTGGTCTTGTATGGCAGTTTTGAGTCTGGAGATATAGGTTGCTGCCTGTCGGTTCATCCCACATTCCAGAATATCTCCAGGATTTTGGTTCAGATACCAATGATGGGATGACGACTCCTGTATTTTTCTTTCTATTTTTTTTTTGTGTGTGCGTTTGAAAAGATCAAAATCAAGGTCCAAGTTGGGTATTGCTGCTGATTTTTGCAATTGCATCGGCTGTGTGATTGTCTTTCAGTCCTATATGAGATGCGATCCACTGAGAGGTAGCTTGTGTGTTCCTGTGAAGCTTGTCTAAATTCAGAGCAATCTTCCTCAGGGACATTTTAGAGCTGGAATTTAAAATATGATTAAATCACACACACAAAGCCTTTATTAAGTCTTACACAGATTCTCCAGAGTGTAGACAAAAATAATCAGGTTAAGTGGGGTTTTATATGTACTGTATTTCATGAAATGTAGCAAAAAGCATGTTCCAACAAAAGAAGAAGAAAAAAAAATGTTTTGAAGATTAAGTATCATTATAATAATAGAAAGATTAATTTATCAGATCCGCTTTATTCATAACTCTTCTGAAGAAATTATATACAGATAAAGCAATATTGTCTATCAGACTTGATAGAAGAGAGTGTACGGTGAAGTTCAGGCGGCCTATCTCAGAAACAAGAGTTTCTTTCTCCGTCTTAAGAGATATACATTCAAATATAAATATGATTTAATCAAAGAGAACTGATATTTTTTAAAAGGCAGATTCCTTAGAAGAATATATTCCTTCGAAAATATTTATATTTTAATACTTTGGAATATCTTTATTTGAAAATAAATCGATATTCTAAATTTCCTCAAGTCATTTTACTGATATATTAGAGTATTTGATATGTATGTGATGATCAAAATAATTAAAATATTACATTTTTATTATTTTTACACAATAAATTTGTTAAATTTTCTTAATTTGCATTTACACATACACAATAGGCTCTGTATGAAAAAGTGAAACTTGAATAAGCTTATGATTTTGCTTTGTTTTAAAAATGAATCGATGTTGGTTTCATATGCTTGAATTGAATATTACACCTTAGTTCTATATATTTTATTGCTTGAAAAGAAACACAACAAAAAATAAATAAACTACAATTGCAAATGATTTGATAACTAACTATTAAAAAAGAAACAAAAATAATGTCCAAAAATGATGATAATAAAAAATTGAATATGTCTGCCAGAAAAATGTTTCTATGAAAAAAGAATTAAGAATAATTACAAAATTAACATATAAACTTTAAACAGGCCCCAATATTATTATTATATCAATAAATATTTCAACCTTCAATATTATTCACACTTTTCTCAGCTAAATATGAACTAAATTTTCGAAAAAAACAAAATAAAATGTAGGTTTATATAGTGACACTATCAAAACGTCAAAAAATAGATATAATTATAAATTTAAAATATTATCTAAAATGAATATTCAATAATTAATTATTATTTTTAACTGAATTTATTTTAATGTGTATACAACATACTTGCATATTAACATTTGGTATTAAAGGATTCAAATTAAGTTTACAATATTTTTAATAATAGTTACAAATAACATCGGTAGATGGCGTTAGGTGTTGCAAACGATATTTAAAAAATAAATCTATAGCATGGTTTAAAATGAACTCGTCTCAATATTGCTGAATATTTTATGCATGTTTTTTTTTAACACTCAATTATATAATTATACAACAAAGCTAAGTGGTAATAAATTGATATTTTTATTTAGTTTGAATATATTGCTTCATTAATTTTTAAAAATTCAATTTCTGAATGGCATTATTGATTGAATTTTTTTTTAATTTCATTTTTTTCTAAAAATTCGTTAATTTTTAAATTTGATTCTAAATTTAGATCGCTTTTAAATTCTTCTGACGAGTTGTTGTGTCCAATGAAAAGCCTCAGATGTATCCATGCATCTCTATCACAGCAGTCGCAATGTCCTCTATCTTGGGTGTGTAAAGCTGCTGCTCTGGGTCCATGTCAATTTTCTGCAAGGCTGCAGCCAATGCTGGGCATGAGAATATATAGGTTTCACACCTGGACAGTTGTCGCATATCCTATAGGTTCTTTTGCCATCCGGATGTATTGTCATTCCTTTATAGTGTTTTTTTCTGAGTCTTGTTATTGTTTTGTAGTTCTTCTCTCAGAGTTTATTTCGCATATTTGATCTTATTTTTTTAATTATCTTGTATTTTGCCGAAGCATCAGGGTAAAATACTGACATTTGTTCTTTCCTTTGGCTCAACTTTCTGGTTTCTTTTTGCTTAATTCATTTGTCATATCATTAACCCCGATCCAAATATGGTTTCAACGAGTCTCTTTCATATATTTAACACACAACGTTAATATAATGGTCTTTTAATAACTTTATATAACTATTTTTTGAAGGATACCTTTATCAAATGAATATTATTATTTTGGTAACATATAAAGACTATATTTAGATCCTTAATACTTATACATACTTAATACTTATACATGTATTTATTCTCTAGTTAAATTGTATCACTTACATTAAAGGGGTTTGGGAGGAACCAATAATATAATCGATTTTTCGTTTTATTTGAATATGATAATGAAGAGGCACATATTGGATTGAATAAAATACGTATTTATTTGCCAATATTTCGGTTGGCTGAACGCCAACCTTTATTGAGGCATTACATTTTTGTAAACACAAACTCAGCGCCGCATAGTGTTATAATATCACAGTTGAAATAATTTAAAATACAAAGTAGGTAAGGAAAAGAATTGTGCATGAATTTTCAGGAATTTGGCAAATGAATCTTTTATTCAATCCAATATATGCCTTTTAACTATCTTATGATTTAAGTATGGATTGCTCTATTTTCAGAACGATTTGAATATATATTTATACGCACAAAACATCTAAAATTTTGAAATTATATTGTCCACTTTAAAAAATATATATCTGATACATTGTGTTTATGTTTTAATGTAACCTATTTGAATTCTGTGAAGCGAATTCCTTTGTTTTTTTAAACTTAATTAAAAAGAATGATGTTGTAAATATTGATTGGTTCATTATTATTAATAGCATAACCTTTTATAATTAAATTCTGTGATAATTAGTTCACCATGTTAAAACACAATGTTGTTGTCGTGTCCAATGAAGAGCCTCGGATGTCTCCATGCATCTCTATCACAACAGCAGCAATTTCCACTATCTTGGTTGTGTAAAGTTGCTGCTCTGGATCTATGCCAATTTTCTGCAAGGCTGCGACCATTGCTGGGCATGAGAATAGGCTAAAACATAATCTGATAAACAATAGTTTAAACAGATTACACAATATCATATAGCCCGGATATATAAGAGCTGTATGGCTGCTGTAGCTCATGAACAGAAATATTTTCCCAAGACTACTCGATCAGATCTTTCAGGAGACGTGCCTCTACTCCAAGCCGTCTCTTGAAATAACTACCAAAATTCCATTTATGAGAGGTCATCACCACCATTTTCAAAGATCATGGCCATATTCTGGCAGATATTGCACTTGAGCATCCTGGAATTAATGCAACCTGCCCTCACTGCTCTAAAGAACCATAGACATTTGATCACATCCATCTGTCCAGCTTATCTGAAAACAAAGGATGAAGACAGCTACCATAGTCGGACTGACCCACCGTATTTCAACTTCTATGGCCAGACTCCCTGACTCAACCTTAACATGGAACTTCTTGGTCGAATGGATCAGCTCGACAATCTACTCAGGACCTGATTAAAAGCTCTTAGCATTAGTCCATACTTGTGATCTGGACAGCCCGGGTAGATGGCATTCTTTGCTCCAGGAAACTGAGTTATAAAAATCTCTCTCTTATATTTGATATCAGTCAATTTCTCACAGAAATAGTATAATATATCTTTCAAAAGAACAGGCTTCAAAAGTTGATACGACAAAGTGAAGTTTTGTCATAGAATGTGCCACTCTATTATGAAATACATAGATTTTGATGTGTTATATTCGGTTGGGGACTGGCATGAGTCGAAGAGCCCTGCTTTATGATTTTATATACTACACGGATGTCCTCACACTAGGCCCAGCGTCTATATGACGGGGCCGGGAATACCCGAGGTCTCCAGGTCAGATATGGAGAAGTGAACCGGCCCAGGGCGGAAATATATATTTTGATTAAATAATATGATGTATACACAATATAATATGCCTTAACGCTATTACAATCATATAGATGCTTGTTAAATGTGTAGTAATGTGTAGTGCACTTACATTAAAAGTAGTCACCATTTACTACCCACCATAAATTTCGTATTTCAAACTGAAATAATGTAATATATTTTTCTCTCAATATATAATAAGTATTTAAAATATGTATATAATAATGTGTATATAAAATATATGAATTTATTAATAAAGCTTTAACGTGATAATCCTGTTGAAGGACTGACAAGTCCGAAAGCTTGAAAATAAAAGGTTGCGAAATAAACTTAACCCTGGAAGCTTCATTTATTTTATAAGACATGTAGTGTACTTATAGTATAAGCAGTCGCCTACTTCTTCCCACTATGATCAAAATGGCCTGTACCACGTATACAAGGGACCATACGTTTTGTCAGAATGTATAAGGATCTCCTGGTGTTATATAAAGGACGTTACATAGGACGTATCTCTTTACGTTTTAACGTAACTTCAATCTCAAACATTTAAACATCCACTTCAATAAAGGATTTATATGTTTCATAGACATTAAACAACTACTACCCACCATAAATAACATAGCCTGTACTACGTGTACTCTACTTAGTAAAAAACGGAATCATCAACGATGATACTAAAATGGATAATAATATAGTGCATAATGAATCTAGTAATCACAGTATAATCGAAGGAAGTTACAATATGAAGACATTACGTCAGGAAAATCTCAGTTCGTGAAGCACCTATTTGAATTCAACTCCAGTCAAAGAAGGAGATAATAGTCCAAAATGTCGGTAAACAGGATCTAAATCATTTAGCCGTGTCGAAGCAGTTTATTTTTTCTTTAATGGTGTTACTTACCTCTTGCACAAGCTTAACCTAACCAGTGATTACTATTAACCAAAATGGGTTTCTGGAACCTTGCAAGCTGATAGTATATATGCTCAGACATTGATTTCGCACGCGCTTTGTGCTTAAGTAAATCTAGTTCTAAACCCTTTTGATTCAATCTCTTATTAACATGGTTTTCATACTTGATATATAAAAATATAAATAATAATTGAAGTTGAAAACGTTTTTATAAACGTTCATAAAAGGTTTATGAAGTTTACAAATTGAATTAATCAAAATCTCACCTAAAACTACACAATAATGATATTCTCTACAAATAAAAATGTATTAAAAGAAATAAAAAAAGGCTATCACTCTCTTTAAAATAAACTTTCAAATTCTAGGCAAAATTTTGAAATAATTTTATCTATATTTTAGCTAGATATTTGTACGAATTAGATACATAACCGCTCTTTGGCACATTCTGAGGATTTTATTATTCCCGATTGGATCTCATGAAATCTAAAACCACCCTGGACTAACGAGAACCATAACCTCAAACAATGATCTCCATATGGACGCTTATCAGCTTCGCAAAGCTGGTGTAGTGGTTTTATCACCGATTCTAATGCCTTAGTTTGCGGAGACAATCAATAGATGGCTCTTAGTTTAAACGTCTTTTTTGTCATGGATCAATATACTCTCGGAAAAATTTACATTTATATAAATAAGAGAGAATAATAATAACACAATAATGCCTATTAATTTTCATTATATTATTCTTACAAGGAGAATACAAATTTCTACAATACATAGCAAAACTTGAAAATGAAATTAATGTTTGAATATTTTGTAAGAATTTATGTTCTTTTTTCGGTCAGATTCCCAACACAGGTTTTAAACACATGGGTCTCTAAGATGATGGAATTCTAAGTTTTAACAGATTAGATGATGAAACCCAAAGGAATATCTATATTTCAGTAATATGTGCCCATTTTTCGATTTAGTATTTTCCAGAATAGGTTTCAAATGCTAAGAATTTGTTTTTCTAGGATCGATTTTCCATATTTGACTTATTGTTTTGGATTTAATTCCCCCAAAATCGTTCTTTATATTCAGTATAATGTATGGCTCTTGAAGACTATAGTAAAACTTGGACTTGAGGACTCGTGTGGATTGGAAGAAGAAGAGTCCGGAAAGGTCAAAGTTCACTGACTCCGGACGTTGGAGATGACTTCACACGCTTTCACATGGCAGCTCGAGCGACGAGGCCGGTCGTTTTTTTACGATCCCTCCCTGGGAAGTGTTGGCTCAATTAAACCTCTTTTTATTTACTTCGTTTTGTTTTCGGGGGTTTTGTTGAGACTTCCTCTCTGTGGTGAAGATCCCCCAACAAATGGAAAGATGTTGCCTTCAGAGTTTATCAAGTCGAGTTCGAAATTTGGTGACTATATGGATGAATATTCTCCAATTTGATCTGTTAGAGCTAATCATTCGTAGTTCATCTATTATCTTTCCGTTAGTTTATTTTTCTTTATAAATATTAGCCAGTTAATCTCATTGAAGTCTTCTTTGTTTCTTCTGCTTTCAATTTATTCACAACATCAACATCTTTTATAATCCATCTGCTTTCATTATGTGCCTGAAATAGGTCATTCTTTGATTATATATTTGATATTCAAGATATCTACCAGGTTAATATCATTTAAGATTGAACATTTTACCTTTTATATCTGTCCATTGCACTCTAAGTAGATTTCTCTCCATATTCATATTTGAAAATTTTCAATTATTTTTCTTTCTCTTTTTTTCCTGAGTGTCCATTTTTTACCTCCATAAGTGTAACTACAGGAAATACCAATGCCTCTACAATTATCCAATAGAATAGCACGGTTGTATTACTTATTACGAGTACAAACTATTTATCATTTTGATGAAGTAAAATGAAAGGATCTTAAAAATATATATAATTAGAATATTTTAAAACGAAATAACGAGATTGATTAGTGAATAGTTTTTCTTGTTGTATATAAGGACAGATTAGCTTTCGAGATAAAGGATTTTGTCAATGACCTTAACAATAAAATGAGATTTTAAAGAAAATTATTATATATGGCAAATGTATAAGAATATAATTTTCATGCGAGAGTTTAAAATTAAATAAATATTTGTATCCCCTCAATAAGGTCTTCTAATTTAAAATTCACACAAACACACATACGGCTTTATTAAGACCACCGGTCTTATACAGATTCACTGCAGGAAGTAAGCATAGATAGAGCTCTTATACTCCAAGCAGCACAGAACCCAACAACAACTTCAAGGTCCAACACATGTCAAGTGGCCACACCGTGCATACGTCAAGGTTAGCGTTTCACTGAAAAGGCGAATGTGGAATCAGCGGCGTTCTAGTCTTCGCTTTCCTCATCCAAATGGACCACGACATTGGCGAATAAATTATTCTCCTCTGAACGGTGACTGCGGCCTTGAAGAATTTATATAAACCAAAGAGAAGACCTTGATCGAACATAATTGTTTACATCCAGTTACATATTTGTTGACTATCGGATTGAGACAAGGATAAGTCGCCCAAGAGTTATTTTCTCTGTTTCTTCAGGTAAAAGCAACCAAATATTATATTTAATCTTGTATTCTGCTATTACATAGATCACAAGTTAACGGAAAATTAGTCTTCCAGCGATTTGAAATATTTTCTGGAAAGAACACCCATAGGAGTCTCAGTTCCGCCAAAAGTATTTTAAATACCAGAAGAGTATTTGTGACTATAATGAGAGGTATTTAAGATTATATACTAGTATTTTGATATTCTAATTTAAAATTGAAGAAAAATCATATTCTGATTGTGCACTTGAGCCAAATATAGGATTGAATATAAATTGCTAGTTAATTTCTCTCTCTCAAATTATTCGCGAATTTTATTGACTAAATAATTTTTAATACAATATAATGCGACTTATGATTGTAGAACGAAAATTGCAATTATACCGCAAATGTTTTTTCTGAACGAAAAATCGAAATTTATTTTAAGGAGAAATAATTATTTCTAACCTTTACCATCCCTCTCTCTCTCTCTCTCTGGACACTTTATTTTTCCGTTTATCATTACTCTTCACAATTCATCCTATCATACTTCATCCCTAAGGTTAGAAATAATCGCTATTTCTCCTTAAAATAATTTCGATATTTCGTTCAGAAGAAACATTTACGGTATAATTGCAATTTTCGTTAATATTTTTTGTTTAAACGCCAGAGCTTAGCAAAATTTCTGTTTTTGTGTTACCTTTAGACACAATTTCAAAGTTTTAAATGATTTTTAAAGTAAAATGAAATAGCAAAAAAGATTATTTAGCTTTTAAAGACTTAATCGAAGGTACTCTTTACATTAATAATGTTTAAATCCTTTATCAATAAGTTTCTTTCATTGAATTACTAAAAGAAGCTTATATTTCGAAAGGATTTGGCTATTTTTATAAAATTTATTGCAATTTCTTCATTTATCTATTAAAAGATGGTAAATGGAGCATGTTCTCTATT
The DNA here is from genome assembly GCA_030710605.1 of Cordylochernes scorpioides. NCBI lineage: Eukaryota > Metazoa > Arthropoda > Arachnida > Pseudoscorpiones > Chernetidae > Cordylochernes > Cordylochernes scorpioides. The sequence goes on along the minus strand of CP092869.1, from coordinate 80,482,409 downwards.
ATAAATAGGAATGGGGATGTAAAGACAAATATAAATATTTTTCGTTTTGATATATAGTTTACATATTTTTCCTTATTTGTAAAGAGCATATATATTCTGTTAATTCTCTAATTTGTATTTGAATAAATATATTTTAATAATATGATCAAGTGTGTTTGGTTTTAAGACATATTAATATTTTATATTCAATGAAAGATTCTATATAGAGAAATCTTAAAAGGTTACAGAGTGGAATATTTATTGTGAATATAAAACTTGAACCATTATAGAAAGAGAGAATAAAATCTAAGATTTTATTTTCAATTTTGTATTAATGGATACTTTTCATTTTAATTGATTCTATATCTTCATAAGAAACTTCTTTTTTTTTGTGAGAGATTACTAGAGGATCAAATATTTTCTAAGATATACATACAAAAATGTATATTATAGTATGATAATTATTATATATTGGAATTTTATTACAATAATCTTTGATTAAAAATATGTGAACGAAGGTTTTTCACACCACCCAGGAGGTACGTGCCTAGCACGTTAGCCTTTGTTAAATCTCGTAGAAATTCCTTTTTTAACTCCTTGCAGAACTATATTATAGAACTCTTAGGATACACCCAAACTAAATCTTATTATTGTAGGATAATTTGGCCAAGCTAGATAATAACACATACATACAGCTTTATTAAGATAACCAGTCGTGCATCATGGATATAATATTTGTTTGCTTTTGTTTGGAGAAAAAGATAAAATAATTCTTGAGTGACTTATCGCCGTCTCAATCCGATAGTCAACAAATATATAACTGGATAATTACAATGATGCTTAATCAAGGTCTTTGGTTTATATAAATTCTACAAGGCCGCAGAGTCACCGTTCTTAGGAGATTATTAGAATCGCTGAATGTCGTGGTCCATTTGGATGAAGAAAGCGAAGAATAGAACGCGGCTGATTCCTCACTCGACTTTTCAGTGATACGCTAACCTTGACGTATGCACGATGTGGCCACTGGAGATGCGTTGGACCTGGAGCCTGTTGTTGGGTTCAGTGCTGCCTGAAGTATAGGAGCTCTATCTATGCTTCCTTCCTGTGGTGAATCTGTATAAGACCGTGGTCTTGATAAAGTTGTATATGTGCGATCTAGATAGTCCAAGTTTGGTCCAAAGAAGTTTGTTGATGCGATGGACTCCGTGTCATTGAGGAAGGGGAAAGCAAAACTTCAATATCTGAGGCAGTAAACAATTCAAGACATAGTCTAACAGCAGACCTATCTGCCCATATCTTTCCCAACTGATTGACCCATTGTTGGGCCTTTGGCAACTATTCATATATATATACAAGGTATGTCCCATAAGTTCCCGGACTGAACCCATAAAAAAAAGGTAAGATTTTTTTAAATTGTTTTATTAAAACTTTTCAAAGTAATCCCCCCTTGCTTCAACGCACCAGCGCCATCGTTTCTCCCAATTGTCGAAACAGTTTTTATAGGCCTCTTTTGGAATGCTCTTCAATGCCAGCAGCGATTTTTCTATTATGTCTTCCCTGGTGTCAAAATGTCTTCCTTTTAGAACTGCTTTGAGTTTGGAGAACAGGAAAAAGTCATTTGGTGAGATGTCTGGGGAATAGGGTGGTTGAGGTAGGATTTCTGTCCCGTTTTTCGCCAAAAAACTCGTCACCAAGTGCGCTGTGTGAGGGCGGGCATTGTCATGGTGTAGGATCCAGTCACCATTAGTCCTTTTTTCTGGCCTTTTTTTTTCGAATCGCTTCCCTTAGGCGGCGAAGAATGCTCAAATACATTTTCTTAATAACTGTTTGGCCTGCAGGAAGATACTCGTGATGAACAATGCCCTTGTTATCCAAAAAAGCGACCAGCAACACCTTGTTTCTGGATTTCAATATCCTGGATTTTTTGGGTCTAGGCTCACCCTGACCTCTCCACTCGGCAGATTGACGCTTGGTTTCAGGGTCATAGCCATAGACCCATGTCTCATCGCCTGTGATTATCTTGTCTTTCCATTCCGGATCCGTTCTTGTCATTTTAAACATGTCTTCACAGGTTGCAAGCCGACACAGATTTTGCTCATTAGTGAGGAATCTTGGGATGCATTTTGCAGGAGTCTTTTTGAGCTTCAAATCTTCGGTTACGATCTTTCCAATCGTTGTTTTAGAGATCCCTGTGTCTTGCTCTAGCTCCAGCAAAGTGGTTCGAGGATTTTCTTTTATCAAATCGGTGATTTTTTGCACATTTTATCAGTACTTTGAAATTTTGGGCGTCCTTGACGAGGAGCATCTTCAATGGAAATTCGGCCAGCTTTAAATCTAAAATGCCATTCAAAAACAGTTGTTTTCTTTGGGGCGTCATTGGGGAATGCTTTATCAAGCATTTAAAAAGGTTCGGTTGCTAATATTTGAAGTTTCACACAAAATTCTATGCAAATCCTCTGCTTCAATTTTTTTTCCATCGTAAAATCGCCGCAGCGCTAGGTGTGACCTTTAAATAAATTAGAATTACCTTGGCGCGCGCGCACCTACCGACTCGATATTGGTACCACCGTGTTGCCAGATATTTTTTCTATAATAAACAGTCAAATTTATTTACATTTTCCATTTATTTATTTTTTTATGGACCCAGTCCGGGAACTCATGGGACATACCTTGTATATTGATATAATTTTAATTATTTTAAAATATTTTCACGTAGAAAATGAGTAAAAACATAACACACAAGGATATGACACGGAAATTTATATTCAATTTAAAAATCGTATAAAATATTCATAGTCCAACATGAACATGTGTGCAGGGTCCCCAGGCCAGAACAGTATCAAGCCTGAGGGAAAGCGCGCCAGCTCCCGAGGTCTCATTCCACAGGCAAAAATCAAGACAGTCAAAATGACGCTGGTGATCGTCTCCAGTAAGTTACACTTATATCTGCTAAATAACCTATTTTAAATATTCCTTCTATACATATAGTTTGTAATATATTTCAATATATACGTACTTTTCCATATATAATATATCTATAGTATAACAACTGAAACTGTAAACAATTTAAATCGCCAGTATGCCATCATGTAATGCAAAGCAAAATAAAAATTAGATTGAATGACACCTGGCGCCAGACAGGAGAAAGGTCTCCAAAAAAAGTCGGGTTACCAGGTGTGCCCCCTTTTGCTCAAAAATAGATCAGTCCCTCTGAGACACGAGATTGACAGACCCACTTCGAACAGCGTCCGGCTTCTAGCACTATCTTTCTCACCCTTTCTAAGGTGATATCCAACATGTCTCGTCCTTTTGTGTAATTCATTAACGCCTTAAACTACTCTGAACATTGTGGCCACCAAGACGGCATCTATTCAACATGTCAAACTGCAATCCTCCAACAGGATAAACCACATCACAACATAACATTATTTTCTGTTTTTTTTTCCCCCCAATTTTTACTATCTATAAGAGTCAAAGGCTTTATTGATGTCATCAAGATGACTGTTCCCAAATTTGAAAATATTTTTGCGGAATTTATTTATAATATATAAAAATTGGTAGATTAATCAGATATATGTTATATATATCCAAAATGGCACCTCTCTTTTATTTTGCATAAGAACGATGCACTGTTTAATTACTTCAGTAAATAAACTCACTAGTGACGATAAAGAATAGCCCACAACATCAGTTTTTGAAAATTCTAACAAAAAGCCAACTGTTTATTATGGTTTTGGGCTTTGGCTCTCATCAGTACAGGGGCGGCTTCCGATTCATAACATCCTAAGATAGGGTTTAGAAAATCGGTCGAATTTACCAAACAAATGTTCAAGCTGGAGAATTGGTTAGGGTCGATTTTCAGGCAATAATACAACATAAATATGCGGAAGGATGTAATTCATATAGCAAAAGTGGCATCTCTCCCTTTTAATATGCATCAGAACCATGTTTTATCACATTATTAAATATCTTTACTATTAATGAGAAACTGAATGAGCGACAACATCAGCTTTGCTAAATTCGGCCTGAGCCCAAACCTATGGTATACAGGTTGGCTTTTTCTGAATTTTCCAAAACTGCAGCTCTAAAAGTTACAAAGATATTATTACGAAGTGTTGATCCATTTGAACCACAGATATTACAATGGTCATTGCAGTGTTCATCTTGAGAAGTCGCTGGTAAAAATTACATTGTTTATCCAATTAAAGAAGTCACAATGGTTATTGCAGTGTTCATACTGTAAAACCACACAGAGTTACAATCGCTATTGTAGTATCCATTCAATGAAGTTACAGATATAACATTTATTGATATAATGTTAATCCATTGCAGCTATAAAAGCTATAATGATGTTTTACAAAGTATTGAACCATTTCAACAGAAGTTACAATGGTTGTTGCAGTGTTCATCTTGTGAAGCCGCTTGTAAAAATTACAATGTGTTGAACCATTTCAACAACCGGGATTGCAATTGTTGTTGCAGTGTTCATCCTGTGCTGGAGCCCTTACTTTCTCTATGATCTTTTCCAAGTGTACGGCTTCATACCGAACAGCCAGACCAGTATCGCAGTCTCCACTTTCATCCAGAGTCTAGCTCCACTCAACTCGGCAGCTAACCCCATCATCTACTGTCTCTTCTCTACTCCTCTTTCCCGCAGGTACGTATCTCCTTCCTTCATGTCCTCAACTAAAGATCCTACCTTCATATCTCCACGTCTGTGTAGAAATCACCTAAAATGAATTATATTGAAGGCAATAAAAAAGGCATATCCAGACCAGGAGCACATGTGCTTTTCAGAAGGCAGAGCGCCATCTGGTGGAACAGAAATCAACTATTCATTGATTTAACCTGTTCCCTGATATTTGGCCAACCCAATTTCTTGATAAATCAAGAAAAGCCATTGTTTTTATTTTTAATATCAACACCTGACCTTTTTATTTTTTTCTATTGTTTTTTCATATATGTGTGTCAAAAATAAAAAGGACAGGTGATATTAAAAATAAAGAAAGCATATCCTGACCAGGAGCCCATGTGCTTTTTGAATGGCAGAGCGCCATCTAGTGTAACAGAAATCGACTAAACATTGATATAGCCTGTCCCTTATATTTGGCAAACCCATCGATTTCTGTTCCACTAGATGGCGCTCTGCTATCTAAAAGCACATGTGCTCCTGGTCAGGATATGCTTTCTTTGTTTTTAATATAAAAAATAATGTAGAAAAAAATATAAATATAATGAGTAAGTTTATATGATTATTTTGAGGTGAATATTATGAATGTATCAATAAATATTTGAATTGTTTAAATACAACGGAACCAAGCATTTAAATCGGCTTTGACAGGTCATGAGCTTGTTGAAGAAATTACCTTTATTATTAATTTTCCTATTTATATATATAGTTTCTTTTTTTATGTTCACAGAGGACGACTTTTAATTAATTCAAGTTAAGACTTCATTAACCTATTTCATAAACGTTTATTGTCCTCTACCGTTTCAGCGACCTACTTTTTCCCTTTTTATAAAGGTGAAATACTTATTAGTGAATATAACTTATATAATATAAAATACTTATATAATCATAATCGCTTTAACACACAAGCTTTCCACCTTTTAGAAAAGGGCAACATTGAATCGCCGAAACGTTAAAAAACAATAAAAACGTTCATAAAGAGTTTAAGTCAAAAGGCGATCCATCAATTAAGTTTATATAAAAAGGCGTACCTGGATCTGTAAAGAAAAAAAAATTCTCAAAATATTTCGAGAGATTGCTCCCTCTTTATCAATTTATTGTACAGTAAATTTAATTAACAAATTCTTGTAGATCACATGTAAACAAATTTGTCATTGGTCAATGCTTCATTAATTATTTTTGACCAATGACAAATTTGTTTTCATGTGATCTACAAGAATTTGTAAATTAAGTTTACTGTACAATAAGTTGATAAAGAGAGATCAATCTCTCGAAATAAATTGAGAATTTTTTTCTTTACAGATCCAGGTACGCCCATTTATATAAAGTTTATAAAAAGGTTGATGAAGTTTTGAATTAAGCCCTTCCAATATATTTTTTCATCGCAGTAAGGACAGTAGAAATTTGTATTATGTTTAAAAGAAACATTCGCGCTTTTAAGTCCTTTTATTTTATATGTATAGATGGCGCGTTATTGATTTATGTTAATTAATATTTTATACACATTAAATAATAAAAGGCTTTCTTGGATCAAAACAAACAATATTTATTTTCACATTTTAAATATTTTGACGAGGTACATTCTCTGATCTTCTATAATTCAACTCTTGTTAGCTTATCATCTAAGAGAAGCACGATAAGTATCGTTTCAGATAAAAGCGAGTTGGAATTACCTTTTAATACTGTAACGATGCTTTTCAGTGGTCTTTGTTTATGAACAAGGTTTCTAGGAGAACAATATGGGTTCGTTGTGGATACAGTTTAGTACGAATATACTTCATTACAAGAGTTTTATGGGATTTAATAATTATATACAGTAGATGTCTTCATTGTCCCCCATGAGAAGGATCCTCCTTGTTCTTCATGGCACCGTCTTCTTGGTTAATCCATACGGTCACATGCCTGGAGACATCTTGCTGCGTCTTCTATCACCGTAGATATGGCCAAAACTGTCTGTTCTCACCACACTGGAATACGGTCCCGGCGCCTGTCACCTTCACACATGTGGGTCATCCTTCACAGCTGGAATCCATCCATCTTTCCCCAAATTCAACCGGAGATCTTGGCCTCTTGTTTAGCTTGTCATACAGTGAGAATGTAAATATTATATATTTATATTATATTATTTATGTATTATATATATTAATATATATAATATATTATATTATTTATCGTATTATATCGTATTATAATACGAACAATACTCGTACAATACTATTTAAACTTATAGTTTTATTTAATTATGCTCAAATAGCTTTCGGGTGAAGAAAGTTATCGTTTTGAACAATATTATATTGCTAATATTACAATCTTCAAGCATTTGACAATCTGTGACTTGTTTAATAGGTACATCACTCGTTATCTAATTCACACTCATAGACAAACCTCGAGAAAGTTGTACCTTTCAAGCATGTATATCGGGATTCAGACAATAACTCGGAAAGATATTACAGCGACCTTTATTGAAGATACACGAGATGACCAAGTGTGATCAAAATTGCCTCTGTCTTCTTAAAAAAAATGATGACTAGCGCCATCAAAATATGAAATTCCTTAAGTTTTGTCAATGTCTGTAGATATGAAAACTGTTGTTAAACAAGTTTTATTAGAAGGTTTGTTTCACGAAGGGGATTCCAGCTCTTATAATCAGTAAATTTCTGAATTCTCAGAAAAACATCTATTTTACCCAAGAACTTTTAAGATTGTCCTCTTATAAAAGTAGCTCTTCTTCTCGACTTGTTTCTTCTTCTATAGAGAATAGAGAGTTATTCGTTGTTTTTTTTTATTATCCCTAGTACACGTGGTACAGGCCTTGATAAACATGGTGCGTAAGAAGTTAGCGACTGCTTTTACTGTACGTGCACCACATGTCTACATATGTAAAAAGCAGTTCGACTTGTGCAGATACAAATGTACCAGATCCCCGTTTGGTTACTTATAATTGCTGGTGGGGTTGGACATTTTCGAAAATCGGAGGCGATTGTAGCATTTCTTTTTAAATTAAAAAAAGTGCCTAATGCGGGATTCGATCCCGGTTAATATCTGTCGGAAACCAATGGTTTAGACCAGGGGTCGGTAACCTTTTAAGTAGGAAGAGTCAAAAATTTCAATGAAAAAAATCAAAGTTTTTAAAGAGCACAAAATGTTTCCTTGCCAACAATAAATAGTACTCGTATATAAATAATATTTACATATGAAACTATAATCAAAAAAGGCATATATTAGATCAAAATATCATTTATTTTACCAATATTTCAGTTGGCTGAACGCCATCCTTTATCAAGGTGTTATAACATTTTAAAGTGTGTCAACAACAAACTCAGCGCCACATAACGTCAACAGCATTAAGTTTTTAAAATATTTTGCTATATTCAATGGGGAGAAAAAAATTGATATATATATTTATATTATGGACAAAATATGTCAATTTTTTCTCTCCATTGAATATAACAAAATATTTTACAGACTTAATGCTGTTGACGTTATGTGGCGCTGAGTTTGTTGTTGACACACTTTAAAATGTTATAACACCTTGATAAAGGTTGGCGTTCAGCCAATTGAAATATTGGAAAAATAAATGATATTTTGATCCAATATATGCCTTTTTAATTAAATATTTATTCATGGATTGCTCTATTTTCAAAAGGTATTGAACTATATAGAGAGCCTCAGCTTCATATCTAAAGAGCCGCATGTGGTTCGCGAGACGCAGTTTGCAAATCCTTGGTTTAGACCATCCTTCAACAGACCGCTTATCGTTGTCTTAAAACATCTATCCAATGTCGTGTAATCGTTAATATACCAAGTGATACAAAGGAGAGTGTGTGCAGGAGACCACGTCTCCTTCAATGGCTGGAAGAGAAGGTCAGCTGCCTCTCCTTCAGTAGGAGCCACAGGGAACCTTCCCTTACTTCCAGCAGTGGAGGAGGCACTCTACGACAAAGCAAGAACTGCACCTCCATGACCATGGTTTGATTCTACCCCCTCTGTGAGAGAAAACCCCCATTGTTGGATCCAATTTTATAAATCTCAATAAAACCTCTCACTTTTTTTTGTAGTTTACTTCCTTTCTTGTTTTCGCACACACACACACTTATACAGCTTTAAGAAAAGGGGAATTTTCTGAAATAAAAGTTGCTGATGGCTTGCGCCATCTATCTATAATATCTATAATTGGCCACATACCGTTTCTTGATTAATCAAGAAATACTAAACACGTACGAGCTGTTGGCCCTTGTTAGATAGCGCAATATATAGATGGCTCAAGTCATTAGCAAATCAGAAAAATTTAGTTGCACGATCAGAAAATTTCCCATTTCTTAATTTATCCACGTGATACAAGTACATATTCACGTTTGTACTATTTTTCATATACAGCTTTTATAAGAACACCGGTCTTATACAGATTCACCACAAATATTAAGCATAGATAGAGCTCCTATACTCCAGGCAGCGCAGAACCCATGTTCCTATCACTTCTTTACGTGTTGTGCCTATAATAAAATTATATTGTTGTTGTTTATTCCTCAAGTCGTTTAAACGATTTCCATTAAGTACCATTGTATTAGCTTTTCTATTATAGTCCCACAGGTCTTTTTTGGAAAATTTTACACAATTTAATAGATGTTCAGGACTGGCTGGTTGGGAATCGCATTTGAGGCATTTCGGGAATGTTTTGATTATTCCATTAAATTTGAACATTCTAAGATGTCCTGTTCGTAATCTTGAAATCGCCGTTTGTTCTTCCCAGGTAAGAGTGTGGAAAGAAGATTCGATAGGAATGGGGGTGTACCAGGGGTGGTTTAGGGTGGATTTCCAGAGAGAGACAAATTTATATTAAATCAATATAACCCCCGTTTGTTTCAAACTATTAAAGGAAGTGCCCTTCTATAAATTTTTAAAGAATTCATTCAACCTAAAATATTGAGTAGAATTCAAAGCTAAAAAGGAAATTTAATGTGAACGTTTCTTTAACTGTTTGTAAGAGATTAGAGAGTGATGTTTAAAATGGAATTAAATTGTGAAAAATAAATCTCTATTAGATTAAAGCATTAGTTTTAAAGCACAAGAGATTAGATAGTTAAGTAAGGCCTAAGAATTCTTTGGATGAAAAACGATTTCTCTCTAAAAAGATATAATTCTAATAAATATATTTATATATTTTATTCCTCTATGTGTGTGTGTATATAAATATAGAATTCCTAGATTTCAAACTTTAAGTACTGTATTCAGGGCAATTTGATTTGCATAGGAAAACATTTACCAAATCGCCTCAGTAAATAGAGGTGGATCTATATATGATATTACAAATGAAGGAATCACCAGACATCATCTTGAAGAAGGAACAAAAGTTAACGGTGACGTGTTTCTGTTATTAATCCTGTAAATTCGGCAAGATTTCGGACTTTGACGTCCTTCGACAGACAACTTAAAAAAAAAAAACTAGAAGATAATATTTATATACAGGTAAATATTTACATAATTAGAGCCTTTCTTAGCGAATTTAATGATTATATATATATATATATATATATATATTATACAAAATTATTTCCTCTTTATCTATGTAAACAAATTTGTTCTAAGAAAAGGATGACTACCTTAGGATACAGGGAAAGGCAAAAAACCATCTGAAACCCCTCAGATAAAAAGGTGTTAGAAACTTGGGATGTTTGATTTTTTCAAGGTGAGGGGGCGGATTGGGTATTATGGTTATTAAATATGTGTAGGTATTGTGGAGATACATATGATATTACATTTAGAAGTTGTTAGATTCTTTCATTTCACATTTTGCAACTTTACCTTAGATTTCTGGAGTGCCTGGGTACTTAGTGTTCGGCGATTCAATATCCTGGATTCTAAGAAGAGATAAAAGAATAATGCGAAGAGTTTTCTTATAAAAAATGTAAAAGCTTGGCGAGCTTTCGGTCAATAGCGTCCTTCAACAAGCTGAATATAAATTGGTATTCGCATTCAGCTTGTTTAAGAAAGTTATTGTCCGAATTCTTGCCAAGCCTTTACCTTTTCATTGAAGAAACTCTTCGGCGTCAGTTTTATCTCAGAAATTCTATCTGGTGATTCCATCTATTATAACCTGAGTTATTATGATGCATTAGCATCTGTTATGAAAATTTGAAACTATTATAGACGCGTATGATTCCTTTCAAATAAAAATAATAATAAGCTGGGATATGTCAATTTTATTTAACACCATTTTAGTTTGTACCTATTGAAGAGCAGCTACGTTCGACAGCTTGTGCAGGTATATATATTCACCATTAATCTACAATATATATACACATATATATACACATATATATACAATATACAATTCGACTCGAAGAGAAGAATTCAAAAACAATAACAAGACTCAGAATGGAAACACTACGAATGAATGACAATACATCCAAATGGCAAAAGAACCTATAGGACATGCAACAACTGTCCTGGTGTGGAACTAACACCTACTCACATATTCTCATGCCCAGCAATGGCCGCAGCCTTGAAAAAATTGACATGGATTCAGAACAGAAGATTTACATACTCAAGATGAGGATATGCAACTGCTGTGATAGAAATGCATGGAGACATCTGAGGCTCTTAATTTGACACGACAACAACAACAGAAAATTGATATGAACCCAGAACAGCAGCTTTACACACCCAAGATAGAGGACATTGGAACTGCTGTGATAGAGATGCATGGAGACATCTGAGGCTCTTCATTGGACACGACAACAACAACAACAGAAAATTGACATGGACCCAGAACATAAGTTCCACATCCTCAAGATGAGGACATTGCAACTGCTGATAGAGATGCATGAAGACATCTGAGGCTCTTCATTGGACACGACAACAACAACAACAGAAAATTGACATGGACCCAGAACATAAGTTCCACACTCTCAAGATGATGACATTGCAACTGCTATGATAGAGATGCATGGAGACTTCTGAGGCTCTTCATTGGACACGACAACAACAACAACAACAGAAAATTGACATGGACCCAGAACATAAGTTCCACACTCTCAAGATGAGGACATTGCAACTGCTATGATAGAGATGCATGGAGACTTCTGAGGCTCTTCATTGGACACGACAACAACAACAACAACAGAAAATTGACATGGACCCAGAACATAAGTTCCACACTCTCAAGATGAGGACATTGCAACTGCTATGATAGAGATGCATGGAGACTTCTGAGGCTCTTCATTGGACACGACAACTACACGATCTAATTCTACTATATGAATTTCTACTTTAAAGTTTTATAACTGTGTGTTCTCCTTTTAAAATGAAAACGCTGAAGTTATATATAAAATAACTTTATTTAACATATACACAGAGTTGTATATCGAAGTAAAAAATTGGAAACATATTTATAAAAGAGAGATGTAAACATTTTATATATAATCTTATTTACATATTTAAACTTTCTCCACCGAGACGGTGAAGTCTCTCTGGAACCAGAGTTTATTTGGATGGCTTTCATCCTCGAATTGCGAGTCCTTCTTTCTGAAGGCGTGCGGAAGACTGTATCGCGGGTGGAATGCAGATTCTTCGGCCTCTTTGGCCTTTCGTGGCATAGTACGATAGCCACGAGAAAATACTTGGACATTCTGTCCATTGATGCATTGAATGTCTTCAGGACGGATATAGCTGTTCCGAAGTCGCCTATGGTTCCTTTTTGGAATCGGAGGTTCCCTTCTTGGGTTGTACTGGCATCCATCGTGGCATTCAGTTTCCGTCTTGTCTATGTTGAAGTTCTGGATGCTACCTAGATCATAATCGATACTTGGAATCGATACTGTATCAAGTTCATTCGTATTTGTATTGCATTTCGGAGTTGGAAATGTTGGTTGATAGATATGAGGTATTGTGAGTGTAGAAGCTGATTTGTTAATTGCTTGACCTAATTCTTTTGCAATGCTTTTACCAGAATTGATTGATATTGTAATTGCTTTGCACGATTCTTCTGATCTGGAGGTATTTTGTTCACTTGGTTTTTCTTCTTTACCTGAGATAAGATTAATGTTGGAAGAATCTGTGGATTCTGAATTACTGCTTTTATAGCCGTTATCGGAATCTGTTGAGAATTCTATAGGTGTTTCTTTCAGTTTGGCATTTTGGCTGGTGGATTCAACAGGTTCTGTGGATGGACCGCTGCGTTGTTCATCAATTTGGGGTTCTTCTTTTGAGGTAGAAGTTGGTTCTAAATTTTGTATCCTGCTTAGAGTTGACCTTTCACTTCTTTTTGTTCCAATCGTGGAAATATAGGTGAGTGGTACCTGTGGTATATTTACAGGCTTCAGGCGCGCGCTCATTTTTTCCTTTGGAAGAGGATAGGGTGCTCTTAAGATTATTTCCTGGCAGTTGTCAAATGCCCCGTTAGTACTTTCCAGTTGAGAAAATTCTTGTTTAGGGAAAAGTAAAGTCTCAATTGGCTGGACGTTTTTCATTTTGCTTTTTCTTAATCTTATTGAATTGTAGAATCTGCTGTGGAAATTGGAGGGACTCCATCTGAAGATGAATTTTGGACAGATAAAGCAAACAACTATGAGAATAATGAGTGTGTAGATTAAAAGAGTTATGAAGATGGTGATGGCGATGGTCGAAGAAGGGAATGTGCCATCATCCTCTTTAGATTTACTGGCCTTTGCTGGGGTGATGATCTCTTTGCAGATTAGATCGTTGTTGCCATCTAAGAGAAGACACACCTGATACCCAACTTCAGGTTCAAGGTTGGTTATCAGTTGATGTCCATCTTTTACTCGAATATCTGTGGTGTTTGTTGATGCAAATTTACGAATACTCAAAAGACCTTCTACTGGAGGTAAAGTACCTCCTTCTTCTTGATATACCTGCCAGGAAACATTCAACCCTTGAGGTACAACCATAAATCTGGAAACAAAGTTGTTACTCTGCTTGCTGGGACCAAGTGTCTTGGTTTTCTTGCACTTGTCGGATTCCACCATGAACTTGCCTTCTTCTAGCCACGCCATGCAGAAGATGTACCATTGACCGGGTATAAGGTCGGACACAAGGTCGGTGTGGAAGAGGTCGGATTCGGTGGATGTATCTCGAGGCACGAGCGTCATCTTGTAGGGGCTTTCGTCCATTCTGCGGTAGACCAGACGGGCCCCGGACCCTGCAGGCTGCCATCGCACTGCCACGGCGGAAGGCCCCGCGCCCTGCAGAGCTACTATCTCCCCGTAGCGACCCCCGCACAGTAGCAAGGCCTTGGGGACCCTTTCTAAGGGCAGACCTTTAAGAGTCTCTGGACCATCGCATCTTGGGAGACTCCAGTTCTTGTTCTTTGCTTCCTGAAGCCAACCGGCTCGGCAGTCACAATGGAGCGGATTCTCTGCACAAACAATCTGGATGTTAGTCGAAGTAGTATATTTATTTACTTAATGATGTTTTTCAGTGATTATTAGATAATATTAAAGGAAAATCACTCGGAAAAATGAAAAATAGCTAGCTTAATTGTGAATTAAGTCATCAATTTTAAAACCTATTTTGGGTAGTTGCTAAAGGAGATATACGCACTATCGATTTTAGACAATAACGGCCTCGGATCTTGTAGTTAGCACTTTTTACTATGTGTGTGTTTTGTCTTTTTTTGTGTGTTGTGCTTAATGTGTGTGTCCTCTGTTGTTTATCCCTGGAGTGTACTTTTTATGTTTTGCGCATTTGTGTTTTAGATGTTGTGCGTGTTTTTATGTTGTGCTGTGTACGTTGTGCGTGTAGTGAAAGCTGTATTTTAAGTGTTGTGTTTGTGTGATGTGTGACAATTTGACAATTTAAAATTGTTTATTGTCTTCTAGACAATGTTACACATATTCAATCAAAGAGATATATTACATTTATCAAGAGGAGGATATATACATATATGATACAAAAAAAAGTTCACAAGATGATGATGGGGGATGGAGGAAGGAAACCACGTCGCTGGAGGGTCCTGGACCAGGCGATGAGCGGGTCCTCCACTGCTTGTGTGATGTGTGTTTTATGTATGTTTTAAGTGTTTATGTGTTGTGCGTTTTTATGCATTGTGTGCGTTGTGATTTTGTGTGCTTCGTGCTGTGTTTGTGTGTTTTATGTGCTGTATTTGTATGTTGGTTCCTTTGTGTTGTGTTTTTGAGTTCTGTGTGTCGTGTCTCTATGTTGTGTGTTGTGTTTGTGGGCGGTGTATTTGCGTGTTATGTGCTGTGATTGTGTTTTGCGTTTTTCTATCGTGTTTGTGTGTTGTTCTTGTGTATTGTGCTTGTGTGTTATGTTTGTGTGTTGTGGGTTGAGTGGTGCATGTTGTGTATGTGTGCTGTGTATCAATACATCTTCATCAAAAAATAATATTGAATGCCTCATTCTGTTTCATAATGATCCTCTACAGGTCTTTTTTCTTCCACAATCTCATCATAATTCTTCACCAATCCAAATCCTCTTAATGTATATCCCATCTAATTATTTTTGTTTTACTGATGACCTTCAATATATGAGCTTTGTTCATTTCCCAATATTCTCAAGAGATTATTATTCTTTCTTAGATATATTTTACTTTTTTACAATATTACCACAACACTAGTAATTAGTATATTCTTTTAAAATTTAAAAATGAGCGATAATTCGATCAAAAAGGCATTTCGACTGACTGTAAATACTAAAAAGAGACAAATATTACGCTTTTTTAATGGCATTGAAACACAAAACTCATAATTTATTCCTAAATATATATTCCATTAAGCATGATAATTTAACGGTATAAGATATAGAGCAATTAAGGGTGTAGAAATAAAGATGTAGACATTGCTACAAAGCGTCTGGCAATTTCAACTTTCTTCTATTGTTTTGACGTGCGGTGACAACGGGACAAAACCTAAAATTTGCTGTCGCCACAAACCGGACCTTCCAGTCACCATTGTTTCAATCCCAGCTCTGAATCTCAAATGAATGGGACCTTAACTAACCTTGGGCATTGATCCAATTTGAATGGTTAGATTCATTCCATTGGCATTTTAATTCTTCACATCTTCGAGGTTGCTATACAGGAAATATCCTTCAGTAAAGCCATGTTCATTTTTTAAAAATAGTTAGACAATAACCTTGTGACGAATACAACCTCGAGGATTGAATTATTTACTCTTTAGATTTACAGTAAATTACTGTAAGTGTCTTAGATGAGTAAACAAGGACAAATAAGGACTCATCACTTTGAATCTTTATGGAATATTAGTCTTTTAAACGCGTTGAATCATCATCACACACAAAGGCTTTTATTAAGACACCAAGTCTTATATATATTGTTGCATCATGGATAATACACCTATTTTATTGACGTGACAACGTCTTAAATTAGGTTGCGGCTGGGAGTCACTTATGAAAAAGTGTAACGCCCGGTAACGTTACGATGAGTCATCGAACGAGAGTGCTGCGCGCGCAGCTGCGCGCGCAGCGCTAGAGAATTAGGCGCATTGAATCGGCGCATGCTTGTCTCTGTCTTTGTCTTTCTCGAACGTTCTTGGCGTTGGAAAAACAAGAAAGCGTCATAATACAAGTTCACACGTGTGGTTAAAGTATCGTCAGCTGTGTCTGTAGTGAAAATATGAAGTGCTTAGATTCGTCATTTACAACAACTACAACAATAAAGGTAAATAATTGTACACTGATATTTCATTATCGTAAACTATGATGGATTGATTAATTGTTAGATTGACACAAAAGTTGAGAAACTGAGTTTATAGGTTATGTCATACTATTGATAAATGTTGATAGTGTTAAGTAAATTATTAGTTTAAAATTAATTAATTATTATTTTACAAATTTTAAATAGTTTCAAATTTATTTAGCAAAAATTTGAACCTTCGATCTGAATAAATGTTTTGATTTTCGAATTGATTCTTTAAAATTACAAATATTAAGAAAAAGTGGCAGATATAAGAAAACTTTATTTAAACTGTGTTGAGCAAGAATTTTAACATCTAATTTAAGTAAATGTTTTAATTTTCAACTTCATCATTTACAATTACAAATTTTATTTAATTTCAAATTTATTTAGCAAAAATTTGAACCTTCGATCTGAATAAGTGTTTTGATTTTCAAATACCAACGCGGCTGGTGGAGTGGCGATCTATCGTAAATTATCATCGACATCTACGGCGGAAGTGTTCCAAGTTGCGATTACAGACGTAACTCGTGTCATTAAAACCAAGGGTGACATGTGCATGACTGAAGTTACTTGCTTCGCCGCTAATACTAGCTTCAAGTTTATACTCGGTGCTGTATATATTCATCCAGGAGCTAGTATGCAGGATATTGGAATGTTACTATGGCAAGGACTCGGTCCGTACATTCACAACAGCCAGTACGTGCCACCGTTCGTGCAAGTTGATTCTAGTATACCGATTCTTCTGTGTGGTGATTTTAACAAAAACGTAAAGCCTGACAACTCGTTTCTTAAATTCATGAAAAATACGTATAATCTTGATTGCGTATCAAACGTTTCTAAGTCAACTACGTTAAAAGGAACAACTATCGACTTGACTTTCGCAAGACACATTACAGCAGAAACACTTCCTTTCATTTCATATTTCTCCTATCATCGTCCTATCCTCAACAAAATCACTCAAATAGGAATTAGTTAAGTTTAAGTTTACATGTACAATGTTTTAGTAAACAAAATATATTTCTATAGTTAAAATTTGTGCAATTCTTATTTTCATTCAATTCCTTGTTCCTATTGTGCAATTTAATTATATTCATATCAATAAATATTCTACCGTTGTCACGTAAAATCTTCGCCCGTAAAACCGACTTTACAGGCAACCATTGTTTTAACTTGTAATATTCGTTTTGATATATTTCAAATTCAAATATATATTTAATATTTATTTATTTTATTAAACAGAATATATGTATTATAAATAGATTTATGTATTATAAAATCACCATTTGTATTTTGGTACACTGTGTGACTTCACTGCTCTCTTTGATGTGAGAAATAAATAAATAATTCTGGAGGCTACTTAAAGTAGAGTTATCTCATTATTCCCATATATAAATTTGTAGGATGGTTGAAACATGCTATGGTAAGATGCAAGACCCTGCACAGGAGAGAATCAAGGTTGAAGAGTCTGCCAAACCGCAACCTGGTGCAACAATATTCTCCTCTATCATTGCCGGCTTGTAACGTTATCCTAACGATGATAAATCACTATCATTGATTGAAGAAGAAAACAATGATTCCAAGTTCTTTTTCCTACGTACTGCTTTGTAAAAGTCATGACAGTTATATTTTAATTATAACTCGAATATTTTACTTGAAGTTAACCCCAATAGTTTAAAAAAATAATAAAAAATGATCGTTATTGTGTTTAAATTTTCGTTATATCTAAAAAATCATAAATAAACCCTAACTCGACCAAAAGATGAATCGATATGCTTGCTGTCGCAAAAGAACGTCCTTGACATATATTTACATATGAATCACAGCTGAGTTATGTAAATGGGACAGCTTCCAAATATGATCCGACACAAAGCAAGTGGACAAATTCCAATGGCAGTCTACCAAGGTCATTTACAGAAGGTTCAGTATAGAGTGAAATATAAATATATGATCTCTTTCCATTTTAAGTTATCGTCTTTTTTAATTTTTCAAAAACGCATCACCTTTACATACTTACTTTGGGGGAGTTCATACTAAATATTGAAATGTAATTCTTTTCTGTAAGAAATAAACATTTATTCATGGTCAAAACTTGAGGAAGTTGTACTTTTCAAAATGTAATATCGAAATTTAGACAATAACTCTAAAATATATTTGATGAACAGAGCTCTTTTTAGAAGACAAACAAGATAACCATATTGTGAATAAATTTACCTCTTTCTCAAAAAAAAAATTCTTTCTTGAAGATTTATAAAAGTTTCTAAAATTATTTGAATCTAAAGAATACACTTTTTTTATGCTTATCCTTAGTACACGTGGTACAGGCCATAATAATAATCATGGTTGGTAGAAGTAGGCGACTGCTTTTACTGTAAGTGCACCACATGTCTACACATGTGAAAAGCAGTTCGACTTTGCATTTATAAATGTGCCAGAGCTCCGTTTGTTTACTTGCACTCGCTGGTGGGGTTGGACTTTTTTAAGAATCGGAACCCATTGGAGCATTTTTTTAATCAGAAAAAAGTGCCTAATGCGGCAATCAAACCCGGGTCGCAGCGGTTGAAAACCAACGGTTTAGATCATCCTTCCATCGACTCCCTATATACAGTTATAGAATTAATCTATATATATAAAATTGAATGTCTGTCTGTCTGTCTGTTTGTCTGTACTCTATAGATTCAAAAACCATACATCCAATCGCCGTGAAATTTTGGGATATTATTAGGTATATCACCGGGAAGGTTTTTGAAAAATAATTTCATGAATATCTTGAATATCCTTAGAGTTATTTGCAGATTTGTAGATTTAACTCGCAAGCAGCGCCCCCATTGTGACGAAGATAACAAGTTTTCTTATCACTAAGTTTGTTATCTTAAATATTATTTATCAAAAGTAAGATTATCTCAGGTTGACACGGCAATGTGACACGGGAAAATATGTTCACTAGATAAAACTATGATTTTCTAATGTAGAAAATTAGGAAAGACAAAATTCAGGATGACACGGCATGTTTTAACAAATGTTCGCTAGACAAACCTTTACTCGGGTAAAACCTCGGGCGAAGCCGGGTACATCCGCTAGTTTTTAATAAAAAGAAATGTAGATTGAACGCTACAAACACATACATTTACTTAATATTTTAGCAGTCAGTACAATTATTATTTAAATAAGGGAATATAAATGAAATTATTTTAAAAATAAATCACACAGAATGATCTGTGAAATCTTTAAACTAAAAGAGATAAAAGGGGGATATATGAACTCATTGACAAAACTTAAGTAAGTGTAAAGTCTTTGATATCGCCGGTCATCTGTTTTATTGAAGAAGACATAAGAAATTTCTTTTACACTTCGTTATCTCGTGTGTCTTCAATAGAGGTCGTTGTGTATCAAATATCTTTCTTAGTTATTGTCTGAATCCCGATATATGTACATGCTAAAAGGTACAATTACCTTAAGGTTTGTCCATAAGTGTATATATAACGTATGAATAATAAGTATGAAGATAATTGGTGTAAACGCTATTGTCTAATGTATGTTTTTAAGTATTGAATATGTATTTTTTAAAGTTAAAAACTGCTTTATATAAATATATTTGTTAGTTAACATATTAATAACACACACATTTAACATTTGTATTTTTTAAAAGTGAAGATACTTCGGCCAGTAAATGTTTTTTCAGTAAAACTTTTTTGTTGCTTATCCCTAGTACATGTGGTACAGGCCATGATAATCATAATGGATAGAAGTAGGTGACTGCTTTCACTGTAAGTGCACTATATTTCTACACATGTAAAAAGCAGTTCGACTTTGCACTTACAAATGTGCCAAACCCCGTTTGGTTACTTGCACTCGCTGGTGGGGTTGGACTTTTTCAAGAATCGGGGGCCATTCGAGCATTTTTTTATCAGAAAAAAAGTGCTCAATGCGGGAATTGAACCCGGGTCGTAGCGGTCGAAAACCAACGGTTTAGAACATCCTTTCACCGACCCTCCATTAAAACATTTGGCAAGGCGTTAGATTTTTGTTTGCTCCTAACGAGGACAAAATAATTTTGTCGAAACGTTGAGATAATAAAAAAGATTTACTGGCCGAAGTATCTTCACTTTTAAGAAATATAAATGCCTGCCAGGCAGCATCTAACTTTACGATAATCAAACATTAATTTATATGGAAAAGGATATACCTGTATCTGTGTAAGGAAATATTGGACAGATCCAGGTATCCCTTTTTATCTAAATATTTTGAATATATCGCCTTCTAATCGTGGATTTATTCACTATATAATTATATTTGGAATACACTTAATGGAAATTTTATCAGTAGGATTAATATCTATACAAAGAACGGTCGCCTCTCCCCTCAAACGAGACGTCAAAACTAGACACCATCTACACTCATGGATAAAACTTAAATAAATTGTACCTTATACCATATATATCGGGATTCAAATAATAACTCTATATTTGATACACAATGACCTTTATTGAAAAAAACACGAGATAACCAAGTGTGAACAAAATTGCTTCTATTCTCTTCAATAAAATAGACGACTGGCGATATTAAAGACTATCGCGTCCTTAAGGTTTGTCCATGAGTCTATTTAGCCTGAAACCATGGTCTCCAGTTGGACGCTTCTCAGTTTACCAAGGCTAGTGTTGTGGCTTTGTCATCGACCCGAGGCCGCTAGTTTGCGGCGACGGTCAATAGATGGCGTCTAGTTTTGACGGAAGAGCGACCTTTATTTCATAGACCTAATCTTAATTCACTCATTTCAAGAGTAATGTAGAGTTTATAACCTCCATAACTATTTAACGGTTTGAAAATATAGCAATATTCATTAGCAATGAATTATTTAGGGGTTCTATAGATGTGTAAGAGGTTATTTTATTATTTTGAATGGCGTATTTATAGTCTATCTGCATGTTAAAGATGGAATTATGCGGCGAATTTTATTTTCACTATATTAAAATTATTTGAGTCAAAAGAGACGATTCATTTAATATATTTTCATAAAAAAGGGTGTACCTGGATATGTGAAAGAAAAAAAAAACTATATATTTTTTCTCAAATATTTCAATACTCTTTTTATATACTTTTAATATTGAGTTATTTTATTCCTTTTATTATTTATTATTTTTGATCCCTCAATAACAAAGTGGTTTCTATGTTATCTACAAGAATTTGTAGATTATCTTTTACGTTTATTTTGCAATAAATTGATAGAGAGGGAACAATCGCTCGAAATATTTTGATAGAAGATTGTTTTATTTTCTTTCATAGATCCATGTGCGCCTTTTTATATAAATATGTGTAATATATATTTGTGTATTATGATTTTTTTTTCTTTTAAAATATCATTACTTTCTGTCTTTACTGTAATTGAAAGTATTGGGAGTTCATCAAATGGTGAAATCCTTTAAACAGGTTTGATAGTTTAATACCTCAAATACATTCGTGGTTGACCTTTTCTTGATAATTGAGGATTATCACAGAATAATTAATATAAATACTCTGTTGTTAGTTTATCAACTAAAATATTTGGCTACGTCCTAATCATTCTTGTAGATTATCACTTGTAAAATTATTATCACGTTTTTTATTCTATAGATTTTCTTGAAGATAGAGGTTGCTTAGCCCACATTCATATTTCTTTAAAAAAATAGACACTTCTCCAGATGAAAATTTATTTTCTCAACGTTTCTCAACAAAAACTTTTGTTTTCGTCAGGAGAAATGCTTTATTTTTATTTCTCCTGGCGAACGCAAAGGTTTTTGTTGAAACTTCGAAAAAATAAAACTTAAACAGGGCGAATTGTATATTTTATATATAAAGATCTTGTTAATGAATTATTTTAACTTAAACCTTTTTATAATACTTGTATTCTCTGCCATGATAATATATATAATATCAACCAATTCTTTAAAAATTATTAAATAATATTTTTCAATTAAATCAAGAAGCATCCAAAGACAAGTTTCTTGCTCATCATGTGCCTGGTTTAGTTCTTATTTAAATTTTCAAATTTTTTGTTATAAATACTTTTATTCCATTTATAAATTTAATAGGGTTTGGTTTTACGATTATTTTACGTTTTAAACTCCAGATAGTAGATAGTTTGTTTGGGCTAGGTTGATAACTTTGGAAATATTCGTAACACTGATCAATGATGGTAAATTGTTTTTTCCGATCCCAATGTTACAGTTTTTTTGTTATGATTCTTTTCTATTATAGATTTTAACAAACTTAGCCCTGGATTCTTTTTTGATTCTAATCAAATTATAAATGAAGATATGGAAAGACAAAATTAATAAAAAGGAAAACCTAACTTGTTTCTCACAAATTCTGGAAAACTGTACAGACAATAGGCGTAACACAGATAAATCCAACTTGAATAAAGGTCGATGTTAATCTCCACTTTTTGTATATAACTTACATTTTACTTATGTTTACCTATCTGAGATAATCCTG
The DNA here is from genome assembly GCA_030710605.1 of Cordylochernes scorpioides. Lineage (NCBI taxonomy): Eukaryota > Metazoa > Arthropoda > Arachnida > Pseudoscorpiones > Chernetidae > Cordylochernes > Cordylochernes scorpioides. Next base: position 80,459,598 of record CP092869.1, on the reverse strand, counting down.
TATGTGACGAGTATCCTTAATAAAGGCTTTTTTTGTTTCAAATCAAGAGATGAACATTTATTTATAATAAAATCATCTGTAAGTTGATATATTTTACGATAGATGGCTGTGAGTCATCAGCAACATACATTTGAATTTATAAATTCAACTGCCATCTATCGATAAAATTTGTAATAAATAAATTTACTGGCAATGTGTTTCTTTTTAATAATCAAATAGCATAATATAACAACGATTAAAGAGAAGTATCTTAAACGAACTTTATTAGCAAGCTTTCGGAAGCATGCATCCTTCTTTAGGTCATTGTGAAGCCTGTAGAAGGACGTCCAAAAGCTTGCTAATAAAGTTTTTATAAGTCACTCTTCTTAAATCGTCGTTATATTTTACTATTTTAATTCGAAGAGTTTAATTTAGTCAATATCATCAAATATTATCTCTACATACCTTACTGCAATGATATAAGTTATTGAATGACTATTGAAAGAATTGAAGTTTCTCATTAAATTACTTATATCGTTGCAGTAAGGTCTGTATAGATAATATTTTATGATATTATTGGAAAGAAACACATTGCCAGTAAATTTATTTTTAAAAAATATTAATGATAGATGGCAATTAAATTTATAAATTTAATTTACTAATATATATATGTTATGAAATCATATTTGCGGAAAAGCTTTGCCCGATGCAATACCTTGAAAGGATATGTATGTACCTCTACAGATCTATAAGCTTATGTCCATAGTTCACTAAACATTCCTAAGCTGCCTTTCATAGAAAATACAGGGTATATCCCAAACCAATCCAATACAATAAAAGTCGGTGGACGAGTGGGTAACATCCTCGATTCCCGATAGTCATGAACCGGGATTGAATCCCGCGTTAAAATTGTGTTTAATATGTGAATAACCATCACATATTATTCACTGTTTCAATTATCATGAACTAGGTTGCTCTTGTTGAGCGGTACCTATCAATGTGATTTTGAAGCGAATCAATACAATAGTAGAGCGGTCTACAGATTAATTTGGCGAAACTGCTGAGAGGGTTCATTACCGATGAGCCAAACCCTCTCATTCAATAACTTATATCATTGCAGAATTGTCTGTAGAGATATAATATTTGATAATATTATTGAAAAGAAACACATATTGCCAGTAAATGTATTTGTTACAAATTATACAGTTGAATGATCAGGAAGAAGGGTGACCCCCCTTTCATATGTATCCTTGTATGTATTAGCTATGTGTGTTCTCAAGTATTTAATTTTCATCAAATCTATCCTTCAAATTTTCAGTTTATCTTACAAGTATTTAAGTAGAACACACACGTTCAGTGTTTCCTTTAACTTGACCGTTATCTAATCAATGGCCTACTTGATAGAGAGGAACCTCTTGTAACCCTTTTTGTAATTCCTTTTTCTTAAAAGGTGATAACGTAAATCAGATACACTCAGAGAACCAATCAATCCATATACCCACATGAATCATTTTCGGATAGATATATATAGATATTAAAAAAAAGAAGGAATATCCTGACCAGGAACACATGTACTTTACAGAAGGCAGAGCGCCATCTGATGAAACAGAAATCAACTAAATAAAATACCCATTTCTTGATTTTTCAAGAAGCCTCTGGGACCAAAAATATTTTTGGTCGCAGTGGTACAGCCTACTCCACGCTGACGAGCGCCAAAAGCGCGAAACGCGTTCGTGGATGGCTTTTCTTGATTTATCAAGAAATTGGGTTGGCCAAATATCAGGGAACAGGTTAAATCAATGTTTAGTTGATTTCTGTTCCACCCGGATGGCGCTCTGCCTTCTGTAAAGCACATGTGCTCCTGGTCAGGATATGCCATTTTTATTTTTAATATCAACATCAGACCTTTTTATCTTTTATTTTTTCCTTTCATTTTTTTCATATATAGATATATTTCGAAATAAGGTGAAATTGTGAGGGTTTATTGATATCATAAATATTTTTTTTTTCATAACGAGTATATATATTTAAATGAATTACAAGATTTTAAGCGAAAAATACAAATGGTCTTAGCTAGGACATAGTTAATATTTGTTGCTTTTAGCTTGTAGAAAATATATTTTCCCTTGAAATCTTGTAATTAAAATTTAAAAAATACTCATTGTGAAAAAAAAATGTTCATAAGATGTAAACTCATGAACAAAACTTAAGTAATTTGGAAAGTCCTTGATGTAACCTATGGTTGGTTTTTTTTTAGGAAGAATAAGAAGACAGAGACAATTTTGTTCATATTTGGTTATCTCGTGTGTTTTCACAAAAGTTCACTGTGTACCAAATATCTTTCAGAGTTATTGTCTGAATCCCGATATACATTCTACAAGATACAACATCCTTAAATTTTGTTTATAAGTGCATTTCGACTTTTAATATTTCAATATTTTTTTATCCATCGAAATATATATTAAATTCAATTTCCTTTTCGTTAAGCGATCTTTTACTTAGTACGAGGTGTGAATGATACTTATACTCTTACTAGCCGAATGACCCGGGCAACGCCCGTGTTTTACCCGATTGAATGTTTTGATTCAAATACTATTTGTTACAATTATAATTTGGCGCCTTAAATAAATGCATATGTTAGTTAATAACTATAGCTTATGTGTTTTATCTGTCTATGTACTGTTGGCTTCCGTAGGCGTCTCTTACTGGGAAAAAGAAGGAGAGGATTCCATTTGGTTATTAACTAATATATGCATTTATTTAAGGAGCGACCCGCTCCAACACAATAGTTACAAAAACGAAAATGCGAGTGGGGGGGGGGGGGGGGGGCAAAGGTGGCGTGATCGTAGCCGACCAATAGGAGGGCGCCATTCCAAAAAAAAAAAAAGCAAACCGTGACAGAGGCGACGAAGAATGACGCTCGTAACTGTATATAGAATAGAAGACTTATACATACAGATCGCTAGAAATCGTGTGATTGAGATACCTTCTGAGCTATTTTTATACTCCATACTTACACTAGTTCTTCCTCTACTGCCTACCAACGGTTAAAGGAATAGAAGAAGACCAACAATCCAATACTGCAAATACATCAACCTGATATTACATCTCAACATAACCCTTTGTTATTGTCAGAATTACGCAGTCTAAATTACAAAGAGTAATTCATCATATTCATCATACAATACGGGGGGGGGGGGGGCAAAGTCTGACTGTTATGTGGTAGATAGACAACCATTGACAGCAGCTCCCCATCATGAAGACTTATGGACTGGGCAGAACCTATATTTTAACCTTACAAAGATTGTAAATTTGATCTACAAAATTTAGTCATCATGAACTTGTATAATTATATACAATGTGATGATAAAAAAATCATAAACAATATTATTTTATCATTACTTTTTTGACGTGACAACGTCTTAAATTAGGTTGCGGCTGGGAGTCACTTATGAAAAAGTGTAACGCCCGGTAACGTTACGATGAGTCATCGAACGAGAGTGCTGCGCGCGCAGCTGCGCGCGCAGCGCTAGAGAATTAGGCGCATTGAATCGGCGCATGCTTGTCTCTGTCTTTGTCTTTCTCGAACGTTCTTGGCGTTGGAAAAACAAGAAAGCGTCATAATACAAGTTCACACGTGTGGTTAAAGTATCGTCAGCTGTGTCTGTAGTGAAAATGTGGAGTGCTTAGATTCGTCATTTACAACAACTACAACAATAAAGGTAAATAATTGTACACTGATATTTCATTATCGTAAACTATGATTGATTGATTAATTGTTAGATTGACACAAAAGTTGAGAAACTGAGTTTATAGGTTATGTCATACTATTGATAAATGTTGATAGTGTTAAGTAAATTATTAGTTTAAAATTAATTAATTAATTAATTATTATTTTACAAATTTTAAATAGTTTCAAATTTATTTAGCAAAAATTTGAACCTTCGATCTGAATAAATGTTTTGATTTTCGAATTGATTCTTTAAAATTACAAATATTAAGAAAAAGTGGCAGATATAAGAAAACTTTATTTAAACTGTGTTGAGCAAGAATTTTAACATCTAATTTAAGTAAATGTTTTAATTTTCAACTTCATCATTTACAATTACAAATTTTATTTAATTTCAAATTTATTTAGCAAAAATTTGAACCTTCGATCTGAATAAGTGTTTTGATTTTCAAATACCAACGCGGCTGGTGGAGTGGCGATCTATCGTAAATTATCATCGACATCTACCGCGGAAGTGTTCCAAGTTGCGATTACAGACGTAACTCGTGTCATTAAAACCAAGGGTGACATGTGCATGACTGAAGTTACTTGCTTCGCCGCTAATACTAGCTTCATGTTTATACTCGGTGCTGTATATATTCATCCAGGAGCTAGTATGCAGGATATTGGAATGTTACTATGGCAAGGACTCGGTCCGTACATTCACAACAGCCAGTACGTGCCACCGTTCGTGCAAGTTGATTCTAGTATACCGATTCTTCTGTGTGGTGATTTTAACAAAAACGTAAAGCCTGACAACTCGTTTCTTAAATTCATGAAAAATACGTATAATCTTGATTGCGTATCAAACGTTTCTAAGTCAACTACGTTAAAAGGAACAACTATCGACTTGACTTTCGCAAGACACATTACAGCAGAAACACTTCCTTTCATTTCATATTTCTCCTATCATCGTCCTATCCTCAACAAAATCACTCAAATAGGAATTAGTTAAGTTTTAGTTTACATGTACAATGTTTTAGTAAACAAAATATATTTCTATAGTTAAAATTTGTGCAATTCTTATTTTCATTCAATTCCTTGTCCCTATTGTGCAATTTAATTATATTCATATCAATAAATATTCTACCGTTGTCACGTAAAATCTTCGCCCGTAAAACCGACTTTACAGGCAACCATTGTTTTTATGTGGGTTTTTTCTGTTATCTTGGTATCTGCATTAGTAAGTGTATATATTAATTAGTAAGTATATATATTAATTAATTGTTACCACAGAGTGTGTGTAAGCTCACAGGTAAATAGGCGCTAGCCGAAACGAAAAAAAGTTCCTTTGTTTAATATTAGTTTCCCTTTTATATTTTGTTATCTCTTTTGTAAATCAATAAATATAATGTTTAATTAATAATTATTGGAATCAGTTTCATTAATAATTCTAAGCAAAGTTAACAGTAAGGTATTACTTTATTATATTTATGGTTTTAGAATTATTTTTGAAAAATAGTGCATATGTTTACAAATGGAAATTCTAATTTTACTGACCTCTGTATCATAATTGAGATGAGTTTGCTTCCTTAGCAAGGAAAACATAAATCGTTTCACAAAATATCAGGGTGGAGGCTAAAATATAGCACTTGTTAGTCTTACCATTATAGGATTTGCAGGAACAGAATTCTATTGCAGGATGGAAACTGGTATTTCATCAAACACTATGTATGGTGATATATATGATATGAAAATGTATTTTCCTTGTGTCTGTTATTATAGTTAGTTTTCTCAACCTTATTGCTTGTAAAACTGTAGTAATGAATATTTGAAAATGTTTCTTATGTTAAGACATGTAGTATGAAAGAGATTCAATGAATATTATGAAGAGTGTGTATATGTTAATAGAGATTTATCTACGGATACCAGAAAAATAAGACCTAATCCAAATAAATTATCAGTGAGACGTTTCGATGAAAGCGTTGTTACCATCATTAAACAAAAGAATAAATGGCATGCCAATCATTTTTTTGTCTGAAGATGATAACAACGCTATTACCGAAACGACACACAATAGGTCTAGGATTAGGTCGTATTTTTTTTTTGTATCTATAATCTATAATTCAAATTGTGCTTTATCATTTACCAACAAAGTTCACTAGGATAATTAAACTATAAAAAAAGAGCGTCCATAGAAATCTTACCTGATAGGTCCAAGTTGGTCATGCTTGGAGGGACCATAGTTGATTCTAAGGCACGAAGTCGGTTGGATCTTAACATCAGAGTTTTGAGGGACAGAAGACCTGTTATATCTGGTGGTAGATCTTCAAGTTGGTTCTCCGAGAGGTCGAGGTAGGTCAATCTTGGCAATGGACCTTCGAATAAACCTTCTGGAAGATTCCGGAATCCGTTACGCGACAGATCAAGTCTCTCTAGTCCGGGACCCAGTCCTTCGATCTTAGTGACTGTGTTGCCTGAGAGGACTAGAGATCGTAGAGCTGAGAGTCCACGGAGATCCGTGACAATAGTTAGAAGATTTTCTGGAAGCTCAAGACTTCGTAAGCTTCCAGCTAGGCGGTCCAAAGTGCCTGGGTAGAGCTGCTGTAATCCACATCGGACCACTCGTACTGATGACAAGGAAGACACGGATGGAGGAAATATGTCAGGGAGTCGAGGAAGGTCGCAGTCTACCAGTTCCACGGCTCGGATATGTGGACCTGCGGACCTCAGTGCATATACAGCACGGTCCAAGCTCACATTCCGGCAGGAGACTACATCTGGCTGATCCTGACTGCATTGAGCATGGGCACCTACAGCCAGCAACGCCAACAGCACGGCTGGGTACATCTTAGCATCCTGCACACATATCTCCATCTTATTACAAGGAACCACAGACCAAAATGTACATACCTACATATACATCACCAGCTCACATCAGAGAACCACACATTTCTTTACACCGAAATTTCCAAAAAATATATTGATAATGTTTGTGGGATGAACGGAATATATGCACATATGTTAGAGGCAGTTATATCAGTCACCTTGACATAGTCCTGTAGTTGACACTATAGATGTGGCTTCTTTTTTTACTGATCTAAATCTATTTACACTCATAGACAGAACTTAGGTACATTTTACCTTTAACGTGTATATCGGGATTCAGTCAATAACTCTGAAATATATATTTAATACACAGTAACCTTTATTGAAAACACACGAGATAACCAAGTGTGAACAAAATTGTCTCTTCTTCCAAAAACTTGCATTTCCATAAGTTTTGTCCAAGAGTGTACAATCGTGTATTCAGACAATAACTGAAATATATTTGATAAGAGTGACCATTATTGAAGACACACTAGATAACCAAGTGTGAACAAAATTGCCTCTGTCTCATTTCAAAAACTTGCACTTCCATAAGTTTTGTCAATAAGTGTACATTCGTGTATTCAGACATTAACTCTGAAATATATATAATAACAGTGACTTTTATTGAAAACATACTAGATAACCAATTGTGGACAAAGTTGCCTCTGTCAAATCAAAGACTTTTCACTTGCTTAAGTTTTGTACATTAGTTTAAATTAGGTGTATCTATTATGCTTGATATAAAATTTAAGGATAACTGATAAATATTGCAATTGTAACGTCAGAATATATATGAAAAACTTAAAAACCACAATTTAGCTGTATGTGAATTAGACTGAATTAAAATTGGCGTGATGAATTATTATTTTAATCTTAACAACTTTTGTAAAAAAATTATAAAATTCAAATGAATTCAAGATGGAATGAGAGATTACCAAAATCTTAAATTAAAATATGAAGAACATTAATCAAAAGAAATTCCATTATCTAGGAAGAGGTTTGGTCTTTAAATTTGAATATAATTAAGTTTGAGACATAACATTAATTAATTCCAACCCCACCAGCGAATGCAAGTAACCAAACGAGGCAAAGTCGAACTGCTTGTAATTGCAAAGTCGAAATGCTTTTTACGTGTGTAGACATGTGTGTACTTACAGTAAAAGCAGTCGCCGACTTCTAACCACCATGATTATCATGGCCTGTAACACGTGTACTAGGGATAAGCAAAAAAAAAAAACATTAATTAAAGCAGAAACTCTAATTATATATATATTATTTAAAAATGCTTATTTTGGATCATAAAGTTTAATTTTCCAATATTTCGTATGGCAACTCGCCAAACTTCTTCGGGGGAACAAGATTGTTTTGAGATGCTCGCGTATTGCACGAGTATGTACAACTGCTATACAATTTAAAATATCTAAAACCTAAAATATTCATGTTTATAAATCTAATAAATAATAATATAAGATAAAATAATATATAAAATATTAATATATAAAGAATAAATAAATATACACATTTAAAATATAAGAATTGAAAATCAGTAATTTGTTATATATATATGTATAGTGAGTGGGCTATATGGTTTTAAATTGTAAGTATAGTTGATTTATCAAGAAATTGGGTTGGCCAAATATCACGGATCAAGCTAAATAAACGTTTAGTTTATTTTTGCTCCACTAGATGGCGCTCTGCCATCTGAAAAAGCACATGTGCTCGTGGTCAGGAAATGCCTTCTTTATTTTTAATATCAACACCTGACCCACTTATCTTTTATTTTTTTCTATTGTTTTTTCATATATATATATAAAGGGAGAGGTGCCTCTTTTAGTACATGAAAATCATCCTCCGGTTACTTTATGTTGTAATCTAGACTGAAAATCGCTCCTAGTCACTTCACCAGCTCAAACATCTGTTTGGTAAATTCGACCGATTCCATAACCCCTTTTTGGTAGGATGTTATGAAATCGAAGCCATCCCTGTACTGATGAGTGCCATAGCCTGAAACCGTGGAATACAGGATGGCTATTTGTCTGAATTTACCAACGCTGGTGTGTGGTGGTTAATTTCATATCATCACTAGGGTTTTTACTAGGTTTATGCAAAGAGTGCTATCGTTCTAATGAACAATTGAAGGGAATGATACCTCGCTCGGTAGATTAAACTGCCGAAACGCTAGGAGGGTTCATCAATGATGAACTAGCCCCCCCCCCCCCCCCCCTTTAATTTTTAATATTGCAGTAAGGGCAGTAAAAAATGTTTAAATTTTAAAAAGAATCATACGCGTCTATAATAGTTTCGTATTTTGATAACAGATGGCGTGCTAATACATCATAATATATATATTAAAAATTTTATTTCAACCAACTTTTCAAACATTTTTTACGCTTTGTGTTTTCAGAAAAAAAAATTAGTTTAACCTTTCTTTTATAAATATTTTGTTATTTTTATTTATTTTTATACGAAAAATATTTTTACACATAGTACAAATAATTTTAAAATATAAAATAGGCGTTATTGTTAATTTTCAAAATATTCACACCCATATTTTACAAAAATTATTTTGTTCATAATATAAATATATTTTTCAAATTTTTCTCCCCATTGAATATAACAAAATATTTTAAAAACTTAATGCTGTTGACGTTATGTGGCGCTGAGTTTGTTGTTGACACACTTTAAAATGTTATAACACCTTGATAAAGGTTGGCGTTCAGCCAGCTGAAATATTGGTAAAATAAATAATTTTTTGATCCAATATATGCCTTTTTAATTAAAAAAATATATATATATATATGGAAAATTTGCCAGGAGGAAATTGATCCGTAGAAGCATAGGGCGCCTCTCCCGTCAAAACAAACGTAAAAACCAGACGCCATCTATTAACCGTCATCGCAACTAGCGGCATCGGGTCGGTGACAAAGCCACAACACCAGCTTTGGCAAACTGAGAAGCGTCCACCTAGAGACCATGGTTTCGGGTTAATGGCCCTCGTCAGTCTAGGGCGGACTTTATTCCATGAGATCCACACGGGATTTAATGGAATCTTCACAATCTACCAAAGAGGTGTTTTTCTGGCAAGGTGGCTGGGCCAAATCCTGAGTTGTCTATTGTGTGATGAATAGACAATTTGGTGTTTTTAAATCTTCAGTCAGCTCGTAAAGAGTAATAATAAGATTTTTAAAAAGGAAAACATGGGGCCAGGAGGTTTTAATTAGAGAACAAGAAGATCAATCTAATTAAGCCTCAGCTTCGATCAAATTATGCAAATCAAGTCGCTACACTCTGTCAGTCATGCGGTACAGAGAGAAGATTGGACTGCCAGAATCTTTACAAATATAAGAATTACTGGTTCGTTTTCTCTTGTGTTAAACGTTAGAATTGTAGATTTTAAAGTATAAGGGAGAAAACATAAATTATGTCCGGACAAGTGATTTAGAATAAATATTTATTTAATTTATTTAACAGTTGCAAAGACACGCCATATCCACAATTAGGATAATTGCGTGTAAGTCTGAAATTATATACAAATCAAATCATCGTGAAATTAACATAATTAATAATTATAAAGCACGCAAATGAGACACATTTGATGTCAAATTTTGAATATAGTAATTTAATATAGTAATACCGTATATTAAAGGAAACACCATCTTATAATTATATCTGGAGGTTTCTGATGGCCCATTGCCATTTGTCGAAAAATAAATACCATTCTTGTTTTGGAAGTTGATTTTTATTTACAGAATAAATTGTCGGATAAACATTATTGATATATTAAGAACATATATCCATGTTCGTCTTTCTGCTTGTGGCTCTTTCCAAAGTGGTAGATGAGGTATCAAGAGCATATCTTCACCATTTATTTTTAATTCACCAAGAAATTAATTCTTAAAGACAAAATCTGTTGAATCCAGGCTAAATCATGATTCGACATTGTTAAGAGTAAACATTTTTTTTTACTTATCCTTTTAGACTGAATTAGACAAGATCTTGGAGGTCGTGCTCATAAAGAAGCTCGAGAACTATTATTGGTTCTCTGTACAGGAATCTCTTGTCCTTTCCAATACAATTTAGTATAAGTTGGGTAGTGGCCTCTTTGGTTTTGCACCTAGTGCACATAAGGAAGCTTTTGGCTCCCTCTTTATAGACTAGAGGGCGCAGGTGACCAGATTTCCATCTAGCCAACTGTGTCGATTCCTTTCTGTTTAGTTGGAGGGTCTGTGTTTTGGGGTTTTCTACCTGGTACCAAGAATGATGGAAACTATCTCTATGGCGCTCTAAAGTAACTGGCATATAACCTATATGGAGTCGTGCACAAGAGTAGAACATAAAATTATGTAGCGTGAGAGAATTGAGGAAAATAAATATATAACTATTTTTATATTTTCAAAACATTCTTTAATAAAATATAGCTATGTATTTCTAGTATTAATAAAATATCCAAATTCAGATTAATACGTATGGTAGCTCCATATATATTTTATACGGATATAAACATAATATCTGATTACACAATAATTTTAAGATAGGGTCTGATACTCAAAGAGAGAAATATAAGTAGAAGAGACGTGTATTAAGAAGAAATGGAAGGATGAAGAAAGTTATGGAGAATAAATTAAATGCAAATAGAACGGAAGGTAAAAGAAAAGTTGACTGATGAACTTGATGGGGAGCTTCGAGGAAATAAATAGAAGAACTGAAGATAAAGAAGTATGGTTTAATGAAAACAAAAACTTACACAAGGTCAAAGTATCTGAACAAGAATTCTAAAAGCTGTCCACCACACACATATCACACACAAACGTCGGACTATCACCTATTTTGAAATGTTAATGGTACTCTACCTTATGTTTGATCAAATTTCTATTGAAACTTTTATATTCTTCCATATATATAGTAGAAATATAACTCCTATCAATCTTTTGTTTTAATGACGTTTCAGGAATTACCATTCCTCCATTTCAGGTTTCATTCATAAAAAAAAAATAAACATTAATCAGTTGTCAAATATTTAAAATTAAAGCAGTAAATTTCAATTTTCTTGTTGCCAATTCATGAGGTTCATCTTCCTAATTTTATATAAAGGTTAATACTTTCATTTTTTCCTAGTCAAACTAGGAAGGTATAATCATAAGTCTTAATCCTGTGTAGGGCATAGGTCCGCAATAAAATACTTGCTTTTCTGATTTATTCAATCCTCACAGGGCTGCTCAAGAGAAAAGACGTTCAGAAAAGAGAGTCGTATGTAAATGGTGTACGATCACATGTGAATGATAAACTAATCTTTTATAAACAATTATTCACTTGGACGAATCCAGTGTAAGACATAGTCACCAATAAAAGGCTTGTTGTTGATGATTTATTCAATTTTCACGCATTTTGAAAAAAATAGAGCTGTATGTTAATAAAAGATCGCCTATAAAGAACTAACTAATATTTTCTAAGTAATTATGCATCAAGGCGAATCCTGTGTAGGATATAGGTCTCTAATAATAAACTTGTTGTGGTTTTATTGATTTATTCTATACTTATAGGTTTGAATAGGAGAATAAACATTTAAAAATAGGGCCTTATGTGAATAAATATGTAAATGAACGATCACAATAAATAACTAATCTTTTCTAAGTAATTATGCATCTGGGCGATTCCTATGTAGGACATGAGTCTCCAATAAAAGGCTTATTGTTTTTGATTTATTCCAATATCATGCATTCTGAGAAAATAGACACGTATGTGAATGAACGATCACCTGTAAAGAACTATTTTTTTTTTCTAAGTAATTATGCATATTAGCGAATCCTATGTAGGACATAGGTTCCCAATAAAAGGCTTGTTGTTGTTGATTTATTTCATTTTCACGCATTTTGAGAAAATATAGCCGTATGTAAATGTATATGTAAATGAACGATCACCAATAAATAAATAAATATTTTTTTCTAAGTAATTATGCACCTGGGCGAATCCTGTGTAGGACATAGTGTCCAATAAAAGGCTTGTTGTTGTTGATTTATTCATTTTTACAGGATATCTCAAGAAAAGAAACATTGAGAAAAGAGTCGTATATAAATGGATATAAGATCACAGGTAAATAATTAACTAATATTTTATAAGCAATTATGCACCTAGTCGAATCCTATGTTGGACATAAGTTTCCAATAAAAGGCTTGTTGTTGTTGAATTATTCCTTCTTTACAGGATATCTCAAGAGAAGAAACATTTTAACAAATAGAGCCATATGTAAATAAACTATCACCTGTAAATAACTAAATCATATTTTGTAATTATGCATATTATCGAATCCTGTGTAGGACATAGTCTCCAATAAAAAGTTTGTTATTGTTGATTTATTCCCTTTTTACAGGATATTGCAAGAGAAGAACCATTGAAGAAAAGAGAGCCGTATGTAAATAAATATATAAATACACTATCACCTGTAAATAACAAAGTCATCTTTTCTAAGTAATTATACACCTGGGCGAAACCAGTGTAGACTATAGGTCTCCAATAAAAAACCATTGTTGAATTATTCCATCTTTCAATTGCCGCCATCACACCGTCAGAAGAGGAAGGGTGGAATCTGGAGAAGAAGGACTTTCGACCCACATATCCCGTCGACACTCGATCCTTCTTTAATAAAACCGGGGCCTTCATTATCTCCCGAACTGTCTGGAACCCCTTAACACACTTTTTTTTTGTTTGCAATACCTTCCCCCATATTGATTTTTTTATCTCCAGGCAGTAAGGAAGCACCTCATAAGTCTCCTTCCATTTTTTACCCCCTCAAAATCCTTTTAGATTAAATTTAGAGGAGCTCTAGAATTTTTCTGTATGTTGCCTAGCGTATCGTGTAAACCAGTTTTGTTGGATTGTTTCAAACTTGTAGAATATACCAGAGGAATACCACGCTTTTGTCAGAATGAATTTTTTAGCCGAATATATTTGGAATAAAAAGTTATATTTTTATTAAAAAAATCAAATATTATTTTTTATATAAATATTGGAATACTTTGTACAATAAACTTTTTTGTATCTAATTTAAATACTATATTGTTTTTATAATAGTTTATTTTATATGATAGTAATTTTTTGAATGATGTGATTTTATGCTACATATACATGGTAAATTATTGATTAATATTAATATTTAAAATAGTTGACTGATTATTTAAAATTATAAAGAGGTAAGGGGAATAAATAAATTAGGTTCTCTCATATTACGATTTATATTTTATAATTTAAAGGGAGAGGTACCTCGTTCAGTATATAATTTATAATATATCAAAAAGTTTAAATAGATTCACTTCTATATATATAAGAACTAGCCGAATGACCCGGGCAACGCCCGGGGTTTCCCCGATTCAATGCTTTTATTCAAATACTCTTTGTTACAATTATAAATTGGCACCGTGGATATCATTCTTGAATAATATATAAATGAGTTTTAAAATTTGTAAAAAAAAAAAAAATGAAATGAATCGGCCGGGAATCGAACCCGGGCCGCCCGCGTGGCAGGCGAGCATTCTACCACTGAACCACCGATGGTTATGAGAAATGGCCATATTTGGGTATTTATTCCATTCACAAAAGCAAACGGTGACAGAATTGATTAAGAAAGGGCAATGCCCGGGTTTTACCCGATTAAATGCTTTTATTCAAATACTATTCGTTACAATTATAAATTGGCGCCGTGGATGTCATTCTTGTGAAACGTCCCGCTCCAAACTTTGTGTCTGAGAAGCGATATTTTTATAAAGAGATGATCTGGCTTTGTGTCTTCTGCTCGAATGAATGTTTTTTCTGTTAGAAGTTTGTTCCTGCATACTAAAAATGAACTGGCTTCACCCGTGGTCTCTGCTTTTTTGAATTTTTCCGGATATAATTTTGTATCTGATAATCAAATATGATACAGCAATATTGTCATCATCATTTTCTGAATAAAAAACAACTACTTTTTTCCCAGAACCTGTCGATTTATTTTTCTTGACTAAAAATCCGAAAAATATATTTTCCAGATTTTTCTCTATGTCCTGTTAAAACACGTTTTACATGTCCATTAGGTCAGCTGATATTACCTCCCATCTTCACCGTTAGAGGCGCTGCTTGCGAGCGAAAGGGCAAATTTGCCACGCAATTTGCAAATAACTTGTATACATACTTGTATACTTGTGTACATAGACCATAAATCTGTACATAGACAGGAAAAGCACATATATTTTAATAATATAAATGAGTTTTGAAAATTGTAAAAAAAAAATGCATCGGCCGGGAATCGAACCTTGGGCGCCCGCGTGGCAGGCGAGCATTCTACCACTGAACCAAAAGCAAACGGTGACAGAATTAAGAAAAAATTGTGCATGACGCTGATAACTGTATATATTAATGGCTTCACCCGTGGTCTTTGCTTTTTGGAATTTTTCCGGATATAATTTTGTATCTGATAATCAAATATGATACAGCAATATTGTCATCATCATTTTCTGAATAAAAAACTACTTTTTTCCCAGAACCTGTCAATTTATTTTTCTTGACTAAAAATCCGAAAAATATATTTTCCAGATTTTTCTCTATGTCCTGTTAAAACACGTTTTACATGTCCATTAGGTCAGCTGATATTACCTCCCATCTTCACCGTTAGAGGCGCTGCTTGCGAGCGAAAGGGCAAATTTGCCACGCAATTTGCAAATAACTTGTATACATACTTGTATACTTGTGTACATAGACCATAAATCTGTACATAGACAGGAAAAGCACATATATTTTAATAATATAAATGAGTTTTAAAAATTGTAAAAAAAAAATGCATCGGCCGGGAATCGAACCTTGGGCGCCCGCGTGGCAGGCGAGCATTCTACCACTGAACCAAAAGCAAACGGTGACAGAATTAAGAAAAAATTGTGCATGACGCTGATAACTGTATATATTAATGGCTTCACCCGTGGTCTTTGCTTTTTGGAATTTTTCCGGATATAATTTTGTATCTGATAATCAAATATGATACAGCAATATTGTCATCATCATTTTCTAAATAAAAAACAACTACTTTTTTCCCAGAACCTGTCAATTTATTTTTCTTGACTAAAATCCGAAAAATAAATTTTCCAGATTTTTCTCTATGTCCTGTTAAAACACGTTTTACATGTCCATTAGGTCAGCTGAAATTACCTCCCATCTTCACCGCTAGAGGCGCTGCTTGCGAGCGAAAGGGCAAATTTGCCACGCAATTTGCAAATAACTTGTATACATACTTGTATACTTATGTATATAGACAGGAAAAGCACATATATTTTAATAATATAAATGAGTTTTTAAAATTGTAAAAAAAAAATGCATCGGCCGGGAATCGAACCCGGGGCGCCCGCGTGGCAGGCGATCATTCTACCACTAAACCAAAAGCAAACGGTGACAGAATTAAGAAAGAATTGTGCCTGACGCTGATAACTGTATATATTAATAAAAATTGGAAACTATTATAATAATTAAACAATTTTCTACTTCCCTTACTGTGATGGAAAATTTAACGGTAAGGCAGTGGAAATTGTGTAATTTTTAAAAGAATCATACGCGTCTATAATAGTTGTCAATTTTGATAACAGATGGCGCTCTGATGCATAATAATATATAAGAATAATATATAAAGTAATATATTTAATTAAAAAGGCATATATTGAATCAAAATATCATTTATTTTACCAATATTTCAGTTGGCTGGATGCCAACATTTTTCAAAGTATTATAACATATTAATGTGTGTCAACAACAAACTCCGCGCCACTTAACGTCAATAGAATTATGATTAAAAAATATCCTTGCTTATATTCAATAGGGAGAAAATTAAAATCATAACTAAATATCCTATGAGCTCTATCTAATGAAAACATAATCCAAGTATACTTGTAATGTTGTTGGGAATTAGAGAAGTGTTTCGTAAAAAGTTTCATTTTTCTCGTCATATTTTAATCCGTCTGTAGTATAAAAAATCTACTCGAAAGCTTGCATAACTTCAAAACTAAAAAAAATATATACACATCACCTAAAAACCAATTGATATTGTTGCACCAAGTTGCAGCTTTGCAGGGTCGTCGACCTTGGTTTCTTCCTTCTTGGTGTTATACACGTTTCCCGAGTGGGTTTCCATATTCAAAGTAAATAAATAAAAGTAAATAAAAATAAATTACCTTTCGAAGTTATTGTGTTTATTTATTCGTGGTCTTCCTCGTAGGTTGTGATCCGCAGTTTCACTCTAGGACCTCTCTCGTTCCAATAACCAATCAAGATATTACAAAAGAAATGAAACTATAAAAAGGAATGATGATAATCTAAATACACCTATCCCCCGATTTACACGGTAGATACGTTCCTGAGAAAAACGTGTAAATCGGGGGATAGGTGTACACGGAAATAAAAATAAAATGCATTGACAGGTTAAAATATGTAGTCAGCACATAAGCTCGGGATTCCTCGTGAGATGTGTACACAGCGCATGTGTTCAATCACAGTAGCATTTAGTATAGTGCGATAAAAACAAAAACAAAAAAACTTTTTTGGAAAACTGTGTAAAAGCGGAAACGTGTAAAACAAGTACCGTGTAAATCGGGGGATAGGTGTATTCTGTTTTAAATAAATATTAAATATCATAGAATATTTTGAATAAATGTAAAGCGCATTAAAATTGATGTAAAAATATTATCGTTTTAAAAAAGACATTCCGAAATAATGACTGTATCTACATGTATGAAAGTCTGGAATGGAAATATCTTCTTTATACAACAAATCTATTTAATATTCCTTCCGATTTATGACGGCATTATGATATACATTGTCAATAACAAGAAACCAGGATCTAATTCATCATTGAACTTCTTTCTTAAATGTTTCTATTGTGTTCGAATTTTGCAATTCCAACCATTAACAATAGATTCGAATAGTAAATGGCGCCCTATCATCCTGTAAGTACATAAGTCGTACCACTTTGCAAATTTAGACATGTAATGAATTCAGAGTAAAAATCATTCTTTGAATACCAACCAAAATTATTATAGCCTGTACCATAAACTAAAATTGATAGTGGACATTGCGACTGCTGTAATAGAGATACATGGGGACATCTGAGGCTTTTCATTGGACACGACAACAACAACATAAAATAAAGTTAAGCACAAAAAATATTCCAAGTAAAATTCTACAATATATTCTATATTCGTATATTTTGAATTATATAAAAATATAAGAAATTCTTGATTTTTCCAAAATCGATATGTACATCTATTGGAGTAAAATATCGATATTCAAGTTCCTTTCAAAGGCCAATATAACTCTTTTATATAGAATCCCTGAGTTATGTTTATCAAATTTATCGAATATATTGACATATTGGTATAAATAGGGAAATAAATTTTTATTGCACAGACATTTTATATATATATTATGATTATTTTTTGTGTTGTTGTTGAAAAAGTGGTGCAGTCGTGAAAAAAGAAAGATAGTTATTCACCTCTCAAGTGGTTTTTATTTTGAATTACTTGAAGTAAATTACACATTAAATTATTTTTCAAAGTAACGTAGAATTTATAAAATGAATTCTATAATCGTGAATTAAAAATAAAAGGTAGGTTCAACTATACATATTTACAACAATTATTTAAAAGTGTAATGTTCTAAATCTATGGTCAAAAAATGTAGAACAGTCAATGAAGGAAAATAAAATATATGTTTTAAAAAATAATAAAATATTCGCATTTTAGATTATATAATAAATATATATAAAGCACATTTTCACTTTTTTAGTATTTTTCATATAGATTTTATTTCTAACGAACCATTGGCATTAAATGTCATTCTTTGATATTTCAAGAAGACTTTATGACCAGCGTTTTTGGTCATCACACTGATGAGGGCCAATAGCCTGTAAATATTACTTGATTGGCTTTTCCATGATTAATCGTGAAAGTTATCTACTAATATCTGGGAGCATAATTATAATTTAACGATTAATTGATATTTTTTCTGACTGATGAAAAAAGGCATCGAGAACTTAGTTACGCGAACAGGATATGCCCTTTCCCCCTAATTTTATATAAATATTTACCACTTTTATTGCTATGTTTTCTTTATATATATGAAAAACAATTTAAAAATATATATATAATATATAATATGAAAAAAAAAAAAAATAAGTGGGTCAGGTGTTGATATTAAAAATAAAGAAGGCATTTCCTGACCACGAGCACATCTGCTTTTTAGATGGCAGAGCGCCATTTTTTTTTCTATTGTTTTTTCATGTGTTAAGCGTATTTACGCAAATATGGCCTTAAATATCCATTTCTTGGATTCTCAAGAAGCCTCTGGGGCCAAAAATCTTTTTGGTCGCAGTGGTACAGCCTACTCCACGCTGACGAGCGCAAACAGCGCGAAACGCGTTCGTGGATGGAAAATTCAACGGTAAGGCAGTGGAAATGGTTTAATTTTTAAAAGAATCATTCCTGTCTATAATAGTTGTCAATTTTAATAACAGATGGCGCTCTAATGCATAATAATATATAATAATAATATATAATGTAATATATTTAATTTAAAAGGCATATATTGAATCAAAATATCATTTATTTTACCAATATTTCAGTTGGCTGGACGCCAACCTTTATCAAGGTGTTATAACATTTTTAAGTGTGTCAACAACAAACTCAGCGCCACATAACGTCAACAGAATTAAGTTTTAAAAAATAATTGTTATATTCAATGGGGAGAAAAATGGGCTGAACGCCAACTGAAATATTGGTAAAATAAATGATATTTTGATCCAATATATGCCTTTTTAATTAAAGATTAATTTATGGATTACTCTATTTTCAAAATAATTATATGTATACCTGGACTCCTCCAAGATTCCAACAGGATCCATAACTCTTCATATTGTGGCTGAACTACCTCAACATTCTAGGATAAAATCCAGAAATCTTCGATTTGTAGTAGGTATACGCTAACTTTCGAGCATGGAGTCCAACATTTTCATGTTTATATATACCTGAACTACTTCAACATTACAAGACTCCATAACTCTCCGTATTGTGCCTGAACTACCCCAATATTCTAGGAAAAAATCCATAAATCTTCGAACTGTAGTAGGGATACGCTAACATTCGAGCATGGGAACCAACACTCCCTATGTTTATATATCTAACCTACTTCAACATTACATCAGAATCTATTACTCTCCATATTGTACCTGGACTACCTTAATATTCTAGGATAAAATCCAGAAATCTTCGAGTTGTAGCTGGCATACGTTAACATTCGTCCAAGTTATAGATCTATACTATAGAAGTTATAGATCCCCGAGTTATAGATACACCTGGGCAACTCCGCCATTTCAACAGAATCCATAATTCTCCATATTTTGGCTTAACTACTCCAATATTCTAGAATAAAATCCAGAATTTTCAGGGTTGTAGCAGAGATTCAAACACTCCCCATGTTTAAATATATACCTGGACTACACCAATGTTCTAGGAAAAAATCCAGAAATATTCGAGCTATAGATGCTATACGATAACATCTTGCATGGAGTCCAACATCCCCCATGTTTAAATATATACCTGGACTATTCCAACATTCCAACAAGAGTCCAGAATAGTCAACCAGGATGTCGTGACCGTAATTTACGGGTCCAGCCAAGATAACGGGACAGGGCGTGAGGCAAAAATCTCAAGGTGAAACTCCAAAACCGGATTGGACAACGACATTGTACCTTCAACAGGTCGTGAGGCTATTTTTTTTACCGTTCTCTGAAACAAAGACCGATGGCATCGATGATTTTTACAGTAGCAAAGTTATCATTAGATAACAATGTGTAATCCACAGTCTTCGAGAGTTGTCACATTTTGGCGACTCGCCAGGACAATTATCTCGACAATTGATCGCCAAGTAAAAACAAAACGCTTGCTTATTGACGTCTTACAATGCCAGATTCCTCCACACTCTATTTAACAAATAATTCCACTAACCATTGAGAACATTTGAAACTTGTTTCCTATTATTTTCAATAATATGAATATTTATAATAAAGATAAAGATTGCCTGTGGCAAGAATTGATAGTTCTTAGAACTAAGAGACAATTCGGGCAATAAATATTTTTATGTCGAGAAGATTAAAAAAACATTTTTACAGGCCAAAGTGTCTATGAATTCTAAGATCTATGAATATTTAGTATGTTGTTTCTATCTGGTGACGATGCAAAAACAGACGACACGTGTACTGCGTCATTTTCTTGAAAACAAGAACAATTTGTGTTGTTGTGCAGAGATTTTTTATCTTACCTTTTTAAATAAAATCTTTTATAAAATCAATAAGTCAATTATCTCACAAATATTATTTATTATACATTACTACACACTCACCTACACCTCACCAGCAACTCACCTAAGAAAAAGAATTTCTATATACATTCTTCAGATATGCAAATAAATCTAATTTAAAAAATACTTTTTACAATAAGGAATTTGCATACATAACTTCTAACAATTTGAACAATTTACATATTTTCTTCCAATATACGTATTTCAAGATGATCACCTTCAACAATTTGAGCCCAATGCAATTTCATAAAATTGCATATATTATTTTGTGTATTTTATCAATTTAATTAAAGATTCTATGAAAGAAGAAATATTCAATGAAAATGTTATTTTATTCAAGAATTATATTTTTTAGAACAAAACCTACTCTATTAAGTCGACCGTCAGATGTCGCGCTTTTTCCTATATAAATATATTGTTGATGTTTCTTGTTGTCCGGCTTAAATCTTTTTTAGATATGTAAATGGGTAATATTTTATTTTATCTATTCAAATCCTCCGAATCAAGCCAAAGTATCTAATGGTATTCAAAAAGTCATATAATATATATGTTGTAATATATTCCAATATATATCTATGTCTCCATGTATTTTATAGATGTATATGTAATTGCCAAAGTGCCAAATAAAATCGAGTGAGTTATAGTCGGCGCCGGAAAGCCGGAAAAGGGTCCGAAAAACAAGTCGGGTATGCCCGCTTCTTACGCAAACAGATTAGTCCGCTTTGAGATGCGATTGACAGTTCTCCCCTGACCGGTGTCGGCTACACTCACTCTCTCGCCATCTCCGTGGTGACATCTACCATGTCTCGTTCTTTGGTGCAATACATTCACGCCTGAACCCACTCTGACATTGAGGCCACAACGACTGCATTTAACCAACACACTATCCTACAGGATCGACTACCTTACTACATATATATATTGTAACTAAATTTACATATAAAATATATATTTCTTATTAATTCAACTTCAATAGACTCGTGAAAACATATTTTTAAGCTTACTTCTACCATACTCTAGAGAATAATAAATACTTGTATTATGATGCATTAGCACGCCATCTGTTATAGAAATTCGAAACTATTATAGACGCGTATTATTCATTTAAAAATTAAACAATCTCTATTGTCCTAATTACAATGGTAAAATTAATGGGAGGGCCTTTCTCACCAGTGGTAAACCTTCCAAGCGTTTTCGTCAGTTTGATCTACCATATATAATAAAAAAACGGATAGAATATATTTTATAGCTTTACTTGGATATTTCTTTTGCTTAACTATAGTTTATCCTACAGGCCATAATAATCTTGGTTGGGGATTTAGTGAATGCTTTTTACTATGATTGCACTACATGTCTAATATGTATCTCGTGGTATCAAATATTGATAATTTTATCATGATCCCCGTGATATCAGGAAATCAAAGCCTACTCTTTACTGACGAAGGTATTTAGCCTGAAACCATGGTCTACAGGTCAAGCTCTCTATATTTATCAAAGTTTGTGTTATGGCTTTTTGTCACCAACACGAATCCGATAGTTTGAGAGACGGTTAATAGATGGCGCTTAGTTAAAACATCTATATTAACAGGAGTAGATACCTCCTTTTATACAATTCTGTGTAGCGAAACCTAGAAATATATACTTTAAACTTATAAATAAGTAATTTCATGATATTATAAGTAATCAAAATACTTTTTTTTGTAATAATATTTTAAGAATTTCATCCTGTATATAGTATTACTGACTTTATCATTTATTATGAAAAAATAATACAAATGTGATATTTTACTGGGATAAGGTGCATAAAACAACGAGAATAGTTGATATTTATTCCGATAAATGTCGTAAGCCATCAGCAACTTTCAGTTGCACGATAAGTAGATGCTTTTTTTCATAATTTATCATTTATGTTTGGGTTTATATTCTGTCAAAGAATTGCTGAAGAAACTTGTACAAAATTTGGATCCTGATTGAAGAAACTTATAGCAAAATATAGTGCTATACATCTATGACTATAACTATCTTTCATTCAATCCTCAAACGCTCAAAAAGTAGAATACACCAATACCTCGCTTTGCGTTTTTTCCGAAGTTGCATCGCTGCTTAATTTTTACTGATTTTCACTGTGCGTCGTTAGATTTTCGAAGTTGCGTTGTTTTGGATTGAGTCTTGAAATTTATTTTTTATTTTTTCCTAAAATATGGCAACACCTTTGTTTTTGATTGCGCCTTCACATATTTTCACTTTGCGTCGTTTCAATTTGCGTCGTGATTTTTGGGAACGTAACCCCGACGCAAAGCGAGATATGGGTGTAGTACGATATAGTCCACACACCATACTTTCCTCTTAAAGTCCAAAGTAGGAAAATAAGCTACACCCCAAAGTACAAACGACCGTACTATAAGTACACACGGATCATTAACCAGGTAAACTATGTAACTTGCCTTGAAATGTGCCATGACACCTTGGCTTATAGAATAATTACAGTTTTTTTTTTGCGAAACAACCGACATTACCATATTGTAGCGTAGATATCAAGTCTTTGTATATCTAAAGGTGTGAAAGTATTTATTGATGACGTCACGGCGACTAGTCGACAATTATCTACAACTCAACATAACTATCTACAGCTAGAGAATCTTGAGCAAGCAAGCAAAGAAATATTTTGATCATTATTTTACATAAACAGACTAATATATATATAATGAAAGGATTTAAAAGCACGAATGTTTCTTTTATACATAATAGAAACTTCTACTGCCCTTACTGCGATGAAAAAAATATATTGGGAGGGCTTGGCTCATCAGTGGTGAACCCTCCCAGCGGTTTCGCCAATTTAATCCACCAGACCGCTTCTCAGAGCTCTAATACTGAATTGGACGATTTTGCTTATATACGTAGCAGTAAAGGATGGAATCTCAGAAATAGTCTATGGACATAAGTTTATAGGACAGTAGAATTACATTCAAATATTTGCATCGGACAATGCTCTTCCGCAAACAATAAAGACAAGGCCAGTTAGGCATAAATTTATATAATCAGTTGAATATTTTCATTGAATAATTAAAATATAAAATATTAATTATTTATTTGCCACAATATCAAAATATCTTTTCATTTGGAAGGTATTGTTCTCTTCAAAGTGAATAATGTTATAATTAGGGAATGAAGATATTAAAACGCGAATATTTATTTTCATAAATAAATCAAATTTCTACTGTCCTTACTGCGATGAAAAATATTAAAGGGTTTGGCTTATCAGTGGTGAATCCTCCCAGCGGTTTCGCCAATTTAATCTACCAGACCGCTTCTTTAGAGCTCTAATACTGTATTGGATCATTCTGCTTTTATATGCATCATTGAAGAGTGGAATCTTAGAAATAGTATTTATTGCTATAATTCACTAGATCATTCCAACCATCTGTTGAACAATGTTCATCACATGCTAACTACAGTTAACTATGACATTCCGTTATTTGGGGTTAATATATAAATTATCGGGTCTTAAAGCAATAGTAAAATATTTCCCAGCTAATTCTTTCAAAACCTTATCCGGTTTGATGACCACATGTTGAATATTTGTATGTTGAACAATGTTCATCACATGCTAACTACAGTTAACTATGTTATTCCGCTTTTTATGGTTAATATATAAATAATTGAGTCTTAACCCTATAGTAAGGTTTCCCAACTAATTCTTTCAAAACCTTATCCGGATTGTTGACCACATGTTGAATATTATTATACAGAACTAAATATATATTCATATACTGGCTTTCTGAAGAGCATTGTTCGATGCATTACACTCAAGGACAAATCTCATTGATATCGCAGGTCGACTATTTTTTTCAAAGAGACATATGCAATTTTGTTTACACTTGCTTATCTCGTGTCTTCAATAAAGGTCACTGTAATATCTTTCAGAGTTATTGTCCGGATCCCGATATATATACTAAAAGGTATAACTTCCTTGAGTGTAAATGTATGTATTTGTACAAAATTCTACAATTCCTTCATAGTATATGCGCATAGTTCCTTAAAATAATTATACCAACTATTCAATAGAAGTGAAAGATATATAGGTATAACGTCCTAAATCAATATTAAAGAGGTTTTGATGGTTTAAATTGAAGAACCTTTTGAGAGGTTATCCACTTATGAGCCAAGCCCTTTTCTTATATTTATTTCATAGCAGTAAGGACAAAAGAAATTTATTTTATTCGCAAAAAAAATATATTGTCACTGAATATTTGTCTAGTTTTCTTTATATGCTCTTACACAATATATTTATTTGCGTAGATTCTTAAATTTATTTTATAAAATACAGACGAAGTCTTTTAGTTTGTTTATAAATGTTCACAATTGGTAACTGTTCAAAAGTCAACATATTGTATCTTTTAACATAATTTGTAGCATGGAAGCTTTTTTTTAGGAAAATATTTATAAAATTTGTAAGGTAAATATTTTTATATAATATTTTTAATTTATATATTTATAAATGTATGTAATTCTACTGTCCTCACACACACACACAAAGCTTATGTCCATAGTTCATCTAAAATACCCATTCCAAGAGTCTAACAACAGTATCACTATAAAAGGAAGTTCGAAAAATGCAATATAACAGCGGTATGATAGATTAAACTCACGAAACTGCTGGGAGGGTTCACCACTGATGAGCCAGGCCCTTCCATTAATTTTTCCATTGTAGTAAGGGTAGTAGAAATTGTTTATTTTCAAAAAGAATCTTACGCCTTTAAAATAATTTCGAATTTTGATAAAAGAAATTGTGTATGTGTTGATGTAGCTATACCCTTTTTTTTTCAAATATATTTTCTATTCACAACCTTACTGTAAAATAACAACAAAACATTCAATGTACCAAAATGAATTATTTACCTATTTGGTCAAAAATAATTTTATATTTTTCATTGAATATATTTCATCAAAAGATAGTTATAATCATTATATAAAGATTACACGCATATTTCTTATATCTATCTCTAACACATTCCTAAAAGTTGACTTTCTTTTTAAGAATATGTCGAATAAAAAGTTTTTACAAATGATTATTTCAAATTACTCGTTCCAGTTTATAATGGCAATAAAAAATAATAATAGTTTCACTTAATCTCAAGATAGCTGATGGTATCCTCCATTTCAAGACGATTTAAGTAATAAAAGGGTGTGAAGAGCTATTGACCCATTTCCAGAGTTTTTTTCTTATTCTGGAGAGACATCTGGTTTGTCCCTAGACATCTTCCAGTCGCCCGAGGCGTCAGTGGTCAACAAAGGATCTAAGAATAAATCCGACAACACAATACAACGCAATTCAATTGTTAGCTGCCCCAGAGTATGGGAATGGGGATAACATAGACAAATTTATTCTGGAATATTGTAATACGTGTCAGCTCTTACAATAATACATGTTCCGTTTAGAAGTTTTCACCATTTTGTGAAAATATTTTTAAAAACGCACGCAATAGTATTGAAAAATATGTTTATTATTTATTACAAAACATACACTATATCTTATGTAGATATTTGCGTATAAATGTTTAAACTATTTTAGGTATATAGTTTCAAAATATTGTAACAAAGTATTTAATAATTTTATTATTTTTCTTATATATATATAACAGATTGGTCATTTTTATGTTTATATTTTGCTACTCTGTAAATTTCCCCTCGTGGCTTATCTTTTGTTTACCATTCATAGTTTGTCCTTGCCTGAAATACATTGTTGTCTCCTCCTGAAGTTTTTGTCTTTCCTAATTTTCCACGTGGCAATATATACATATTATTTATAGTTTTGGAGACAGTGTTAAAATTATTCAAATTTACATATTTTATAACAATAATTATACCAGAAATAAAGTTTATTTACACACATATTATCAAAAATGTTTAATATATTGTTAGAATTAACTACTAAAAATTAATGTATAAATGTAGAATATTATAAAATATATGTAATATTTAATATTGTGTAACAGAATATTATAATTTGAAAATTTGGGGAATAAGGAAAAATTAGATTTTTAGGACAAAGAGTTTTTTTTAAAGAGTTACAAGCTTTCGTGAAAACCTTTGCTTTTCAAAATGTGAAAATTAGAAAATTTTGAAGGGCAAAAGTTTGCTCGAAAAGCTTGAAACCCCTAAAATAAAAATGAAACCCTTTCCCCAAAATCTAAATTTTTCTTTTTTCAAATATGATCTGAGGAACTATCACGTTTGCATGAAATTTTTGAACAACAAATATTTCTAACAATGAGTTTCTTCCTATTTTAAAATACAAACTTTCAAACGATAATCGCTCTTCAAAGGACTTAATTGAAAAATCGACTATATCTTACTAAAGGTTTTGTTTTTGTTCCCAAATTTATATTTGTAAATATTTCTTGTAAGAAATAGTCGATGTTCTAATTGAGCCCGTTGAAGAGCGATTATCACTTAAAGGGTTTTATTTCTTTGCTCGTAAACACAGTTAAAACTTCTGTACTTCATTTTTCATAAATAAAATGGTTGGAGTCATCGGAAAGTACGGCACTAGGTATGATGCTTCTCTGAGAAAAATAATCAAGAAGATCCAAATTTCCCAGCACAAAAAATACACCTTCAGCTTTTGCGGCAAGAATGCCCTGAAGAGGAAGTGTGTTGGAATCTGGCATTGCCGTGCCTACACCAAGACTGTCTCTGGTGGAGCCTATGTCCCAATCACCAACGAACTTCGTCAGGAGCGCCATCATGAGACTGAGGAAGATGCAAGAACAGTAATTCTGTACTACAACTCACGCTGGATGATATTGCCACGTGGAAAATTAGAGAAGACAAAAACTTCAGGAGGAGACAACAATTTATTTCAGGGAAGGACAAAACTAAGCATGGTAAACAAAAGATAAGCCACGAGGTAAATTTACAGACTAGCCAGATCAAAACATAAAAATGACCACTCTGTTAATAAAAAAAATAATAAAATTAATAAATACCTTGTTACAATATGTTCCACTCTAAAGCTTGCATTTTGAAACAAAACAAAAAAAAACTCAATGTGAAGAAAATGTATAGTTTTTAAACATTTTTTCACAATTCTATCTACGAGTATATATGTTATTGTTATAATATATCAGAAACTTAGCAATAAAAATTAACAATTAGTTTCTTTTGAACAAATTTTCTCCTTTACCGGATTACAGATATGCTGAACACTCGGATTTTCCTGGAAAATCTTTTAAAGATTTCTTGAAAAAGACATGGCCCACCTGTGCTGTGTGAGCAGAAGAGCTTAAATTGACTTGTTCCATATGTAAATACCTGTTTTCTTTTCTCTTTTCACTCTCCACTTCTCTCATCCATATTTCCAATTTTTTTTTCTTTCTTATATATATATTTTTTATTTTTTCTTATAATCTGTATATATTTACCATATGTATATAATCTTTCTCCATTTTTATTTCCAACTTTCATAGGCTTCTCCGTCTTGTAACCCCAAGGAGAATCCTCTGTAAGACCTGTGTGTCTTAATAAAGGCGTGTGTGTGTGTGTGTGTGTGTGTGTGGATTACAGATATGAGAGAAGAGAAAAATCAAACTATTTATAAAAGAAAAAAAACCTACAAAATTGCTTCAATAAAAAGAAACTAGTTGTTATTTCGAATATTTATTGATTTGTTCATTGATTAATACATTTTTATTCTGCCCATGTATGCATTTTATTGCTTCGTTGAACTTTCATGTAAATAAGTTAGGATTGTTTTGATTAAAATAAATTTGTAATTTGACTTTTTCTTTATAAATTTTCTTGTAGATTGGATTTTTTCCGGGAGGAAAATGATCTATAAAAGTGTAGGATGCCTTTCAGGTCAAAATAAAGGTAAAAACTAGATACCTATTGACCGTTGTCGTAAACTAGCGGCCACTACGGCGATGGTCAATAGATAACGTCTAGTGTTGACGTTTATTTTGACGGGAGAGTCGACCTATGATTTTTTAAACATTACTATTTGATATTTTGTTGGAAATTCAGGGTATAGAGGATATATATTTGACATTTCAATATATTTTATGACATTCTTAGTCCAAAATCACTTTATTAAGTACCGCTCAACAAGAGCAACCTAGTTTATGATATAGATGGAAAATTTGCCGGGAGTAAATTGATCCATAGAAGCATAGGGCGCTTCTCCCGTCAAAATAAACGTCAAAAACTGACGCCATCATTGACCGTCGCCGCAAACTAGCGTCCTCGGGTTGGTGACAAAACCACAACACCAGCTTTGGCAAATTGAGAAGCGTCCATCTAGAGACCATGGTTTCGGGCTAATGGCCCTCGTCAGTCTAGGGTGGACTTTATTCCATGAGATCCACACAGAATCTAATGGAATATTCACAATCTACCAAAGAAGTGTTTTGCTAAAGCAAAGGTAGATTGTGAATATTCCATTAGATCCCGTGTGGATCTCATGGAATAAAGTCCGTCCTAGACTGACGAGGGCCATTAGCCCGAAACCATGGTCTCTAGGTGGACGCTTATCAATTTGCCAAAGCTGGTATTGTGGCTTTGTCGCCGACCCAAGGCCGCTAGTTTGCGGCGACGGTCAATAGATGGCGTCAGTTTTTGACGTTTATTTTGACGGGAGAAGCGCCCTATGCTTCTATAGACTAGTTTATGATATTTGCAACAATGAATAATATGTGAAGGTTATTCACATATTAAACAAAATGTTACCGTGGGATTTAAACCCAATTCATGACTGTCGGGAATCGAGGGTGTTACCTATTCGTCCACCGACTTATGTAAGTATTTATATGAAAAACACTTTTATTGCTGATTTTTAATTATTCCTGAATTCGCCAAATACCTTTTCTTGATTAATCAAGACAAGCTAACCACGTACGAGTTTCAAGCTGTTGACCCATTCTGAAATAATTAAAAATCAATGAATAGTTGATATTTATTCCGATAGATAGCGTTAGCCATCAGCAAATTTCGGTTACATGATCGGAGATGCCTTTTTTTTTTAATTTATACAGCTGATCCAAGTAAAAATAACTTTTGTTCTATTTTTCGCAGTTTTAAAATTGTATAAAACAAATTTATTGATACATTTATGAAGTATCTTAGCAAATTTTTTAGTATAAGGTTGTCCCAAAAGTTCGTGTTTATCTTAAAAACATTGTTTTACTTATTACTTGGCGAATAATATTATTGTAGAACGAAATTGGACAATTATATCGCAAATGTTTCTTCTAAACGAAAAATCGAATTTTATTTTAAGGAGAAATAACGATTATTTCTAACTTTAAGGATAAAGTATGATAGAATGAATTGTGAAGAGTAATGATAAACGTAAAAATAAAAGTGTCCAGGGATGGGGATATTATTACAGCGAATATATGATAATACACAATAAAATTACTTTATACATAATACAAAGATATTATATATAACGGCGAATAATTTTGGTATTTCAATTTTTTGAATGTGTTAACGAATTTTTGGGACAACCTTGTAATCAGGCAAAAATCAGCTTCAAGACTGTTGTAACTCTTCAATCAGACTGCCCCATGATGCTCAATCAATCCATAGATATAGCTGTCAAATGTTGATAAGACAAGCTGTATTGTTTCTTCTGTTATTCCACAAATATAATTACATGGCGACCTCTTGATCTGATATCTACAGTACTTATTTAGTAATGCAAAGTTGGAAAGAGTTTATTTTTATCATACTTAGAACATATATAACATAACATATAATGGAATGATAAACCAAAATGTATTATTTTATTTGAAAATTATCCCACATGTGTTTCCCTTTAACGAAAAATCTATATTTATTTTATTAGCCTAATAGACATGGCATCTGCCCGGTAAGCGGAACAATGTGGGTTCGATTCCTATCCCTGGACACTTATATTTTCCGTTTATCATTACTCTTCACAATTCATACTTTCATACTTCATTCCTAAGGTTAGATATAATCGTTATTTCTCCTTAAAATAAATTTCGATTTTTCGTTCAAGGGAAACACATGCGGGATAATTTTCAAATGTGGTTCTACAATCATAAACCGCACTATATTGTATTATGTATTGTTTTATTTAAAAACAGCGGCAGACCAATCTATACAAAACGACCTTACAAGAATGGATAAATCTAAGCTATACTCTCACTACAAAGACATTCACATATCTTTCATGACGGAGGGATACCTTTTAGGGGATTTTCCTTTCCCGGTTGTAAGACTACTCGCACAAGTTAGAATACTTTCAAGTTTTTTTAGAGAAAACCACACCAAGATGCTCTGCGGTGAGGACCCGACTTGTACCTTCTGTAATTCAAAACTACAAAATGAAATCACTCACTATATTTTTGATTGCTCTGCTCTGAAAGAAGAAAGAAGAACCCTTATGCTCAAAACTGGGCAACTCTGTGCTTCACTTCCATCAATAATTGACAATATGACCCAGAATAAGTATATTGCTACGGCGTTTTATGGTTTCCACAAGTCCATATCTCAGAAGAAGGCCAAGTGATACTCACTCCTCACTTTCTTACTGCTACTCTTTTTGTGTTGATTTCTTGCTTCCCTCTTTCTTATTATTATTATTATTTTTTTCCTTTTCTTGTTTTTTTTTTTTTCTTTCTCTTTTTACTCTGTATATATCGCTATTTCCGTTGTCTCACTGCTTTGTTCTTATGCATACCTCTGGTGAATCCTGTATAGGGTCAGTGACCCTAAATAAAGGCTTTTTTGTTGTTGTTGTTTTTTTTGTATTGTTTTATTTCATTCTTAAAGAAAGAAGTGATACCCCTTTGTTACATATTGTAGCAAAGTATTAATTATTTTATTAACAGAGTATCATTTTTTATGTTTATATATTTGCTACTCTGTAAACTTCCCTTATTGCTTATCTTTTGTTTATCATTCATAGTTTGTTCTTGTCTTAAATAAATTTGATGTATAATCTCGAAGTTTTTTTTTAATATCATACACACTTTGGTTAGAAGCCCGAATCTAGATGAGTAGACATGTGGTGCACTTACAGTAAAAGCAGTCGTCAACCTCTTCCCACCATGATTATTATGGTCTGTACCACGTGTACTAGGACTAAGCAAAAAAAAAAGTAGCTCAAATACGTATTCTCATCCTGAAGTTTGTATTTTCTAATTTTCCAAGTGCCAATATATTTATATTAAAAAAATTAATAAAGACATAGCCTGACCGATCAAATGGGCATTTATGAATGATTACAGCACGCCATCTAGTTGAACAAAAAAACAACTAAACGTTGATTTAGGTTTTTTATACAATATCTTTGGCATACTCATATTTTGATAAATAAATAAAAGCCAAATATGCTCCGGACTGTTGTCCCTCTTCAGCGTAGTGCAGACTGTACCATAACTCCTAAACATTATTTTATTTTGTTATTTGTTCCACGTATATTGATAGTTATTTTTTATTAGTGTAAAAGAAGTAATGCATTGTGTTCTAATGTATATATGAATTAAAAAGGTGTCTCTATTGATACATATTATGTTTTTCTTTAAAATATATTTTTCAAAAGTTCATCTTTAATACCGGTAGAAAAGCAAAAAAATGCAAAGCACTATAGAGCAAGTATGGCTGGAAGAGTTTATTACTGATGAGCAAGCTCTTCCCATTATACCTTTTAGCATGTATATTGGGATTCAGACAATAACTATAAAAGATATTTGGTACACGGTGACCTTTATTGAAGATAGGATAACCAAGTGTGAACAAAATTGCTTCTGTCTCCAGAAATATATATATATATATATATATTAAGAATTCGTGCAACTGAAAGTTGATGATGGCTTACGCCATCTATCGGAATAAATTTCAACTATTCTCGTTGATTTTTAATTATTCCAGAATTGGCCAAATACCCATTCTTGATTAATCAAGAAAAGCTAACCACGGACGCATTTCGGGCTGTTGGCCCTCATCAGCGTGGTGCAAGCTGTACCTCAACGACCAAAATATTGGTCATTAAGGCATCCTGAAAAATCATGAAACGGGTAGTTAAGGCCAGAATTGCGTGAGGACGCTACACAATGTGAAAAAATAGTACAAATGCAACCCAGTACAATATTACATTTGTACTATTTTTTCATATATATCTGGCGCGAAAGCAAATATTAACTACTTCCTAAGTTTTGTCTACGAATTTCTACAGTGTACAAGTAGTTTATACGAGGTATGCAAGTTCATACTTGTATTATTGTATGAGGGGACCGTAAAGAGAATCCGTTTTGGTTTTAAAGTTCATCCAGTTTTATTATAATAAAGAAATGAATAGTGTTATAGGTTGAATTCTCTCGTTTTGATGAAAATTCCACTAGAAAAATTTTAGATGTCGTATTCCTTCTATATACTGATTTCAAAATATCACCTCCACCTAGAGGGTTGGTGGAAGGATGGTCTGAACCGTTGGTTTTCGACCACTACGACTTGGATTCGATTTTCACATTGCGCACTTTTTTCTGATATTAAAAAAAAATGCTCCAATGGCCCCCGATTCTTGCGAAAGTTCAACCCCACCTGCGAGTGCAAGTAAACAAACGGGGCTCTGGCACATTTTTGTAAGTGTAAAGTCGAACTGTTTTTAACAAGTGTAGACATGTGGCGTACTTACAGTAAAAGCAGTCGCTAACTACCCACCATGTTCATCATAACCTGTACCACGTGTACTAGGGATAAGCAAAAAAAAAACCTTCACCTATCCTAAGGCTTGGAAAATTTAGGAATACAATAATCACTTCCTCAAGTTTAATCCATGAGTATATATTGATGTTTATTTTAAAATAGAGTTGGTTTATCTCTTCCTGGTGAATACTAAACCCAACCACGAGCAGGTTATTGCCCCGTAGATGCCATTTTCTTGAATAATTTTAAAAACCAGGTCACATCCTGGGTGAGCAGAATGTGACTCACAGCTTGCCCCGAGATGACAAACTTCACAGCATTTTAGATTTGTCATTTCTCTTATCTGAAACATATCTCGTTGATTCTATAACTTATCTCATAATTACCAATGAATAAACAAGAATTGTGGATTATCTTTTGTTTATATATCAATATCATTTATTTATTCCAACTGAATTCTGGAGAAGATATTCTTTACTCTATTAAACTTCACCATAGCTACGATTGTCCGAAATTTACAGAAGTGAGACATCGTTTGTTCCTTGATCTAAATGATTTCACTCTCTTACATCAATCACTTTGTCTATATAAATTTTATGAACTCTGTCGATGAATACATGTAAATTTTTTAATATTTAATTCTAAGTTCTAATTTGTTTGTTGTTTTGTTTATTTATTCTGTAATACGCGCAAATAATTCAATAATGTGCCTGGTTGATTTATAAAATGAAAAAAATCTAAAACCTAAACGAGAAAGATGCATTTCTGTATTACCATAAAGCTGGGCTAAGAGCTCTTAAGTCAAAAATCCTTTATTCACGGCCCTAAATTCACTCGTTAATACAACATAAGGAAGTGGAATGTCTTTGATATCCCCGGTTGTCTGTTTTTTTTTTTTTTTTTTACAAGGAAACAGAACATTTAATTAGAACCATCTATGAATACCTCTGTCTACGGCCATACCACATTGGTAACACCGATTCTAGTCCGATCACCGAAGTTAAGCAATGTCGGGTCCGGTCAGTATTTGGGAGGGTGACCACCTGGTGGTGTAGGCTATTACCTTTTAGGGGGTAGGTGGAAGGATGGTCTAAACCGTTGGCTTACGACTGCTACGACCCGGGAATCAAACCCCGCATTGAGCCCTTTTTCCTAAAAAAAAAAAAAAATGCTCCAATGACCCTCGATTCTTGCAAAAGTGTTGTACATATATTAATTAATTGTTCCACAGAGTATGTGTAAGCTCACAGGTAAATAGGCGCTAACCGAAACAGAAAAAAGTTCCTTTGTTTAATATTAGTTTCCCTTTTATATTTTGTTCTCTCTCTTGTAAATCAATAAATATAATGTTTAATTAATAATTATTGGAATCAGTTTCATTAATATTTATAAGCAAAGTCAACAAAAAGTCTAACCTCACTAGCGAGTTCAAGTAACCAAACGTGACTATGGAACACTTGTAATAACTACCTTTCACATATGTAGACATGTGGTGAACTTACAGTAAAAGCAATCTCCAACTTCTACGTTGGCACTGTCAGCGAGTGCAAGCTAAATTAACATACTTTACTAACAAGAAGATAGCTAATTAAGGCTTAATTATAATAAAAAATGTATCTTTAATTAGTTTCTGTAACAGATAATTAATAGTAATACATTATAAAATATCAAAATAAAATTTCAAAAATTTCACTATTTCATTCACAAAAAGGCAACTTTCCTAATTAGGAATAGTAAAACAGACGAAACATCTTCCGGAAGAGAGAGAGAATCCTAATTTACAACTTCGTTATAAAAAAAAAAACGACCATTAAGAATTTCCTAACAAACCAAAAGAATTTTTCTATTTGACCTCGAGCCGTTCTGTAGTTTGTAGCAGACGGAAGTTGTTAAACCTAACACTTCCGGCCTGACTTCAAGGAACCTCTCAAGCTGATTGTTATCTAACACTAAAGAACCTTTTAGCACCCTCTTCCTCAATCGATCCTTCAGACAATTAGCACAAGTATTGGCTATTTACCATGCCTTCTTCAAAATGACAAGTATGAGGGGATGAAAGATTTCTTTATTAGACTACCTTTAACCCATGCTTCTTAACTGAAGAACTGATGTTTCTGAACTAGTTTCAATGACAATTTACTTAAAATTGTTCATATTTTGATCTTCATACTTTTATCTAACTTCCTAAATCGATGCTTCAGACAATTATCACAAGTATTGGCTGAACCGACGTATCATTCCTTCTTCAAAACGACAAGTATGAGGAGATGAAGAATTTTTTTTAGAATACCTTTAACCCATGCTTCCAAACTGAAGAACTGATGTTTTGTTCCTGCGGAGAAACTGAACAAACTGCACTTCACCTTATCTACGACTGTCAAAACTTTTCAGAAGTGAAACATCGTTTGTTCCCTGATGTAAATGATATAACTCATCTCAGCCACTTTGTCTATATAAATTTTATGAACTCTGTAGAATAATACATGTCAATTTGTAAATATTTAATTATAAGTTCAAATTTGTTTGCTGTTTATTTACTCTCTATTAGGCGAAAATATTCAAATATCGCACCTGGTTGATTCATATATCAAATTTAAAAAAATAACTGATGTTTGAGAGCTAGTTTCACTGATACTTTATTTAAAACTCTTCAACTACATCATTATACTTCTTGTAATACAGAAAATCATATTTTATATATATTTTATATATATTTTATATATTTTATGTTGTTCAAATTTAATCTTCATACTTTTATATCTAGCTCCCTCAATCGATGCTTGAGACAATTAGCACAAGTATTGACTGAACCGACGTACCATTTCTTCTTCAAAACGACAAGTATGGGAAATTTCTCTATTAGAATACCATTAACCCATGTTTCCTAACTGAAGAACTAAAATTTGAGAACTAGTTTCAATGATAATTTACTTAAAATTGTTTATATTTTGATCTTCATACTTGTATCTAGCTTCCTCAATCGATCCTTTAGACAATTAGCACAAGTATTGTCTGAACCTATGTACCATTACTTCTTCAAAACGACAAGTATGAGGAATTACTCCATTAGACTACCTTTAACCCATGCTTCCTAACTGAAGAACTGATGTTTGAGAACTAGTTTTAATGATAATTTATTTAAAATTGTTTATATTTAGATCTTCATACTCTTATCTAGCTTCCTCAATTTATGCTTCAGACAATTAGCACAATAATCGGCTGAACCTACGTACCATTCCTTCTTCAAAACGACAAGTATGAAGAATTTCTTCATTAGACTACCTTTAACCCATGTTTCCTAATTGAAGATTTGAAGTTTGAGAACTAGTTTTAATGATAATATATTTAAAATTGTTTATATTTCAATCTTCATACTTTCATATAGCTTCCTCAATCGATGCTTCAGACAATTAGCACAAGTATCTATCGTTTTAAAGAAGATGTATTTAAAAGGTATAGCAGTTTCAAATCTCACTCATTTGAAAAAGCTGAAAAGCTAATCCAAACTAAAGACAGCCTAAATATTAAAACAATGATTCAATTGATAATTTCTTTGAATATCGAACAGAATGGTGTCAATGAATACCATTGTTAAATATTTGTTGTATGTCTATAAGTCATATAAAGTAATGGGTGTTTGGTCTATTGGTTAATACACTGTCTCTTTGTTCTATTGTTTCCTTCTCCGTATTGTTTGTAAGTTCATAAATTCTCATTGGAGCCAATCTGCGCATGAAAATAAAAAATCACACATTCCATATTGGCACATTTATATTAAAAAGTACATATCCTGTTCAACTTAATTATATTTGAATCAAAAGTATTCATCAAATAAGTTTATATAAATATATATATTTAAAGATTATCCCGCATGAGTTTCTTTTCAACGAAAAATCAAAATTTATTTTAAGGAGATATAACGATTATTTCTAACCTTGATGAGGTATGAAAGGATGAATTGTGAAGAGTAATGATAAACGGAAAAATAAAATAACTCATACTTCATCAAGGTTAGAAATAATCGTTATTTCTCCTTAAAATAAATTTTGATTTTTCGTTGAAAAGAAACTCATGCGGGATGATCTTTAAATGTCGTTTTACAATCACAAGCCGCATTATATTTTATTATATATATATATATTAGATCTATACTATATATAGTTACTATATTAACTATAATATATATATTAGAGATGATATTCTAACTAATATAGTGCTAATACTTAGCATCAGCAATACAAATTTGATTGATGGAACAACTAACTTTACAATACAAAGCGTAATAAGGATTTATGAAAGACAACAAGGCGATTCTAGTACAAAAAAAAAACTCATTGTGAAAAATATTATTAATTCTAATTAAATTCATATAAAAGGGCGTATCTGGATCTATAAAGAAAAATAAACAATTTTTCTCAAAATATTTCTAGAGATTGCCCCTCCTTATCAAGATATTGCACAGTGAACTTGATAAATTGGTAAAGAGAGAGCAATCTCTCAAAATATTAAAAAAAAAAACTGTTTTTTTTTTCCTATATAGATCCAGGTACGCTCTTTTGTATAAATTTAATTAGAATTATTAATATTTTTTACAATGAGTTTCCTCTTTATTAGAATCGCCTTGTTGTCTTCCAGAATTCCTTTTTACGCTTTGTATTGTAAAGTTAGTTGTTCCATCAATCAAATTTGTATTGCTCTTCTTCTTCTTTCTTATCTCCACTCAAGCATATTAGAATATCAAGCTTGTAAAGCTTGAGACTCTTGATGGTGTGTGCAGGGGAAGAGTAGAGCTTGACAACCATCACGATTGGGTGAAGTAGAATGCGTCTGCCTTTGTCATTAAGACTGGAAGCACTACTCAGTGGTAGGCCGACTTAGCTCCGAAAGAAATGGCCGCCTCTGACATGAGGAACAGACGCCATGTGCAGCCGCTCCTAACATGGAGTACAAACACTGCTCATCCTGTATCCCAGGATTAGGAGCCCTTACAGGGTACTATCAACCGGGCCAGCTGAGCCCAGGTTTTTTAGTGAGCTTGTTACAGCTCTCCCTCCTCATTTGTATTGCTGATGCCAAGTATTAGCTTGTGATGATTTAGAAGATAAGCTCTAATAATGAATCGCCCAACGGTAAATATATCTTAAGGCCTTATATCATTTCGGTCTCCTTAGAGACGAATGTTGGGATCTTTTAGGAACAATTTTCAGCATATAAGGTAAGTTAAAATTTTTGAATGATGTTAGAATTTAGGCAGAGATCATCACAACTGGCAATCAAGATCTCTTTTTATATCCTTTACAAATAGACGGTGCATGTGACTATTCTATTATTGGTTTTCAAACAAAACTAGTCACTAATTCTATTTTCGCTACTTATTTTTAAAATAAAAATGCTAAGTGAAAATCATTATTTGACAGGCTTAAATAAAAGCATCCAACATTTAACAATAAGACTGTTTTGTAAGTGTGCGCACGTAACCTGGATGCTTGCATTCTAAATTTGAAAAAATAAATCATCTAGATGTATTTGATAGATATCTATATTTTTAATATAATTTGTTGATTAGAAAGTTTTTGTAAAATTATGGCTGCATTAAGCATTTTTTAAAAATTCAGTTCTCGACACGTGTATTTAATCATTCGTCTGAGGAGAGTGAAAGCGAGTCACTGTAACATCTAGAACTTAATAAAATATTTGTTGATATAGTTATATTTATATTTTGTATTTGTACCTTACACCATTCTATATTAATTCCTACTTAAATAAATGTAACTAATGTATGAGACTACGTTATTTTCGTGATATTCATAATCTTCACTTTTATGACTGTTACAGGCATAAAATAGATTTTTATCTTTAGAACATATTTTAATTACCGATATAAAAATATTCATCATTTGTGTGGTACAAGAACCACTTCATATCAATTTAGAAAAAACATTTTTTGTTTAGGTTGCGTTCAGGATTCCACTCATCTTTCACTCAAGTTTTCAGCATTTCAAGACTACAGACATAATATCGGCATTATCTGTACTTTTTTTCTTATCCCTAGTACACGTGGTAGAGGCCATGATAATCATGGTGGGTAGAAGTAGGCGACTGCTTTTACTGTAAGTGCACCACATGTCTACACATGTGAAAAGCA
The DNA here is from genome assembly GCA_030710605.1 of Cordylochernes scorpioides. Lineage (NCBI taxonomy): Eukaryota > Metazoa > Arthropoda > Arachnida > Pseudoscorpiones > Chernetidae > Cordylochernes > Cordylochernes scorpioides. Next base: position 80,419,861 of record CP092869.1, on the reverse strand, counting down.
GTTCGAATTTGCACTTACAAATATACCAGAGGCCCGTTTGGTTACTTGCACTTGCTGGTGGGGTTGGATTTTTGCAAGAATCGGAAGCCATTGGAACATTTTTTTTTTATTAATCATAAAAAAGTGCCCAATGCGGGAAACGAACCCGGGTTGTAGCGGTCGTAAACCAACGGTTTATACCTTCCTTCCAACGACCCCCATTATTCGTAGTTGTGTATTTTCTGTACTGATTCAAGAGCACTTATATATAGAAACGTCTCTTACATCAAATTCAATAGGTTTTGTAAATCCTTTACGACTTTATAAATAATCTTAATCGCTCAAAATTATATGCTACATATACTTGTATATGACTATTATGATTTAAGTTTAAATCAAAATTTTAGTATACTTACAATATAAACCTATCTCATCATAATTTAATTCCCTGTATATATTATTTGGATATATAGATAAATAATATATATATATATAAAACAACTTAAAAGTTTCACCGCATAAGTTTCTTTTCTGTGAAAAATCAATATTTATTTCAAAGAGAAATATTTTCACCCTTTCATACTTCATCCAAAAAAAAAAAAGTTAGAAATAGTAAATATTTCTCTTTGAAATAAATATTGATTTTTCACAGAAAAGAAACTTATGCGGTGAAACTTTAAGTTGTTTTATAATCATACGCCGCAGTCCCTTATAATGTAATATATATATATGTTATTAATAATTTGTTTGTTGTTAGATAAAGGGTGTTGATAAGACAAAAAAGGATCAATAAGATAAAGGGTTGAAGGTGCAGTCGTGATAAAAAAAAAGGGTAATTATTTACAATCAAGTAGCTTTTATTTTTAATTACTTGAGGAAATATTACACATCAGTTATTTTCACAATATATAGAATTTATAATGTTAATTCTATATTAGTGATTCAAAAAGATAGATATGTTAACTACGCATATTTACAACAAAACTGAAAGTCATTTTAAAAACGATGATAACAAAAGTAGAATTATCAATGAATAAAATTTAAATTAAAATATGGAAATATATGAGTTTTTGATTATATAATATATATATCAAAATTTTTTCTCCCCATTGAATATAACAAAACATTTTTAAAACTTAAATGCTGTTGACTTTATGTGGCGCTGAGTTTTGTTGTTGACACACTTTAAAATGTTATAACACCTTGATAAAGGTTTGCGTTCAGCCAACTGAAATATTGGTAAAATAAATGATTTTTTGATCCCAAATATGCTTTTTCAATTAAAAATAATATATATATATATAATTTTCTTCTCTCATTCATTGATCGCCAGTGTCCTAAGCGAGACAGCGCGTTTTGTTGTTATAGTTGAGTAAGAAATAAATATAATCTTTAACTGAGATTTAAATCTTATCTACTTATATAATTGCCTTATTCTGTATGTGTGAAGTTCACTGTCTGAAGTTCACGGATAGATTTTGGTCAGTCATCAATTCTGTCATCATTTTGCCGAAACCCGGGATCGAACCAGGGACCTTTAGATCTTCAGTCTAACGCTCTCCCAACTGAGCTATTTTGGCTTATTTTAGTTATTTCTATAGAAGCTTCTATCTTTATAATTATGCATATTATATAATTGCCTTATTCTGTCTGTGTGAAGTTCACTGTTTGAAATTCACGGATATATTTTGGTCAGAATGGATAAAATAAAAAAAGTGTCAAGGGATGGGAATCGAACCCACGACCTTCCGCTTACCGGGCAGATGCCATGACCACTAGGCTACCCTGGACATATTTTTCCGTTCATAAAGTACAATACTTAAATGAAAATATGTTTCTTATACAATCAAAAATTAGAAAATAAACTTTTAAATTGGTAACATCAAGGAGATAGCCATTATAAAGCACTAATATTTGAATAAAATTAATTTGTATAAACGAATAGTATTTTAATTAAAAAAATTTAAAAACACACAGTTTGGAACGGGACGTTTCACAAAAGTGACATCCATGGCGCCAATTTATAATTGTAACGAATAGTAATTGAATTAAAACGTTTTTAAAATATATACGCACTCGGGTAAAACCCGGGCGTTGCCCGGGCCATTCGTCTAGTCTATATATATATATATAAATGAATGTCTGTGTGTCTGTGTGTGTATCCTCTATGGATTCAAAAACCATACATCCAATCGCCGTGAAATTTTGGGATATTATTAGGTATATCCCCAGAAAGGTTTACGAAAAATAATTTCTTGAATATCTTCAATATCCTTAGAGTTATTTACAGATTTGTAGCCTTAACTCGCAAGCAGCGCCACCATTGAGACCGAGATAATGAGTATCGTTTAAATATAAAATTCGAATAAAAATAAATGCGATACTAAAAATTAAATTTCTATTTAATGAATTAAATTTAAAAAGTTTAAATAATTGTGCAAAACGATATATATGATATATAAAAATCAAAAGAAATAATGAGTATCGTTTAAATATAAAATTCACATAAATATAAATGCGATAATCGTTTAACATAATTTGAGTATTTTTCAAGGGACCGAGAAAAAATGTTCACTAGCTAAAACGATGATTTTGTAATGTAGAAAATTAGGAAAGACAAAATTCAGGATGACACGGCACACAGGGACCGGGAAAAAATAATCACTTTATCGAGAGATTCACGACCATGATTTTATTCAACTTATCGAGTATTTTTCAAGGGACCGGGAAAATATGTTCACTAGATAAAACGATGATTTTGTAATGTAGAAAATTATGAAAGACAAAATTCAGGATGACACGGCACACAGGGACCGGGAAAAAATGTTCACTTTATCGAGAGATTCAAATTTACGAGTTTCAAATTATCAAAATATATATATTTTTTATAAGTTTATAGAGAATTGTTCGTTAGACAAACCTTTACTCGGGTAAAACCTCGGGCGAAGCCGGGTACGTCCGCTAGTTATATATAAGGAAACTATATTTTCGCTACCTAAATGCTTATTTTCGCTGCAATTTTTCTTGAAAATATAAATCAATAAGGGTAGAATAAATATATATCTATTTTTATATAGAAATTATATCAAATTGCAAAAATACTGAAAGATTTGGTTAATCATACATCCAAAGAATATAGAAAGGTCAAGAAAATGTCTTTGGCTTGATTATTTGGACTAGTCTGAAAGGAAACTATATAATCATGTGAATTGTAACAAAGACTTTGTATCCAAACCTTGAATTGAATTCATTTTATCGTAATTTAGATCTCTTCCATTGTTTTTCTCAGTGTTTCTTTGTTTGCTTTATCTTATAAATTGTAGGTCACATTTTGTCGCGATAAAAGTTTTTTATTAAGGTTTTCCTTGTCCATACTTTGAAAATATACAATAGTAAAGCGGTTTGGAGAATAATTTGGGGCAAATCCTTAGATGATTCACCACTGATAATCCAATTCCTCTCATCTAATCATTTTTGTCATCGTAAAGTTGTCTGAAGAGGTGATTTTGATGTTTTATATATTAAGAAACATCAATGCCTGTAAATTTCAGATGATATCTCAAGTTTATCTTGTTACATATCCTAAAAACAAAGAGTAAACATGATAATCATCATTAAGGAAAGAAATGTATGGCTATTTATATATAAATATATCTTTGAATAAAAAGGCATATATTGGATCAAAATATCATTTATATCACCGATATATCAGTTGACTGAACGCCAACCTTTATCAAGGTGTTATAACATATTAATGTGTTTTTATAAAAGGGCGTACCTGGATCTGTAAAGAAAAAAAAAACAATTTTTTTCTCAAAATATTTCGAGAGATTGCTCCCTCTTTATCAATTTATTGCACAGTATGTATTGCACCGTGTTAAAGAGGGAGCAATCTCTCGAAATATTTTGAGATTTTTTTTTCTTTACAGATCCAGGTACGTCCTTTTATATAATCTTAATTGATGGATCGCCTTTTGACTCAAAATATTAATGTGTGTCAACAACAAACTAGCGCCACATAAGGTCAATAGAATTAAGTTTAAAAAAATATTTTGCTTATATTCAATGGCGCTGAGTTTGTTGTTGATACACATTAATATGTTATAATAACTTGATAAAGGTTGGCGTTCAGCCAACTGATATATTAGTAATAAAATGATATTTTGATCCAATATATGCCTTTTTATTAAAGATGTATTGAACTATATAATTATATACAGTAGAACATCTCTTTAAAGGACACCTAATTGCAGAGCCAAAGTGTCCTTTAGGGAGAGGTATCCTCTTACCGGAGAGTTGATAAATAGTAAAAATAATAATTTTGCAAATGAAAACTGTCCTTTATAGAGAGATGTTCTGTAGCGTGAATGTCCTCTCATGGAGGTTCTACTGTAATAATATATTTCATTTTAAACCGAAATATCTCGATATAAGGCTTTTGGAAATGAGCTTATACATCAAAAGGAATAGAAACTTATAGATATATATGTTCCCCAGAAGGATATAGATCTGTAAAAAGATTTTTTTATTATTCCATGGGTAAGATTACATCAGGTCATGAAGGTTGAAAGCAATAATATTTCTACTATAGTTTTGAGGTTGTTGTATAGGTCTTAGCTCCAATACAGTCCAGGATATGTGCTGGAGTTGCAGTGGTGTAAAAAGAATGGACGAGGATACCTTTAGTTTATAAATCAATAACCACCCAGAAAAGTATACATCTATATTAAATATAGATTTGATTTTTCTATTTCGCCACATATTTTCATCAAATTTTGAAGATTTTATAGAACCCTTGCGGATCTCATGAACTCAAAATACATCCTGGAATGACCCCGAAATCAACGTAAAGATAGAGGCTGATTCCTATTATTCCCTGGTCTCCAAATAATAGAAAACAATTTTACGGTAATATATTAACCATTTTTGAAAAGTGGTTGATGGTGAGAGCCCATCCTCTGGTAGCTGATGATATTCCATAGAGCTTGTGTTGTTCAGAATCTCTCCAGCAGGGTCCAATCCTCCGAAATCATCTCTACGTATATATCTACGTAAGAATTTTGAATTTGCCAAATCTGATATTGTGACTATTTCAACTAAACTGAATCTTTTCATTTTCAGTGTCCTTCAATGTATGACGCATTATTTCGCGTTTGTTTTGACATGATAGCCGACCTTTCTTTTTATAGCTATATTTATGTGAATAACAAGGTTACCATAGTTAATGTATAAATTTAACATATTTTAATTAAATGGTTCAATATAAAAAGTAATTGATCATATATATAATCATGTTTTTATTCCTTTTAAATAAAAAAAATAGAAGAATGACTATCAAGGGTCATATCTTTCTTGTTATTGGTCCTTCAAGGAAAAGGTACGTGTGATTGAAAACAATGGTCTTAGAAAAAAGTATTAAATTGATATTTAATAATCCTGTTGAATCGCTTATTAATCTTTGAAGATAAAAAAGTCTTTTTTTTTCAACCCTGAAGTAAATGACCACTATGACCCGTTTTGCTGGGTCTATCTACAAAACAATAGGGTGGCCATAGTCTTTTGGCAACGTTTTGCTCAATGCTACGTCACTACAAAGATTTCATAGAAAGATTATAGGCTTTTAATAGTTCTTGTAGCTTTTTATATTAATATGTACCTATTGCATTCCATACTTCTATTGATAATATATATTATTATATCAAGATTGCATGGATATTCTTCTTTGTACAAGTTTATTATCATTTAATCGTTGTTATCAGTAATGTATAAATTTCATTATCTCAATATTGATTGTGATTAGCTTTCGCTTTTTTATTTTCATTTGCGGTGATTCCATAGTAAATTCATGTATAATGAATTTTCTTTCCTCCAATTTACCCAGACTATTCTATTTATTAGCTTGATTTTCTTTATATAATTTTTCCTGTATATAAATATTATATTACCATTAAGGTACTATTACTTATTTTCCTGCATGTTTCCTACATTTCTGCTTTGAGAATCTGTAAAGGACTAAAAGGTCACAATAAAGGTTTTTGTTGTTGTTATTATTATTGTTCATTGAGTCGAATTTTTGTCGAGAATTTTGGTGTGACTATATTGACAAATATTCTTTAACTAATCTCATTGTGACCAACACTTTATGATGTATAATTCAATAATTAGTCTTATTAAGCTGATTTAATTATAATAAATGATGATTTTTCAGACAAAAATTTATATAAGAAAAACTCAGTTGAAACTGTTACGCTCATAAACAGATTGGTTTAGGCAAATCCGAGCTAAATAAATTTCTCCTATACATGGAATTTCCATTGTGAGCCTAAAAAGATTGTCAGGAGGACAGTTTCCTGGTATTCCCTCTTATCTTGACTATGCCTACCGGTCGGAGTAAACAGTGGCGCCACGGAAAAGGAGGAAAGATCTCAGTTCTCCTCTCTTGCTCTAACGGCTGGGTCGATTTGGCTCATGTAACTCTTATTTTATATTTAAAATCTCTCATATAACTCATTAAATAAATATTTAAAGTAATTCGAAGGCCTAGTTAATTATTTTTCCTCGCGACAATATAAAGAGAAAAGTAAAATATAATCACATTCAATGGTGAAATAATGAAATTTATATATATTTTATATAAATATTATTTAATTTTGAAATTATAATTTCTAGAATTGAATACTCTGCAAAGTCGAACGCCAGTATTTCTTCCTTAATTATGTTCATATCCCACACAATTAAAGTAAACTGTGATTAATACTGTTTTATGATTCTCTCAACGACTGCGCATAACAATACAATTAACCTAATACTCATATATCCAACAAATAAACACCATCAGCAAGTAATAATTCTATATCTCAATAAAATTCTAAAATCATCAGAATGAATTTTCTATAATACTATATAGTAAAACTTTAGTAAGACATTTAAATGACCATATAAACAGATTGATCTGGGTAAATCCGAAGAAAACAAATACAAAATAATTATAACAATTAAAACATTGGTATTCACAATATACTAAGAACTTTTACATCTACAATAACTCTGCATTTGCCGGTCCCAAGCCCGGATTAAAAAGAGGAGGGGGAGGAGTAACAAGCTCACTAAAAACCCTGGGCTAAGCTGGTCCGGCTGATAGTACCCTGTAAGGGCTCCTAATCCAGAGATACAAGATGAGCAGCGTTTGTACTCCATGTTAGGAGCGGCTGCACATGGCGTCTATTCCTCATGTCAGAGGCGGCCATTTCTTTTGGAGCTAAGTTGGCCTGCCACTGAGTAGTGCTCCCAGTCTTAATTACAAAGGCAGACGCATTCTACTTCACCCAGTGTGGAGATAAGAAAGAAGAAGAAGACATCTACAATACTAAACCTAGCAAAAATAGTTTGTTTGTTCTATAAAACATAGTAGTTATTACGGAGTTTGATTTTAAAATACTGCAATTTTTAAATTAAGAGATAAAAAAAGCATCCCTTTATATATTAATGGTTTCATATGTGAATAAATGCAGAAAGAGAAAACAAACATTTGGATAGCATTTTATTGCATTGTGATAAAATGGTGTGGTGATATCATATAAAGAACTCCAGATCAAACTATCTATATAGATAATACCGTAACAGAGTTTTCCATTGTAAAGTCCTGAGCTATCTCCTCCGAAGATTCTGAACTACACATAACAATCTATATACCAAAATTTTCGTTATTTTTTCTTCGTGTCATAGGCCTGTTTTTATTTTCCTAATGTTAACAGTTATTTTTATTTTTTAATTTAATCTATTTTACAATCGTAGATTTTTTGCATTTATCATCATCAATTCTTTTGTTTACAATTGCGTAACTTTTATAGAGAGAAATAAAGAAATACATAATTGATTAGATACAAAAGTGTGAACCAGAAAGTCGATTTTTAAAAATGTTATTATTTAATATAAACTTATTTTAATTTAATTTTGAAATGAAAAGATAGTGTAAAAGTGTATATGAGGTTAGATTCAAATAGGTTTAATTATGTTAGTTTAATCGCTAAATAAGGTTAGTTTTAGTATATGTATATATATATTAAGAAAAGGGCATCTCCCAATTGTTCAAATAGAAGTTTCTGATAACTTTCGCCATCTATCGTAATAAATATCAACTAATCGTTGTTTTTTTAATTGGTCCAGAATTGGACAAAAATACCATTTCTTGATTAATCAAGGAAAGCTAACCACGTATGCATTTCGGGCTGTTTACCCTCATCAGCGTGATGCAAACTGCACCTCAACGACCAAAAAGGCTGTTCTTTAGGACATCTTTTAAAAATCATGAAACAGGTATTTAAGACCGGAGTAGTATGAGAACGCCAAACAATATTAAAAATTAGTACAAAAGTGATATTGTATTGGGTTCAGGTGGATAAATTGAGAAAATTACATCAGTAACTTTTAGTTTGACGATCAAGAGATGCCTTTTTTAAAGGCTTTATTCAACATGTGAAAAAATAGTACAAATGTAATATTGTACTGAGATAAGGTGCATAAATTAAGAAAAAGGCATCTCCTTATCGTGCAACTGAAAGTTGGTGATGGTTTGCGCCATCTATCGGAATAAATATCAACTATTCTCGTTGATTTTTAAATATTCCAGAATTGGCCAAATACCCATCCTTGATGGCGCAAGCCAATTAAAAATCAACGAGAATAGTTGATATTTATTCCGATAGATGACATAAGTCATCAGCAACTTTCAGTTGCACGATAAGGAGATGCCTTTTTCTTAATTTATTCAACTTGCTCTCCTGTCTTTCTGTCTGTCGGTCTGTCTGTTTACAAATATTGTAATCAAATTTTAATATACTTCTAGTACACGTAGGAATCTGAAATTTGGTATACTTCTCAGAACCCGATGATAATGCAAGTTAACAAATTTTCAGACTTATGATTTGTCAGGGTGGTCGTAAATGGACAAATTTCCAAATTACCTTCAGTTGCTACATTTTAATTCACATTAGGTTCGAAATTCATGATGATCGTACCCCACCGTTTTTATTTTCACTCAGATACATCTAATTGCTCAATAACAGAAGATAAAAAATATTTTTCCCTTTTTGGTGCATTTAAATAAAATAATTTTCAAAATATATTTTTATTTTCACTCAGATACATCTAATTGCTCAATAACAGAAGATAAAAAAAATATTTTTCCCTTTTTGGTGCATTTAAATAAAATAATTTTCAAAATATATTTTTATTTTCACTCAGATACATCTAATTGCTCAATAACAGAAGATAAAAAATATTTTTCCCTTTTTGGTGCATTTAAATAAAATAATTTTCAAAATATATTTTTATTTTCACTCAGATACATCTAATTGCTCAATAACAGAAGATAAAAAATATTTTTCCCTTTTTGGTGCATTTAAATAAAATAATTTTCAAAATATATTTTTATTTTCACTCAGATACATCTAATTGCTCAATAACAGAAGATAAAAAAAATATTTTTCCCTTTTTGGTGCATTTAAATAAAATAATTTTCAAAATATATTTTTATTTTCACTCAGATACATCTAATTGCTCAATAACAGAAGATAAAAAAAATATTTTTCCCTTTTTGGTGCATTTAAATAAAATAATTTTCAAAATATATTTTTATTTTAAATAAAAAGGCATATATTGGATCAAAATATCGTTTATTTTACCAATATTTCAGTTGGCTGAACGCCAACCTTTATCAAGGTGTTATAACACCGTTATAATGTTATAATACCTTGATAAAGGTTGGCGTTCAGCCAACTGAAATATTGGTAAAATAAATGATATTTTGATCCAATATATGCCTTTTTATTTAAAGATGTATTTTTGTATTGCCCTATTTTCAAAACAATATTTTTACTTATCAATTATTTCTCTTTTTTTAATCCACTTGATAACAGTAAAATTGAACTTTTTCGCTATTTTTTACAGAATATATTAAGGTATCAGTTAACGGTTATTATAATGTGTGGTGGTGGTTGATTCTTACCTGAGAAGAAGTCACGGATTGAAGAATTCATCTCTCACGGATCTGAAACAAATAATTGTCATATTTCTATGTTAAGTCATTCTATTAATAACATAAAACCACACGAGGTATAATCAATAATTTATTAAAAATAGATTTTCTCAAATTGAAAAAATAAAAACAGAAATATTGAGCAATATATTGTGGCAAAGTATTTATCATTTTATTAAAAGAGTATTCATTTTTTGAACGATAAATACAAAATAATAACACAATATTGAATTAGGAATTTACAAATATGTTTTATGTACGAGATGAGATGTGAGAATACAAACCTCTCATTAATTAACAATTTAAATAATAACTTGCTAAACTTTTGACTTGTGAAATATTAGGTGTTAATTTTTGTTTTACTTGTCAAAATTGGAGACAATTAAGAATATAATAGGATATGCAATAATGTTGTTCATCTCTCAAAACTCACATTTTAAGATACAGCCTTTCATTCAACATCCTTTTTGGCTTTCATGGAAAATGGTCAGAGTCTCCTTTGTTATGCAAGGACACCTTAATTTCATCTAAAATAGAAGATTAGAAATTAAGAAGATTTCAGTGATTAATGAGTTTTTCAAGTCTTTATAGTGACTTTAGTGGGAATAGTGTATAGTTTAAAATTGACCTTTCTATCTATATTGTCTAGCAATATATCGTAAATTTTAGTTTTCAATGCCAGAGTCTCCTTTGTTATGCAAATATACTTTTCATTTCATTTGATAGGGAAGATTGAAGATTAAGATTTCATTTATAATTGAGTTTTTGATGTCTTTCTAGTGGCTTTAGTGAGAATAGTTTATAGTTTAAAATTGACCTTTCTATCTATATTGTCTAGCTATTTATCGTAAATTTTAGTTTTCAATGCCCGAGTCTCCTTTGTTATGCAAAGATACTTTTCATTTCATTTGAAAGGGAAGATTGAAGATTAAGATTTCATTTATAATTGAGTTTTTCAAGTCTTTCTAGTGGCTTTAGTGAGAAGAGTTCATAATTCAAAATTAACATTTTTGCCTAGATTGTTTATTTATATTGGAATATTTTTAGTTTTAAAGCAACAAAAGGTTTGGGCTAAATCCAAAATGAGTCTAATAAAATTGAAGTATAGGCTTAATAGGAATTGAAATATGTTCCTAAAGTTTGTGTTTGGTAAATATAAAGTCGAGCACCAACAGTACCAAGGGAATGGGGTGAACAACTGAGTGATGCCATTAACCTATAAAACGCCACATAAATCCGAGGACGATACTATGACACAGCAGGTTTTGACTGCTTAAACCTGGGTCAGATGGAGCTCCATAGTCTTCTTCTTTCTTATCTCCAATCAATCATTTCAGGGTATCAGGCTTGTAGAGTTTAAGAATTTTGATGGTGTAGGTGAAGTAGAATGCGTCTGCCTATGTCATTAAGACTGAGCACACTACTCAGTAGCAAGCCGACTTGCTAAAGAACTGGCTGCCTCTGAAATGAGTAACTGACGCCATGTAAAACCGCTCCTAACATGGAGTACAAACGCTGCTGATTCTGTATCCCTGAATTAGGAGTCCTTACAGAGTACTATCAGCCGAGCCAGCTGAGCCCAGGTTTTAAAGAAAGCTTGTTACTGCTCCCCCTCCTTCTTTTTCATCCGGAATTGGGACCGGAAAAACGGAGTTGAGCTCCTTATTAAATTTTGTCAATTCCATTTTTGGCCTCTATATACAAGTAAATATATCATTTCAAAACGATTTATATATAATATTATAGTAAATTAAAGAATCCAAAGCACGAAATTTTATTTTACACATAAACAAACCTCTGCTGTACTTATTGCAAGGGAAAATATTGGTAAAGTTTGGCTCATCAGTGGTGAATTTTCCCAACGCTTTCGCCAATTTAATCCACCAGACCGCTTCACATAGAGCTCTAATACTGTATTTGATCATTCTGCTCATATATGCAACACTGAAAGGTAGAATCTTAGAAATGATATTCAAGCATACTATGGACACAAGCTTTTAGGACAGTAGAATTACATACTGAATCGTCCAAAACAGTATTAGAACTTCAAGAAGTAGTTTGGTAGATTGAATTGGCGGAACCGCTGGAAGAGTACACCACCGATGAGCTAAGCCCTCCCAATTTTATTTTTCATCGCAGTAAGGACAGTAGAAGTTTTTTTTAATGTGTAAAATAAACATTTGTGCTTTAATGGTCTCATTTTCTATCATATAATATATTTCCATATTGCCAAAACTGAATTCTCATGCCCAGCAATGGCCGTAGCCTTGCAGAAAATTGACTTAGACCCAGAGCAGCAGCTTTACACACCCAAGATAGTGGATATTGCTGCTGATGTGATGGAGAGAGATGCATGGAGACATCTGAGACTCTTCTTTGGACACGAGAACAACAACATTGCCATATAATATTCCTCTATGAATAAAACAAATTTCCTTTGTGTTCTTGCTGTCATGCAAACCTATTAGAAGAGTTGTGGATAACCACCCAGTGTTTTCGCCAATATAATCTACCAGACTGAAGATTTGACATTCATGCATCTTTTATATTTGACTCTTCTGCTTTCATACCTGGCACTAAAAAAGCATTCTTAATTATGGTATTCAATAATTCTATAAATATTAGCTTAGAGGATAGCATATATAATTATATTTAGATAAAATAAAAAGGCATATATTATTGGATAAAATGTGTGTGTGTGTGTGTGTGAAAATACTTTCATATAATTTAATCCAATATATGCCTTTTTATTATCTAAAGATTTAAACATGGATTACTCTATTTTCATAACAATTAAAATATATATTTAAATAGGTGTTTATACATGAATTGTAAAATATAAAATAATTCGTAGTTAAATTCAAAGACATATGAAGTATTGTAGTGTGTCGATTTATTAGTCCAGCGATGGCCCAGAAAGTATTTCCAAGTTAGTGTTTTATTAGAGTTACTTCTTAGCTACATTTTTAGAGGAAGACAAAGAGGACAACACCTTAGAATATCTATTCTGGTTCTGTTGGCTTTCGCCGAAATGCCGCGCCGCGGTGGTCATCTCCTATTTCATGGCCCCGCTTGTACGAGTATGTTTCACCTTTCCATACTTCATCCTTAAAGTTAGAAATGTCGCTATTTCTCTTTGAAAATAAATTTCGATTTTTATAAAAGAAACATTCGCGGTATATTTGCAATTTTCGTTTTACACGAGTATGTTTGCTGACGGCGTTGTCTGTCATCCCAGCAGGCTGGAAGGAAGTCTCTTGGCCCCCACAGATTCTTTATGCTCTTAATCGACAACTCGTCTATCAGATTCAACTTTGGTCATCCTCGGTTTGCTTATAGAGTGGTCTTTAAACAATTATGAGATCCCTATTCATTTCATGGAATGTTCTATTTTAATCTAATATGAAATGACATTCCATAGAGAGTGACCGATATCTGTATCAGAGATAGATTAACACAATATTGAATACCGTTATCTAATTAATATTCCAAGTTTACCCAATCCTATTTAGAATTTAACAATCAAATATACTCTGAGAAATGTATTCCTTTATCCTTAGTTAAAATACGCCTTAACGTTTATTCTTTTGTTGCTTCAAGAAAATAGGAAATTTTGTCAAAATTTTACACAAATAAATTTACTATTTATTATTATTATTAATACAAATTAATTTACTAATTTAATATTTTGTCTTGATGATGGTAAAAACGCTGTTACCGAAACTTCACACACTATTAATTTATTTGGATTCAGTCTTATTTTCTTGTAGCTATATTCTATAATACGAATTGTTAATTATATTCATTGTTGCTTTCTCTGTTAATAAATTACTTTTAAAAACTGTCTATATCTTTAAAATTAACTTCAAATTATAATTCAAAAGTTCCTTAATTTCCTTAAATTAAAGATATAATGAAGCATCTAATAAAATTTGAATGAGGAAATATAAAGTTTTGAAAACAAGATTTAATCTTATTTCTCAACTAACAGATAATTAATTGGTCATTTTCATTTTTCCTTGTATTGATATATATTAGATTTCTTCATTGATTCCATCTCTCTACTCAATACTCACTTTGATCTCGACAGATGTTATATCAAGTCCACCTATGTGGTATTACTTTCTAGCCATTTATATTTCACACACACACACAAAAGCCTTTACTAAGGATCAAACCCTCATGCCTATTCTCATGCCCAGCAATGGCCGCAGCCTTGCAGAAAATTGACTTAGACCCAGAGCAGCAGCTTCACACACCCAAGATAGTGGATATTGCTGCTGCTGTGATGGAGATGCATGGAGACATCTGGGACTCTTCTTTGGACACGACAACAACAACAACAGCAAGGATCAAGCCCCATACAGGATTCTTCCAGTATAGCAATGGTTTTAATTGAACATAAATCAAGTACTATATACAATTTTATATATATACTAGACGAATGACCCGGGCAACGCCCGGTTTTACCCGATTAAATGTTTTATTCAAACACTATTCGTTACAATTATAAATTGGCGCCGTGGATGTCACTCTTGTGAAACGTCCCGCTCCAAACTTTACAGTCAGATTAGTTACGATATAAATCTTCAAATCGAGCGAGCGTCTATAAATATTTCGATTTAGATCAAGTATTCTAATTATTAAGCGAACACTATTATTAATAAAATTTTGAGAAGATTTCGATTTTAAACGTATTTATAACCTTGATAGAGGGCGCTGTTCGTGAGCTAAGTAGAATAATTTGAATATATAGTTTTAATATCTAATTTATATATAATTTAAAATAGCCTATCGTTTTCCTCGTATTTTTTTACCTATGTATGGAAATTTTGGTTTGAATTAGTGAACTACTGCGAATTTGTATACCGGACATACAAACCAACAAACAAACAAACATACATACAAACATTCATTTTTATATATATAGAAGATATAATATAAATGAGTTTTAAAAATTGTTTTAAAAAAATGCATCGGCCGGGAATCGAACCCGGGCCGCCCGCGTGGCAGGCGAGTATTCTACCACTGAGCCACCGATGCGTATACAAAATGGCCATATTTGGGTATTCATTCCATTCCGGATTACTCCGCGTAAAAAAAAAGTTCTTCAAATGAAAAAAAGAAATAGCCAAAAATACTAAGCAAATTGTATCCAAAAATTTTCCTCAGGTTTATAAAAAGCGACATGCAAAATTTGGTACCAATTGGTTCAGTAGTTTTTGAGTTTATCGCGAAACAGACAGACAGACAAAAATTGACTTTTATATATATAGAGATATGATTGTATATATATATATGATAATTTAAACCAATAACCCTATATTATGTAATACGTATAACAAAATTGTCATGTTGTATATAGAACTAATTATAAACTACAACTAATTATACGCATAATTGACGTGTGTCCTTGTATCTCCAGATGTAATGTACTGAGGATGAATAAATAAAATATAATAGATTAAAAGCTAAGTTAAGAGCCAAAGAGAGAATCACAAGTGACTTCTAAAGATAGATTGGACCCCTACAGTCTGTCGCCAGTGTCCGGTGTCCATCGACACGTGCATGACCCAATTCTCTTAGTCAGAGCGGTCGTATAAAAAGGCCGCGTAGCAACAACTAGTGCAGTTCCCCATCAGCGTCACCCCTTGCCGGTTGTCTCCAGGGACCAACTCATCGACCATGTAAAACAGTAAGAAACCTTCTCGATCTCCATCTTAGCTTTTGGCTCGCTTTTTATCTATTCAAGGAACTTTCTTTCAACTGTGTCTCTTCGTTTTTTGTGTGTGGACATTCCCAAGTTTCCACTCTGCCTCGACCACGACTGCCTGTACTTTGTGAGAACTGTTAAAGGTCCTACAAGGTGCAGAGAGGCACTGGAAAACTCTCCACCCCTGACTGTCCCTCGCGGTTACTACAGGTTTGACCCTCGGTTGCCACAACTTATAGCGAGAGTCGACGAGGTTCTACAACAGGCCAACCAGAACCTCAACGCATTATTACAGCTAGTCGACAGGATCCCTAATCACAGACAGGATCTCAACACATTATTACATATATGTATAGACAAATATAAAGGCATAATGTATGAGAGCGCAAGTGTTCCTAGGAGGACATAGCGCTTTAAATTGAAATAAAATTAAAAATCAAGTACTATATACAATTCAGTATTAACATGAACCCCAAAAAAAAACTATTTACACATGTTTCTCATCATTCTCGCCTTCTCACAAAATGTGTATAAATCTATTGCCCTATGTCTACATTTCACCATTTCTGACATTCAAATCAATCATCGGGGGTCGGTGGAAGGATGGTCTAAACCGTTGGTTTTCGACCTTATTCTACGAACCGGGTTCGATTCCCACATTGGACACTTTTTCTGATAAAAAATATGCTCCAATGGCCCCCGATTCTTGCGAAAGTCCAACCCCACCAGCGAGTGCAAGTAACCAAACGGAGCTCTGGCCCATTTGTAAGTGCAAAGTTGAGCTGCTTTACACATGTGTAGACATGTGGTAAACTTACAGTAAAAGCAGTCGCCTTCTTCTACCCACCATGATTATCATGGTCTGCACCAGGTGTACTAGGGATAAGCAAAAAAAAACATTAATTATTAGTTTGTCATTTATATTACATCCAAAATACTACAATGTGTGGTAGATATCTTACTATATAATCCTATCTCTGTGAAGGGAAAATTCCTACGTGAAGCCTTTACGTGGTAGATAGTGGAAAACACCCTAGAGCAAGGGTCGGCAAACTTTTGATTCGGAAGAGTCAAAAATTAAAATTTACAAAATTTCAAAAGTATTTAAAATGCCAAACATTTTATTCTTGTCAACAATAAATAGTACTCGCATAATAATGGCGGGATTCAGATAATAACTATGGAAGATATTTGATACACAGTGACATTTATTGAAGATACACGAGATCACCAAGTGGAACAAAATTGCCTCTGTCTTCAACAGACAACCGGCGAATCAAAATGAAAAGCTTCCTGAAGTTTTATTCATGAGTGTATATATATTATATAATCTAAAAACTCAAATATTTCTATATTAAAAAAATATATATATATATTTTTTCATTGATAATTTTACTTTTGTTATCATCGTTTTTAAAAAGACGTTCAGTTTTTGTTGTATAGTTTTGTTGTAAATATGCGTAGTTAACATATCTATCCTTTTAAATCACTAATATAGGATTAACTTTATAAATTCTATATAATGTGAAACTAACTAATGTGCAATATTTCCTCAAGTAATTGAAAATAAAAGCTACTTGACGGTAAATAATTATCTTTTTTTTTTATCACGACTGCACCTCAACCCTTTATCTTATCGATCCTTTGTCTTATCAAGCCTTATCTAACAACAACAACAACAAAAATATTCATAACATATATACACCTAAAGCGTATTTTAAGTTGATTTGACAATAATTTAAGAAAAAAAAAACGTTTTTTTCATTCGTTGTGAAGTAATCAGTCTCAGAGTGTTTACACGTTTCTAAAAGAAGGGTGTGAAGAAAGCGTGGTCAAGATTACAAACTTCACACGTGCGATGGTTGCAAAAGGTACCGATTGGCACAGATTTGGTAGACAATGGGTAAAGGAAGATAAATAGGGCTGTTAGAAACCGATCCATATGGATGAATTAAGACGGTAGCAGCGAGCCAAATTTTACAGTAATGGCCCTGGATATTAAACACCCGGGAAGTGCTCTGCTATTGTTACACCACAACCTGGTGATTGAGATCGTTTATGTCGAAAGATAAAGTTGCTACATTGTCCTTGAGTACGTAAACTTTCTTCTTTCTATTGCTGGTACTAAACTTTAATATGTGGAGAATATGTCTTGGTACTTATCCCACGGTATCTAGGCTTTTAAGTGATCATAGGTTATATGCACTCATGGGCAAAACTGAGGCAAGACTTAATGTCACCGGTCGACTGTTTTTTTTTTTTTAATTATTATTTTAAAGAGACAGAGACAATATTGTTCAAAAAAACTTGGTTATCTTGTGTTTCTTCAAAAAATATCACTCTGTATCTAATATGTTTAAAAATAGTTGCCTGAATACCAATATACATGGTAAAAGGTACAACATCCTTAAGTTTTGTCCATTAGGGGATATCTCTTTCTTAAATGAAACAACAATCTGTCGACATTGAAGACTTAAGTTTTGTCCATGTATGTACATACCCCACGGTACCCTGTCTCCCAAGTGATGTTATGGTATTGGTACATATTCCACGGTACCCCGTCTCTTAAGTGGAGGTGAAGTCTTTATGCTTATTCTAAGGTAGATGATAGTATCTCCATAATAATCCTATGGCACCTAGTATCAAGTGATGATAGCGACTTTGTTTTTAAGCCACAGTACGATATATCAGCATTTAGGATGACTTTGTGCTTATTTCACGGTATTCAGTTTCTGATACCCCGTGTCGAGTGATGAATCAATACCTATCTCAAGATAATATTCTCTCTATATAAGATTTCACAAACGGTGTTGACAATTGTCTCTCACATTCGAATGACATTCCCATATGGATTCATTGTGCTATAGAAAATATTAATTTCTTACAATATTTTCTTTAAAAAGCTGATATTTGAAAAGAACAAAAAATAATTTATCTCTCTATTTATTTATTTCACTCCAATATTATAGGAATAATTATTCCAAAAAATATATATATATGTTATGAATATTTTTTGTTGTTGTTAGATAAAGGGTTGATAAGACAAAGGATCGATAAGATAAAGGGCTGAGGTGCAGTCGTGGTAAGAAAAATATAATTATTTACCGTCAAGTAGCTTTTATTTTCAATTACTTGAGGAAATATTACACATTAGTTATTTTCACATTATATAGAGTTTATAAAGTTAATCCTATATTAGTGATTTAAAAGGATTGATTGGTTAACTACGCATATTTACAACAAAACTATATAACTAAACTGAAAGTCTTTCTAAAAACGATGATAACAAAAGTAAAATTATCAATGAATAAAATAAAATATATATTTTTTTAAATATAGAAATATTTGAGTTTTTCGATTATATAATATATATATAGGTAGTATCATAAGATGTAATTCAATATATAAAAGATAATCCAATATATCTGTGCTGTAAGTTTAGTATATTAGTCTAAAACAAGGGTACTAAGAAATGATGATGGTAAATTATTCCAAATGAATATTAATATAAATGATAGTTCATTTAGATTTGAAATTTATTTTTTGGTCGGAAGTAAATTCAGAAAAAAACACAGCCACAAAAACCAATAGTTAATTTCAACTCCAGACATTTCAGTGACTTCTGTCATTCTGAAGAGAATGACAGAAAGTCATTGAAACCTCGGGAGATTAAATAAATTATTGGTTGATGTGGCGGTATTTTTCTTGTTCATTTAGAATCAATATACTTGTGCTAAAACGCTGCCATTGAATAACGTCGGTTACCTTTAATCCCCATTACCTGAATGAAGCCTGCTGATCAACAAGAGGGTAAAGAAGAGGAAGGACGAACTATCATCATCTAGAAATCCACCTCACAATTCTTCAGTGAAAATTAAACAACTTTATTGATATCTCGTCAATCTTTACACTCAAAGGGAGTTATAAGGTAATAATAATGGTAGGAATGAAGTGAGATATATACAATCGACGTAGCCCTCTCCGAGTGCACGTCCGGATCAGGAGCTTAAAACTGCCTTGAATCTAGACAGATCCCTGCCATTTGGGGAGTTCATGTTCAGAACATGTTTGATGATAATGTCGAAGAATTTGTCGTGAAGAATCTTGTCTCCAGGCGTGAAACAACAAAGTTAATTATATGAAAGTCCTCGGTGTTTCAACTCCATACGTTTCAATGACTTCCTGACACTCTCTTCAGAATGACAGGAAGTAACTGAAAGTTACTGGAGTTGTGAAATAAACCATTAGTTGATGTGACGATGTTTTTCTAGTTCATTTATAATCCATATACCTGATGAAATCTCCCACTATATCATAGAATGCAAATATTTAGGTGAAGAAAGAGAAAAAACTCTTAAAAACACCTTCTGGAGATTTAGCAGCCCACTGAAGACGCTGAGAACTATTTCAGAAAAGAAAAAATAGCAATAGAACTCTATAATTTCTACAAATCAATTGTAAATATATTTATACACAAATGAGGTAATGAGGAAGGTTTTAGAAAAGATATGTGAATAAATCCCTTTTCAAACAAAGGCTCACGTGCACATGGGGAAAGAGAGAAAGAATTACTGTATTGTTTTGTTGTTGTATGGCGAATCCATACAGGGCAATGGGCCCTAATAAAAGCCTTTTTGTTGTTGTTGTTTGTTGTTATAATCCATATACCCGTGATAAAATTCTGCCATTGAATATCGCAAGTCATTTCCAATTCCCATTACCTGAATGAAGCCTTCTGATCAACACGGTAGACAAAGAAGAGGAAGGACGAACTATCAGCATCTAGAGATCCACCTCACAATTCTTCAGTGACAAAGTTAATTAAATGAAAGTCCTCGGTTAAAAGAAACGACATTGTAACCGGTCTTCTGGACCTTGGCAAAGTTGCTTTCAACAGAGAAGAATCTAGTTATCTAACTGGGTGGATTGAGGATGTCTTGAGATACTCAGAATGAAAATCTTAGACTTATATTTTCATCTTCTACCTGAATTATCTCATATATTTAAGAGCATATATAGTTGAGGAATTAAACTTAAAATATTTTTTCACAAGGGAAAGGTATCGCTTGATCGTGTAACTAAATCTTACCAGTGACTGGCGCCATCTGTCGAAAAAAATATCAACTAATCGTTGATCAATATTAGTTAATATTTATCCGCCAAATTACGTAAGCCATTAGAAACTCTTACCTGTACGATATGGATATGCTTTTCTATTAATTTATTGACCTGATCCCAGGACAATTTCTCATTTGTACTTATTTTAAGATGAAAGTTTTGTTAATCAACATGTCATTTTCAACTATTTCAATCTTTTGATACGAATGTGTTTTCAATAAACGGATAATCATGATTAAAATGATCCTAAATTTTGACAATAAAAAAGGGAAATTTGTAAGACTGTAACCTTCTTTATTAAATGGAATCTTAGAAGCTTTAGGAGTAAGCTCTTCATAAATAGACATTGCAAAATTTTCCTTCTTTTTAACTTTATTTGTTGTTCACGTGCTTAATATAAAACAGAAGACCTTGAATATATACACAGGTAAATATATATCAAATATAGATAATATGAATTATTCGTGTATTCTCTTAAACTTACTATTAAAAATTAAGAAAAAGGAATCTCTCTTTCTCCTTATCGTGCAACTGAAAGTTGCTGATGGCTTGCGCCATCTATCGGAATAAATATCAACTATTCTCGTTGATTTCTAATTATTCCAGAATTGGCCAAATACCTATTCTTGATTAATCAATAAAAGCTAAACACGGACGCGTTTCGGGCTGTTGGCCCCTATCAGCGAGATCAACGAGAATAGTTGATATTTATTCCGATAGATGGCGCAAGCCATCAGCAATTTTCAATTGCACGATAAGGAGATGCCTTTTCTCAATTTATGCACCTTATCCCAGTACAATATCACATTTGTACTATTTTTTCACATTACTATTATAAAGTTTCTTAGATCGGATAATTTTTACAACAGACTAAAAGAGTTTTATCAAGGCTTATGTTTGAATGCATTAATCATATGTGATCATTTAGTGTTTTTACTCTATATTTTATTTTAATTATAAACACGATGCATTAGGGTGTCGTATGATATAGAAAATTCGAACTATATATGACCCGTATGATTCTTTTAACTAAAATAAATTTCCAACTGCACTTACTTAAATGATAAAAAAAAAATGGAAAACCCTGGCTCATCAGTAGTGAACCATACAGGTGCTTCTCTAGTTTAATCTCTCATACTGATCTCTTATCGCTTTTTTTGCTGCTTTGATTTTATACTGATACTAAAGATCTCAGTATATGTTAAATTGAACAAGAGAAGCCGCTATGAGTGTTAACCACTGATAATCCAGGCTCCCCCATTATTTTTATTATTGAAATAAGATTAAAATTGCTTTATTTGAGATAATCATATGCATCATAAATGTTTCAAAATTTTATATTTTTCATATAAATACACCTATCCCCCGATTTACACGGTAGATACGTTCCTGAGAAAAACGTGTAAATCGGGGAATAGGTGTACACAGAAATAAAAATAAAATTCATTGACAGGTTAAAATATATAGTCAGCACATAAGCTCGGGATTCCTCGTGAGATGTGTACACAGCGCATGTGTTCAATCACAGTAGCATTTAGTATAGTAGGTTAAAAACAAAACAAAAAAAAACTTATTTGGAAAACCGTGTAAAAGCGAAAACGTGTAAAACAAGTACCGTGTAAATCGGGGGATAGGTGTATATATAAAAGCATAAGATACCTCTCCCGTCAAATTAAACGTCAGAACTAGAAGTCATATATTGACCGTCGCCGTATACATGGCGTTTAGTTCTGAAGTTTTTTTTAATGGAGAGACGCCTAATAATTTCATAGATCAATTTCCTCCCGGCAGTTTTTACAACTTATGATTTACAAGGAGCTGAGAATAAAAGAATCAGTAGCAATTCGAAGGATGTTCAACTATGGTGATCAACTAACTAACACATCGTGACTTGTTACGAGAGAAACGTTTCCGGTTGTAGTTAGTGGAAACACTTCCTGGTCGTTTTGTTGGCGAGAACCTTGTAAAAACCTTTGTCCCGGTCTGTAGCCGTCTACACCTCGTTGTTCTTTTCTTTTCACAGCTACAATTGACAATTTAATCAATTATATTGATTCTTCTAATCAATTGTTACAGAGGTGGAAAAATATATTGTGGCGAAGAAATAATTTATTATTTAATGAAAATATTTGAAACATATTTAAAATTTTACATTTGTTAAATCATCATTTAGTTACCTAGCTTGCTTGTTCGATATTCTCTAGCTGTAGATAGTTTGGGTTGAGTTGTTAATAATTGTAGAGTGGTCGCCGTGACGTCATCAATAAATACTTTCACATCTTTAGATATACAAAGACCTGATTTCTACGTTACAATATGATAAGATAGTAAATAAAGGGTAAATAAATGTAGGGGAATATATATAGTTGTGTATGTGTACAAATTTCTTCAGCAAGGTAGTCTTCCCCACCTTGAAAGAGTTCTCCTCCAGACAAGGAGGGGGTCTTCTTTTCACAGCTAGAGCTAGTCACTACAACATTTCTTTCCTAGCTACAGAATATCAGCTCTCTATGTTCCGAATTGTTATGGATATTAATCTCCGAATTCTAATTGTGGTGCGATATAATAATTGATTTACCTGGATGCCCACGCTTCGTGGACCAATTAAAGGAACTCACTGGCTTAACGGTCGCCTAGATGGTACATTGAGTTCAAGACAGAGATGGCTGGCGTCGTATCGTGTTTGGGATGTAATACATACAGTGGACCACAACGTTCGATCACGAATAAAATTATATTACTATAATAATTTATTATTGTTCATTTTTTGAAACCAAACTTTTACCATTGTTTATATACAAAATATTCGTTGAATATATTCTGAAAGAATAATATTTTTATATAAAGAACAGAGTTTAAACAATAAATCATAAATTTTAGATTTATCCGTTAAATAGGTCAAGAATCATTTTTTAACAAAATAATATATCTATATATATATAAATCAATGTTTGTATGTCTGCTTGTTTGTATGTCCGGTATACAAATTCCCAGTAGTTCACTAATTCAAACCAAAATTTCCATACATAGGTAAATAAATACGGGAAAGACGATAGGCTATTTTTAAAAATATATAAATCAATTATTAAAACTATATATTCAAATTATTCTACTTAGCTCACGAAC
Organism: Cordylochernes scorpioides; assembly: GCA_030710605.1. Classification (NCBI taxonomy): domain Eukaryota; kingdom Metazoa; phylum Arthropoda; class Arachnida; order Pseudoscorpiones; family Chernetidae; genus Cordylochernes; species Cordylochernes scorpioides. The sequence goes on along the minus strand of CP092869.1, from coordinate 80,395,889 downwards.
AGCGCCCTCTATCAAAGATTAGATTAAATTATGCTGATGCAAACAAATAGATAATGCTAATAACAAACAATTATAAAAAAAATCTTATCTAAATATATATCACTCGGGTAGATATGCATACGGGTCAATCCCGGGGCGAAGCCCGGGTCACCCGTCTAGTATATATATATTTCAAAGTTTCCACACGTTCTATAGTATATTCTTTCTCATGAAGTGAAAAGCATTTTTTCAGAGAAAAGTTTCCATTTCTACAATACGTTATGACCTGATTTACCATTTCCATTATTTGTGCGAATGTGTATCCATAACACCAACCTATTCTTTACTAAACTTTTAAACGAACGATATTAAAAATAATTAAGCATAGGAAAATAGCAAGTGATTTCTATGCAGGAAATAATAACAATCTTTATTTTTTGCACATTATCGTACAAAGTTTAGGTTAAAAATTATTGGATTCTTAAAGAACAATGGACAAAAAGGCAACTATCCATTGAATTCTAACAATTTATTTACAAAAAAAGGACCTATGTCAGGTCGTGAAATTCTTTGTTTGTGGAAATAATGGTGAAAATTATCATATCTGTTGTAGTGGGTAATGAGGGACTAAATTTTTGATACAAAATATCTTAAAAATAGAAAATTCGAATTTTTTCAAATATTTGTTCTATTAAGCTTGAATATTACCAAATATGCATATATTGTTACATCAATTTTAATGCGCCTTACATTTATTAAAAATATTCTATGATATTTAATATTTATTTAAAACAGAATATTTAGATTATCATCATTACTTTTTATAGTTTCATTCCTTTTGTAATATTTATTGTACATATATCTTGATTGGTTATTGGAGAGAGAGAGGACCTAGACGAAGACTGCGGATCACGACCTACGAGGAAGACCACAAATAAATAAACACAATAACGTTGAAAGGTAATTTATTTTTATTTACTTTTATTTATTTACTTTTACTTTTATTTATTTGCTTTGAGTATGGAAACCCGCTCGGGAAACGTGTATAACCCCAAGAAGGAAGAAACCAAGGTCGAAGACCCTGCAAAGCTGCAACTTGGTGCAACAATATATAAATAACGACTGATATTATTCAGACACATAATGAGAGAAAATGGTTTAGAAAAGATATTGATGTTGAATAAAATTGAAGAAAGAGAGGAAAACCTGCAATGAGCTGGCTAGAAGGGATCAAGAAAACAACCGGAAGGTCACTAAATGAGCTGCGAATGATATACACTAACAGATCAAATTAGAGAGTATTTGTCCATATGTTGTTGTTGTTTCTTATCCCCCTTTGTGTAAAGTTTCCATCCTCCTCGAAATATTTGTCCATATAGTCACAAAATTTCGAATTCGACTTAGACGCTAACACACACACACAACAATAGGCACTTTTTAGGGGTCGGTGGAAGGGTGTTTTAAACCATTGGTTTTCGATCGCTATAACCCGGGATCGAATCCCGCATTGGGCACTTTTTTACTAAAATAAAATGCTCCAATAACTCCCGATTCTTGCAAAAGTCCAACACCAGCAACGAGTACAAGTAATCAAACGAAACTCTGGCACATTTATAAGTACAAAGTCGAACTGCTTTTCATATGTGTATACATGTGGTGTACTTAAAGTAAAAACAGTCGCTAACTACCAACCATAATTATCATTGTCTGTACCACGTGTACTAGGGATAATAAAGAATAAAAAAAAAACAATAGGCATTAATATTAACTCCAAATATCATGATTCCTCATCAGTTACTTCTGGGTTTAACGCTTTCTATTTTAGACTATTATATTAAATATGTTTGGTAATAAATAATGTTATTTAACATGATTTTCTTTAGGAATTTATAGTAACACACAACGTGTTTGTAATGAGAAAAAGTAGTTATTACTATGATTGCAAAGAGTGCGCTCTGTATATAGCTTACTAATGTTTCCAAAAAAGACTTTTGTCATGCAGACTATAAAGGCAGAAAAATAGTTGCAGTTATCTTTTCGATTAAATTAGCGATATATCTCTGTGAAGGTTAAAACTACAGTTAAATCAAGTGCCTTCTCAATTAAATTTTAATTTTCAGTTAACTACTACTAGATATTCATCTAACTCCGCCTTTGCCGGTCCCCCAAGCCCGGATGGAAAAGGAGGAGGGGGAGCAGTAACAAGCTCACTAAAAAACCTGGGCTCAGCTGGCCCGGCTGATAGTACACTGTAAGGGTTCCAGGGATACAGGATGAGCAGCGTTTGTACTCCATGTTAGGAGAGGCTGTACACGACTTCTGTTCCTCATGTCAGAGGCAGCCATTTATTTTGGAGCTAAGTCAGCCTGCCACTGAGTAGTGCTCCCAGTATTAATGACAAAGGCAGACTCATTCTACTTCACCGAGTCATGATGGTTTTCAGATATTCGTTTTTTTTTTCAAAATAGGGTTAAAATAATTGAATTTTAATTATTTTATATTAGTTTTAAAATGCGTAATGATTAGAATTTGTTTTTTGGTAAAAAAGATTGTATGATAAAAAGAAATACATCCCATGTTACGGAGTATATAATAAAAATAAAATATTTTTAAAAAATGAGGATAAACGTAAAGCACCCTATTTTCTTTATATATAATACAAATTTAGTTGCAAACAAGACACGCTATATCCGATCTGGATAATTACACGTGAAACTATTTACAATAATTCAAATTGTAGTAGAGTAGGTAACAGAATTATCAAAAAGAAAATAAACAATTAAGAAAAAGAATATATAATACAATTGTAAAATTTATTTTTTGAAACTATTGATTCAATTTATTCTTTTTTTTTTTTCAGAAATATAAATTACTCCACACATACACAATCTCTTATTACTATTAAAGGTTGAGAGATATGGTTATTAATATTAAAACAATGGTTATTGAGAAAGAGAATTCAGTATTTGTTCATCAAAGAAATGCCTTTTTCAAAATAATTGTGTGAAAAGTGAAAGTTGTATAAGATTATGATTTATGCTTTGTTTTAAAAATAATTCGATGTTGGTTCCATATGCTTGAATTGAATATTACACCTTAGTTCTATATAATATATTGCTTTAAAAAGTAACACAACAAAACAAAAAAGGAACTACCATTGCAAAATGATTTGATAACTAAGAAAAAAAAAAGTCCAAAAGAATGATGATGATAAAAAATTGAATGTATCTGCCAGAAAAATATTTCTATTAATTAAAAAATAAGAATAATTACAATTAACATGTAAACTTCAAACAATATTAATTCATTTTATTAATTATTTTTCCAAAATATAAATTAATCCAAGCTATCTTATTATTAAAGAGGTTGATGGTTATTTATTTCAACAGTGATTATTAAAGAAAGGATTGGATTTTTGTGCAGCGAAGAAATGGCTATTCCAGATAATATCAGAGTGTTAGAAAGTCAATCTATTGTGTTGGACCTTTGCTCGAATCTTAGTCCGAATTGGCCGTCGCCGCCTGCGGACAAAAGAATTGATCGCAGGAACCTAATCAAATCACAGCTAATTACATCCAAAGTGAAATCTTTTTTTTTTTTCTCTATCCCTGCTCCGGGAGGTGTTCACTTTCTGTGACTTGTCTCTAGATCTGCAAGCCTTGCTCTTCGGTGTCGGCCTCCATCCCCAGGCAATGAAGATCGCAAGTATGGTGAAGGCTACCATCTACAAGTATCATCTTTGTCTTGAGTTGGGTAACACCAGTCAACACCTCGACCTGCCCACTCTATGGGAAAGAACTCTCGCAGTCCATCGGTGGCGGAGTCTTTCCTGCAGTGGACGCTACCAATGAAGACTTTGTATATATATTTTATATATACAGCTAAACTTGTCTATAGCGCCCCCTCTAAATAGTACCTTCCTCTCTATAGCGCCCGATTTTAAGTAGGATGCGATTTACATTAAAAGTGGCATGTCTATAGCACCCCCTCTCTATAGCATCCTATTTGGTGATTTTCCCAAAAAAGCTTGCTCTTCTTCAGTTTTGAATAAAGATACGCCTTACTAATTCATGTTAATAGAAATTTTAGAATTTTAATGAAAATAAATTTAGTTATTTAGAACCAAAAGAAATTTTCAAAACATTAAATCACAAACATGTTAATATAAAAGGAATGCAAAATTTTGTCGCCGATCCGTTTATTTGCTCGAAAAGCTTTCTCTTCTTCATTTTTAAATAAAGATGCGCCTTACTAATTCATTTTAATAAAAATATTGGAATTCTAAGAAGAAAAAATAAATGGTTTCATTTTAAACCAAAAAAGAAGCTTTCAAACCATTATAAATTATAATACAATATAATGCGGCTTATGATTGTAAAACGACATTTGAAAATTATCCTGCATGCGTTCCTTTTGAACGAAAAATCGAAATTTTTATTTTTAAGGAGAAATAACGATTATTTCTAATACTAGGGAGGAAGTATGAAAGGATTAATTGTGTGAATTTTATCATTACTCTTCACAATTCATCCTTTGAAGAAATAATCGTTATTTCTCCTTAAAAATAAAAATTTCGATTTTTCGTTAAAAAAAAAAACGCATGCGGGATAATTTTCAAATGTCGTTTTACATTATAAATCAATTCACAAACATGTTAATATAAAAGGAAGTTATTATAGACACAGGAGAAACTACTCACGTAAAATAATAAGAACAAACAAGCAAAAAAAAGAAATGCAAGAAGGAAGTGAAACTTTCACTGGAGCGTGAGCTGAATTGGTGTGAGTAGCTAGAAACGTTGGGTTGGCAGTCTTATAGTTCACTCGTTCAATGACATGCAGCAAAGCGCGTTGAATTATTTAAACCTTGATTGCCCAACTCATTTTTATTTCCTTTGACATTGCCTGTGACATGCTAGATTGTAATCTGTTCTCAGCAAGACACGAATGTCATAACACTGAGCGATTGTCTGCAAATTCACCATTCCAGATTTCTGTACTTTGATTAGTGGATAATAAGATATTTATAATGGATTGAGGTTAATGGTTGCGAGTAATTTATTTCTAACTTCTATAACATTATAGTCAGTAGATATAATCACAGTTGTAATATTCAACACGCAAATATATCGTCAATAAAAAATATGTCACCTTTTTCATTTACGATATCTATTCATAGATTTGCCCTATTTTGCATAGCACGCAAACTATGTTATTAAGATATTTAATAAAATGCCTTTTTTTACTTATCCATAGTACACGTGGTACAGGCCATGATAACCATGGTGGGTAGAAATAGGCGACTCCTTTTACTGTAAGCGAACCACATGTCTACATATGTGAAAAGCAGTTCGACTTTGCACTTACAAATTCATAAAATGTATATATTCAGAGTGGTGGAAATATTTGACTTTTAAAAATCTATTATATTTAATATTATTTGATTTTCGATTTTTTTCGAGCAGCAGCTTTACACACCCAAGATAGAGAACATTGCGATTGCTGTGATAGAGATGTAGGGAGACATCTGAAGCTCTTCATTGGATACGACAACAATAACAACAACATTATTCGATTTAGTTATTCAATCAAATTTGATTAGCAAATATAAGATTTTCATGTGTATGCACATAAAAAGCTTGATTTTGACAGTTAATTCGAGTTCGTCTTCAGAAGTTAAGATACATTTTATATGTAATTTCTTTGCAAATTCCCTTTTATATCTCACTTCTATTTTGTTTGGGTATAAGGAACTATAAGTCTAGTGATAGTATAGTTGCTTGCTTGGTTCATTACCACAGTGATGGCTCTGCTTGGTACAGCCCGTTGGTAGGACTAGACGACCATTCTATAATGGCTAATTAGTCGAGTAAAACAGTGAGCGATAGTATAGTGATTGATTTATCGCTATGAAACTTGACCTCCAAATAACGTCGTATATTGAAAATTAATCCGTCAAAATATAAAATACACTATTATTAATAGCTAACAATCCTATTAAAACTAGCAGTATGCATAATTATTTTATTTAAAAAAAGGCTAATATATATTCCGTGAATAATCAAATTATATATATTTGACTGTGCTAAAGATTAAATATTTGATAGATAACTACTTTAATCAACTTCCATCATTGCTTAACACACTGTAAATAATTACTTCGCGATTTCTTCTATCTGCTTATGTTGTTGCTTATTTGTTTAATTCATATGTTTATTCAATGCTCTTTTTCTTAATTGTTTATTTTCTTTCTGACAATTCTGTTACCTACTCTACTACAATATGAATTATTGTAAATAGTTTCACGCGCAATTATCCATATCGGATATAGCGTATCTTGTTTGCAACTGGTAAATAAATAATAACTACGTCAAAATAAAGTAACGCATCTTTTATGAAGTCAATTGTAATATTTTATACGTTTATTGAACGATTATTAATTTAATAAGAATTATAAATATGTTGAAAATTTTAAAATCTTTTTTCAGAGGAATAAAAAATAATACAGGGACTGTAATATACTTAAATTTAGAAAATGAGATAGAGATAAAAAAAACTAGAACAAAAAATTTAAAACTATTATAGACGAGTATGATTATTTTGATATTAAACAATTTATATTGCCCTTTTTGCAATGGAATAATTAATGGGAGAGCCTGGATCATTTATTGCAGTAAGGACAGTAGAATTTGTTTAATTTTAAAAAGAATCAAAGGCATATATAATAGTTTCGAATTTTCATAACAGATGGCGCGCTAATGCATCATAGAACAAATAATGCCTCATCACAACAAATACATGAACAGGAATATACAGTTAAACCTGTCTATAGCGCCCCCTCTAAATAGCGCCTTCCTCTCTATGGCGCCTGATTTTAAACATTAAAATGTAAACCTTTTACATTAAAAGTGACATGTCTATAGCACCCCATCTCTTTGGCACCCTATTTTGGTGAGTCGCTAAAAGGGGCGCTATAGACAGGTTTAACTGTATATATACCATGAATATGTTGAATGTGGCAGTAAGGATTGGGACAGTGGAGTGAGAACGGACAATGTCTCAGGAAAAAAAATGGAAAGCGGTATATGTACCATGGACATGTTGGGAAGTAAAGACAAAGCTAGAAAAGTTAGTAGTATAGGCAATGTATAAATATGGAAAGCGGTATATGTGACATGTTGGAAAGTAAAGACAAAGCTAGAAAAGTTAGTAGTATAGACAATGTCTAAATCCAACAAAGACGAAGACAGCCTTGGGACATCCTTCTGGTCGGGTGCCAAGGTCTTCCCCGAGGACACTCCCACTCTGTCCCCATATTTATTCCAAGATAATTGTCTTCCCAAACTTTGCCTTGGGAAGATACTTTGAATAGAATATAATAGGATTTGAAAAAAGAGGCAAATTATTCGTCTTTAATAAACTAATTATCAATTGTAACTCCATATCTGTTTTATTCAAATACCCTAATTGAAAGTGTAGTTGGACAATATATAGAGAGATGAGAAATTTGTAAGGAGGTTATTGAGGTATATGAAATACGCACACTTCTTTTATTACAATAATCAACAATTTTTGTAATTAATTCTGATAGTTTGATAACCTTAAGTTGAAAAAAAAGTTGATGTTTAGATACGTCTGTCATTTTGTAACATTTTATTTGTTTTATTCAAACATCATATTTGAAAGTGATGTTAGAAAGGATATAGAGAGATGAAGAATTTGTAAAGAGGATATTGAGGTATATGAAAAACGCACACTTCTCTTGTTACAACAAACACTTGAACTAATGGTCATCTATTGACCATCTCCGCAAACTAGCTGGTGAAATGGCTTTATTACCGAATTGAGTCCGCTAGTTTTCGGAGACGGTTAATAAATGGTATTCATAACGAATAAAGACATTGAGACGCGAATCTTTCTTTTCTCAAATGAATCGAACTTCTACTGTCCTTACTGCGATGAGAAAATACATAGATGGCGCGTTATTGCTTGGTATTAAAAGATGATATTCAGTTCAAACCTTTATTTCGAAGAAGAAGTATCTTTTCTTTATATATAATGTGTATAAGAAAGGAATGAGCTATTAGAAATGAGTATGATTATTTTTTTAAGTAAAGATTCCTATGGATATTAAAGTGGAATTATATAACACTTTATTTTATCAATTAAATAATAAAAACATGAACAAAGGGCCTATCAAAATATTAAAATCATGGAATAAGATAGTTAACCCTATAGAATATTGGAAACCAGGAATTGGATTAGAATCCATATTTTGAGCCTTTATTTAGAAGAAAACTCAAAGGTTCTCAAATTTGCACATGTCTAACTACTTCTGTGAATGTAAACAAACAAACGACTCTCTCGAATTTTGAATAATAAATGTCAAAATGATATCCACATATGTTTACATGCGATTGGCTTACAATAAAAGATAGTCACCAACTACCCATAATTATTATCATGGTTAGTAGAATATAGAGGTATCATTGTTCTCGGATTTAAAGGATGAGAAGCTAATCAAGACATTCTAACATTGCTTATATTCATCGAAACTTCGTGTAAATAAGGAGCTACTTTATCATCTTCCCGAGGTGTTCTTACCAAAAGACAACTGAGAGAGAAAAGAGCATTTGATTTATTAATTTTAATCACTAATTTATAAGAATTAAAACTTTATTGCAGTAGTACTATCTTTAGTTTGATCAAAGCAAGGTATGGGGGTCGGTGGAAGGCTGGTTGAACCGTTTGGTTTTCGACCACTAGGACCCGGGTTCGATTCCCGCATTGGACACTTTTTTCTGTATAAAGAAAAAAAAATGCTCCAATGGCTCCCGATTCTTGCAAAAGTCCAACCCCACCAGCGAGTGCAAGTAACCAAACGGGGCTCTGGCATTAGTAAGTGCAAAGTCGAAATGCTTTTCACATGTGTAGACATGTGGTGCACTTACAGTAAAATCAGTCGCTCACTACCCACCATGATTATCATGGCCTGTACCACGTGTACTAGGGATAAGCAAAAAAAAAAAAAAGCAAGGTATCGAGTCTTTTATTATCTTATTTTCCTTAAAATTAAAGATAATTCGGCCAGTAAATCGTTTTATTACCTTGACATTTCGAAAAAAATCTTTTATCCTTGTCAAGAGCAAACAAAAATTATAATATTTAGCAAGGCATTATAAATACCAAATTTTGCAATTTCTGTTTGCTCTTGACGAGGACAAAATACTTTTGTCAAAATGTCAAGATATGAAAATATTTACAGGCCGAAGTATCTTTAATTTGAAGAACTATGAAAGCCGGCCAGGCAGCCTCTATATTTATGATATTATTTTCCTTGTACTTGATAATAGAAACTATCGCTCGGGAAAGCTAATTAATAAGTGTGAAGACATGAGTTAAGATCTTATTTGAAAGAGGAAAAATAAAAATCAGGTGAAAAGTTTCTTTTAATTTTGAATTTGCAAGTTTTCGAACAAATTATACTGCTCTTCAAGGGGCTGACACTCTATGTACAATCTCTTGATAATCTTTATACAAAATAATTGAAACTTTTGTTGTTGGCATGTGTTCTCGCGGGCGTGAATCAGATTGCTCAATGCTAAAGTAATAGATATTATACTGGGATGAAATATATATACATAATTAAATACACATTAGTATATACACGGAAATAATTATTAATAATATTTAAATAATTAGTCAGGGATATTGTTATATTGGGTTGGGAGGTCAATTTTTCTATCAATGCTATTTATTTTTCATGATACCAGTGCATTTCAGGAATAATCTTATTAAGCACAGCAACCTGGTGTAACAATATAAATGAAGATTTTATAATAGCTGTAGAGAAACATTACTTCATGTTATAAAAATCAGAACATGTCTTTATATCTTCTACAATATTTCTGATTTCACGCAGATATGTGTTAAGAGAGATTGAGATTGAAACTACTTTATTTCAATGTCCATATAAGATTATATAAGGTTAAATACAGAATAAATATAAATATGAATAAATAAGATTATATAATGATAAATACATGAATAAATAGATATATATATATATATATAAAAATCAATGTTTGTATGTTTGTTTGTTGGTATGTCCGGTATACAAATTCGCAGTAGTTCACTAATTCAAACCAAAATTTCCATACATAGGTAAATAAATACGGGGAAGACGATACGCTATTTTAAAAATATATAAATCAATTATTAAAACTATATATACAAATTATCCTACTTAGCTCACGAACAGCGCCCTCTATCAAAGATTAGATTAAATTATGCTGGTGCAAACAAATAGATAATGCTAATAACAAACAATTATTTAAAAAATCTTATCTAAATATATATCACTCGGGTAGATATGCACACGGGTCAATCCCGGGGCGAAGCCCGGGTCACCCGTCTAGTAAATGTATAAAGTAATTGATAAATATACATATATATAAAATATATACAAGGTCTTCATTGTTGGCGCCCACCGCGAGAAAGACTCCGCCACCGATGGACTGCGAGAGTTCATTCGAGAGTGCTAGGAGAGAAATAGGATTATATTTCAGTCCCTTATACTAAAAGATAAATTATCTTGAAGATAAAGCTTGTCTTTCAGGCATTCTTAATTCTTAAAACAGAAGATACTTTGTCCAATAAAAGTTTTATTTTATAAACATACCTCATGAATGTACCTCAAAATAAATTTATAACTTCTTGGTAAATGCTATATTTTTATATTTACTGATGAGAAAAATTAAGATATATATTAAGAATATACGTTAAGAAAATAAAACTTTCACTAGCCGAATTGTCTTCTATTTAAAATCGAAAGGATAAATTGATAATATACAATACCATTGAGTAAAATCAATCATTCCTCCAGGGAAAAGTGTCTTTTCGAAAACATTTTTATTGTTCTCCTATAGAAGGCCGTACGTGCCCGAAAGCTAGAGAACAATAAAAAATGTTTTCAAAAAGACACTTTTCCCTGGAGGAATGATTATGATAATATTGATAATATTGATTATGATAATATTGATAATAATATTGATAATATTGATAATAATATTGTTAATAATATTGATAATAATATTGATAATATTGATAATATTATGATAATATTGATGCAAGGGATTATTTTATAGAATATAATACCATTGCTAAAAATGTTTTATTTTCATCTTTACTGATGAGGACATTTTTTTCCGATAAGTCGAGAAACAAAGATTTAACTGGTCGAAGTATTTCCTATTCTAAGAACTAAAAGATACATTGATTATAAAATACTATTTGATCAAAAAGGCATATTTTTATCCAATATATGCCTTTTTAATTAAATATTTTATTTATGGATTGCTCTATTTTCAATACAATACCATTTCTAAATGCTTATTTTTATCTTTACTGATGAAGACAAATATTTTTCGATATATCGAGAAAACTTTTTCTGATCGAAGTGTCTCCTATTTAAAAAACTAAAGGATAAATTTAATATGATATTAATGAGAGAAAAAGATATATTTATTATATATTTCTATATGAAAACCACCATATGGTTTGTACCCACCAAAGTCTTCAATAAATAGACAAACTTGACTAAGGCAACTTCTTACAACCAGATCGATCGCATTTGAAGAGCATGATTGAAGAAACATACAACACTTTCAGGACTGATTCAAATGAATATTATACAAATAAATGATAGTAGAACGACATTTGAAAATATCCCGCATTTGTTTCTTTTGAACGAAAAATCGAAATTTATTTTAAGGAGAAATAACACATACGGGATATTTTCAAATGTCGTTCTACAATCATAAGCCGCATTATATTGTATTATATATAAATGATAACTAATCTAATCATCAGAGAAAAATTGAATATTAAAAGCAAGAAGTCTTAAAATATAGAACACAAGAAGAGCATAACTTACTGTTAGAGTCATACAGGGGCACAGCGAAGTTGAACACCAATCCGATAGTCCGAGATAACTGGCATGTATAAGGAAGAACAAGAAACAAGGAACAGCATACAACCACATTAACCTGGAGTGACCATGACATTAAGGATCCCCAAAATAACGGCCAATTAAAGTGTATCAGTAATTGGGGTCGATATGTCCCTAAGGGGCCAGTCTGGACAGCCCTATAAATATTCATGGTCCCTATGTGGCCTAGTTCTAAGGTACCACCCGCCCTGTTTGCCCGTGGGTGAAGGAAACCCCATCATATCAATGACGGGCTAATGGATGGTGACTAGTGAAGATATAACTTACGTTGATATTAAGGCCATTAGAAACTGATCGAAATTATATAGCCGTTAGGCAATTGCCTCTTTTTGACTTTCTCAAAGTTATTTTTAGAAAGGATAGATTGGTTAATAGTTGTATGGATACAATTGTCCGGGTTGATTAAACTCTTTTAGAAGAATCTGATGAAATTTTGTGGTGACGTGGTTTAAACTGTTGATTTTTAACTGCCACGAGCTGGGATCGAATCCCGCTTTGACCTTTTTTTTCTGAAAAAAAATTGCATTAATGGCCCCTGATTATTGCAAAAGTCCAACCCCATCACTAAGTTCGAGTGATCAAAATAGGGCTATGGCACATTTGTAAGTTCAAAATTCAAACTAAACTCATGGACAAAACTTAAGGAAGTGGAGACTCTTTGATGTCGCTAAGTGTCTACTTGTATTTTTTAAGGAGAAAAAGGCAATTTTGTTCACACTAGGTTATCTCGTGTGTCACCAAAATAATTCACTGTGTATCAAATTTCTTTCAGAGTTATTGTCTTAATACGGATATACTTGCTAAAAGGTATAATTTCTTTAGGTTTTGTCAATGAATGTACTTTATACATGCGTTAAACTTTAAAAGCAGTTGCAATCGACTACTATGATTATAATTGCTTGTGTGTACTTGAGACCAGTAAATAATTCGAAGAAAAATAAATCCCAAATCGCTCGCGCTTCATCCCTCTTACAAGCCCTATTTATAATTATCATCATTTTCTTTATATTTTATATATAAATACATAGCTGTCAGGTTTTATATGTAGGTTGATTATCTTGAAAATGCTACAATCCAAAAAATAGTTCAGTAAAAATTTAATATATTTAAGGCTTCCATTGCACATTTAAATATTAAAATAGCCGTAAACAATTTGAGAAATGCATGCGTGATCGACACGGCACGCTGCAGAATCACAACGGCACAGTGACAAAGACCTTGGCGCAGAGAACACTGGGAAATCCTTTGACTTCACCCAAACAGAAGATGTACCCTTGACCCTCTTCTTGAAAGAAGGAAAAGTCAACACGGTCAGATCTAGACTAAATCTACAAACACTTTACACTTCCTTTTACATTTTCAAATAGCATTTGCATAATGGCTAGGTTTTTATTTCACAAATACGATGTGACACAGATGCATAGAAATGTTTCATACACATGTTTTACATTTGTTATCTCTAAAATGTCCATTTGGTTTTATTATAAGTAGAGTTTTATATCCATATAAACTCATGGACAGAACTCAGGTTTCATATTTTAATATCGCCGTTCGTATATTTTTTGAAGAATACAGAAACAATTTTGTTCACACTTGGTCATCTCGTGTGTCTTCAATAAAGGTCACTGTAATATCTTTCAGTGTTATTGTCTGAGTCCCAATATATATGCTAAAAGGTAAAACTTTCTCAAGTTTTTTCCATGAGTGGATATGTATTCGAACTTTTGATCTAATGTTATCAATACAGTTTTAATAGATATGAAGAATACCATTATTTCTGAAATAATTTACTGTATAATTTTCCTGTAAGAAACCATCTTAAAAACAAGGATTATGATATTCTGTATATAGGCCCTAAGTAAATCTATCATTATATCAGGTAATCTAAATTTATGAAGGTATTCGTTCAGGTAGAGCTGGCTCAACAAATTAGATTCTCATTAGAGGTATAAGGCTTAATATTTCTGGTTAGAGTTCTCTTTCTACAAAAGCGTGATATTCATCAATAGTGAAGCGGCAGCTAGCAAACAATGTTCGGCAATGTATAAGCAGCACCTAGTAACCGAAGTTTAACAATTTTTATTTAAGACTGGTGTCTTAATAATCGCTTTGTGTGTATGTTCAACAATTTTCAAGCAGCACCTTGAAACTGACATTAAAAAAAAATAAAAACAGCACATATCAACCGATATTAAACAATGAAGAAATAAGCGTAGCAACCGATTTTCAACAATGAAAAATCTGAACATAACAACCGATGTTCGACAATGAAGAAACATCACGCAGAAACCGATGTTTAACAATAAAGAAACATCACGTAGAAACAAATGTTCAACAATAAAAAATCTGAACATAACAACCGATGTTCGACAATGAAGAAACATCACCTAGAAGCCGATGTTTAACAATAAAGAAACATCACGTAGAAACAAATGTTCAACAATAAAAAATCTGAACATAACAACCGATGTTCGACAATGAAGAAACATCACGTAGAAACCAATGTTCAACAATAAAAAATCTGAACATAACAACCGATGTTCAACAATGAATAAACATCACGTAGCAACCAATGTTCAATAATGAAGAAACAAAACGTATAATCTGACGTTCAATAAGGCTATATCTTCACATAAGCAACCGATGTTCAACAATGAAGAAAGAAAACATATAATCTGACGTTCAATAAGGCTATATCTTCACATATCAACCGATGTTCAACAATGAAGAAAGAAAACATATAATCTGACGTTCAATAAGGCTATATCTTCACATATCAACCGATGTTCAACAATGAAGAAAGAAAACGTATAATCTGACGTTCAATAAGGCTATATCTTCACATAGCAACCGAAGTTCAATAATGAAGAAACAAAACGTATAAACTGACGTTCAATAAGGCTATATCTTAACATAGCAACCGATGTTCAACAATGAAGAAAGAAAACGTATAATCTGACGTTCAATAAGCGTATATCTTCACATAGCAACCGATGTTCAAAAATGAAGAAACAAAACGTATAATCTGACGTTCAACAATGATAAATCTTCACATAGCAACCGATATTTAACAATATGTATCAGCACATAGATACTGAGGTTAAGCCAATACATATGCAGGTCGTTGCAACTAATGTATATACATATCTATATAACAATAAAAAATTCACAAGAATCACAAATTACAAGATAAATGTCAGATAATGGAGTATACGCATTATTAAATCATAAATCACCTTTACAAATATCGAAAAAGACCATAAAATACACACTCCACAAGGAAATTACCACATTCTATAATATACCTTACAGCGATGTGCATCCAACATTACCACAGAAGAGATAATCACATTGTACACAAAACATACATTAGAATGTAAAGAAAGAGGATGTTGTGTGTGTGTGTTCACACCAATGAAGGTATAATTGGTGTGAGCCAACCCTCCCTTCACTCTCATGATGATGATGATAATTTAGGCATGCGCATGCGGCCTCCGCCCGACACAAACCGGCTTCCCCACTGGCACCGTTCCCACACCGTGATGGTAAATAACTTTCCCTGTAAATAAATATCCAGGCGCTTTCTCTTCTATTCAACTTGATAACATCCTCAATCAGTTATAGAGATAATAGCAAATGAAGACATTAAAACACGAATGTTTCTTTCATACTTAAATCAAACTTCTACTATTCTTACTCTGAGGCGGTCTGTGGGTTATGATAATGTTAGGTCACATCATCATGTCTACACATTCATCATATTTTCTCTTATTTCGGGATAAAGGTTCCTCGGAGAATACTATTCTTACTGTGATGGAAAATATTGGTAGGGATTTACTCATCAGTGGTGAACTCTCCCCCAGCAGTTTCGCCTATTTAATCTACTAGACCGCTTCTTTAGAGCTCTAATACTGTATTGGATAATTATGCTTATATATGCTTCACTGAAGGGTGGAATCTTAGAAATGGTATTCAAGCAAATTCTTCTATGAACATAAGCTTTTAGGACAGTAGAATTACATTTGAATATTCTCACCGAGAATTGCTCTTCGCCAAACAATAAATACAAGGCCAGTTTAGGCATAAATTGACACAAAGCCATAACGCTCCATATATATATACTAGCCGAATGACCCGGGCAACGCCCGTGTTTTACCCGACTGTAGATGTTACAACGGTGATTCTTAGGTCGCTGGTTCAAATCCGGCTCGAGGGAGCCGGCGAGCACGTGACCTCCCTGTGCGCGCGCATCCGTGACAGAGGCCGATGAGGAAAGACGGTCGTGACTATATATAGGGATATACGTGTGTCTGTGAAAAAACAATAGAAAAATATAAAAATATAAAATGGTCAGCTAAAAAGACACTCTGCCTTCTGAAAAGCACATGTGCTCCTGGTCAGGCATACCTTTTTTATTTTTAATATATATATATATGGCGCGTTATTGCTTTATAATAATAGAGATATGTTTCTTTGTTAGATTTAACCAAGATAGATCTCAACGCAAGACCTTGATTAAAAACCCTTCTGAGAGAGATTGAGATTGATTTTAGAATTCATAGGAATGTAAATAAGATAATAAATGAAATTAAATATATATAAAAATGTTTATATAAAAAGGCATATATTGGATAAAAATATCATTTATTCAACCAATATTTCAGTTGGCTGAACGCCAACCTTTATCAAGGTATTATAACATTTTTAGTGTGTCAACAACAAACTCACCGCCACATAACGTCTCAATAGAATTAAGTTTTAAAATATTTTTACTTATATTCATTGGGGAGGTTAAAAATTGATGATAAAGAATGAGCGACAACACCAGTTATAGAATATTCATACAAAAAGCTAACCTGTATACCATGGTTTAGGGATTTGGCCCTCATCAGTACAGGGACGGCTTCGATTTCATAATATCCTTCAAAAATATTGAAAGGCTTGGCTCATCAGTAGAGAACCCCCCAGTGTTTTGGTCAATTTAATCTACCAGACAGCATACAGATCTCTAATACTGTATTGGACGATTCTGACTATATATTCAACACTGAAGGGTGGAATCTTAATTATGTTATTTAAAGGAATATTATGGACATAAACTTTTAAAACAGTAAAATTACGCATTATATATATGTTATGAATAATTTTGTTTGTTGTTAGATAAAGGGTTGATAAGACAATGGATTGATAAGATAAAGAGTTGAAGGTGCAGTCGTGATAAGAAAAATATAATTATTAACCATCAAGTAGCTTTTTATTTTCAATTATTTGAGGAAATATTACACATTAGTTATTTTCACATTATATAGAATTTATAAAGTTAATCCTATATTAGTGATTTGAAAGGATTGATATGTTAACTACGCATATTTACAACAAAACTGAAAGTCATTCTATAAACGATGATAACCTAAAGTAAAAATATCAATTAATAAAAATAAAATATATATTTTTAAAATATAGAAATATTTGAATTTTTAGATTATATAATATATATATATATATATAAAATAAAGAAGGCACATATCCTGACCAAAAGCACAAGTGCTTTTTAAATGGCAGAGCGCCATCTAGTGGAACAGAAATCAGCTAATCATTGATTTAACCTGTTCCCTGATATTTAGCCAACCCATTTTCTTGATAAATCAAGAAAAACCATCCACGAACGCGTTGCGCGCTGTTGGCGCTCGTCAGCAGGAGCAGGCTGTATGTAAGAATATGCATTCTTTATTTTTTTAATATCAACACCTGACCTTTTTATTTTTATTTTTACCTATTGTATTTTTCATTCATGTATATATTTCTATGTTTCAACTAATATCATAATTTACGTTCTGATTTTAATTGATATCCGCTACCTATGAATATTAAAACAAGAATTTATCGAGGGGGAAAAAAATATCTATACATTATTATATTTGGAAAAATAGTACAAATATGATATTGTACTGGGATAAGGTGCATAAATTAAGAAAAAGACATCTCCTTATCGTGCAACTGATAAGGATTTTCCAGGATGCCTGAATGACCAGTTTTTTGGTCGTTGAGGTACAGCTTGCACCACGCTGATGAGGGCCAACAGCTCTAAACCCGTCCGTGGTTAGCTTTTCTTGATTAATCAAGAATGGGTATTTGGCCAATTCTGGAATAATTAAAAATCAACGAGAATAGTTGATATTTATTCCGATAGATGGCGCAAGACATCAGCAACTTTCAGTTGCACGATAAGGAGATGCCTTTTTCTTAATTATTATATTTATATTTTAGTGTGAGTTATTTATGATGAATGCATGTATGAACTGAATTATGGTGTGATTAAAATAGCATCGTGTCGATATTGACTATGTAATCTCCATGTCTATGCTCAAAGACAAGACACATAGACACGATGGCTCGATATGAGGTATAAATAGACCAAGCAGAGAGTGATCAACCTCGCTGACAACACACCAAACGTATGATTAATGAAACAATCACGTCCAGGCTGGTTTCACAAAATGGCTGAGGTCGATTGAATGTTTTTGTTGGATCCGCCCCTTAGAGGGGTGCTTCAAGGACAACCGGCACACCAAGGCGCTAGATGAGGAGAAGGCTACGAGATTGATTCAACATGGCTAATGACTCGACTGATCAGTTGAATACATAAACAGAGAGAACTGTTGGCGCCTTTAAATGGATCTCAAAGGGAATTAGATTGCTGAAGATGTGATGGGAATATATTGTGTCTGCCCTTGCTTATCTAATACTATAAACCTACATTTTAACGCCTAGTCCGGGTTTATTGAGGTAACACTTCCGTCAACTAGGTAATCTCTTCACACATTTCTAAACCTCCGACTTTTCTTTTATATAATATTATTTTTCTAGGTTGTGGTTATATACGATCACACACATAATAATATAGATATATATTATTATGATGCACTAGCGCGCCATCTGTTATCAAAATTCGAAACTATTTCAGACGAGTAAGATTCTTTTTGAAATTAAATAATATCTACTGCCCTTACTGCAATGGAAAAATTAACTGGCGAAACCGCTGGGAGGGTTCACCACTGATGAGCCAGGCCCTCACATTAAATTTTCCATTGCAGTAAGGGCAGTAGATATTGTTTATAATCAATAAGAATCTTAAGCGCCTAAAATAGTTTCGAATTTTGATATATTATTATCTCTAGTATACGTGGTACAGGCCGTGATAAGTTAATGACTGCTTTTTACTCTAAGTGCATCACATGTCTACACTTGTGAAAACATTTAAATTTTGCACTCACAATTGTTCCAGAATCGAGGGACATTTGAGATTTTTTTTTATTCTATAAAAGTGCCCAATGCGTGATTTGGTCACGGGTTGTAGCGTTCGAAAACCAACAGTTATTGATTCCCCTCAATTAGAGATAAAAACACTTCAATCATTGGAAGTTATTCCTGACGTTTTGGCGATCCACTCTCGGTCATTTTCAGGGCAGAAATCTTCACATGAAAAATCACTTTTGTGAAGTTTATAAATTTGAAAAAATCAACTTAGTATTATTAACTTTCTGTCTTGAAAAGGCTGACAGTCGATAGATAAAATTAGTAAGTGAAGTTGAATTGCTTCTTGAAGAGTTTTTCAAGATTCTCTAATAATTATTATAGCAAGTAATTTTTGTCTTTTATCTTTTTATCTAATCTCTTTCCAAAATTTACATGATATATAGAATATGATAATCAGTGTGAGTAGTTACTGACTGCCTTTAAATCTAAGTGAATCATATGTAGGCTATACATGTATAAATTATTTAGCGTTGTTTATTTACAGGTTGCAAGAGTCCCTTTCCGTTTTTGGTTACTTATATTATAGCTGGTGAAGTTAAAATTGTACAAGGATCAAGATTCATTGTAGCAGAAAAAAGTGCTCAATACACAGTCAATCACTGAATCAATCAATCAAATAATTCAATCATGTAAATCACTGAATCATATTCAATCCTGGATGGTGGTTATCAATGATTTGTATCGTTTTTCTTCCAAATTCCACAACTCAATATATTATCAATAAAATCTTAAATAAATTACACATAATTCCTATATAAGATTGTTTATCACCTTTTAATCCCGATGATTAGAATATTATAAGGAAAAAATAACAATCTTGACCAAAAAAATGCATTTTTTCAGCGTACATAAATGACCAAGTTTCTCGGTATCCAAAATGGGCCATGTCCTACAGCCCTAAGGCAAAAGTACGAACAATCGAAGGATACGCTGTAAAAATTGCCGAGTTGTTTTTTTATCCTCCATCTTAGTAGATAATTATGTTCTTCTAGAGTTACGATAAAATTTTAAAGCTTTTTTTTTTACGAAAGAAAACTACAAAAATGTGAAATTTACAAACTCTAAACTTAACCATAGTCATAGTAATTTATTTATCAACAGCATAATGCTCAGAATCATCCACAGAATCGCATAAGACAAAAATTTTGGATGTACACCTTTCATGCTAACACAGGTTGGCATATGGATCGAAAGATTTACGAGAAGGAAACCAAAAATGTGACATTAAAAAAACTCAAACCTTAATATTAGTCATAGAAATTTTGGTACTCAACTTCATATTAACCATAATTATTCATAGAATTGCTTATTAAGAGAAGGTTTGAGAAACATCATTCATTCAATTCAGTTTTCTAAAGATTTGTACTCGACAATTTTCCTATTTTATATCAATTTCTTAAATAAATTTTAGCTGCTCAATGAACACTTTACATGCTGTATAACAGTAATCATAAGAACAAAGATAAAAAAGTTTCTTATTTTACCCTTTTCCATCATTCTTTTACTCTCCATTGTACAAAATATAATATCATTCTCTGTGTGTGTAAAATAGAACAATAAATATTTAAATCTTTAGATAATAAAAGGCATATTGAATAATAAGATTCATTCGCCAATATATTCCTTTTTATTATCTAAACAAAATTATATTGCCACGTGGAAAATTAGGGAAGACAAAGTGGAAGGACTAGTGGACATGGCATCTGCCCGGTAAGCGGAACACAGTGGGTTCGATCCCTGGACACTTTTATTTTTCTGTTTATCATTACTCTTCACCATTCATCCTTTCATACTTCATCACTAAGGTTAGAAATAATCGTTATTTCACCTTAAAATATATTTCGATTTTTCGTTTAAAAGAAACACATGCGGGATAATTTTCAAATGTCGTTTTACAATCATAAGCCGAATTATATTGTATTACAAACTTCAGGATGATACAGAAATTTATTTAAGGCGAGGACAAACTATGATTAATCAACAAAAGATGAGCAATGAGGTAAGTTTATAGAGTAGCAAAATATACACATAAAAATGATACTCTGTTAATAAAATAATAAAAACTTTGCTGCAAATATAAAGGTAGTTACGATACTACTTTAATTCGACATCTGTCCCACACATCATAATCTCGGGATATGACGATACACTTAACATACGAGAAGTTATATTCATGTTAAGGATAAGCCAAATGCTCTTTTCTATGAAGGTTTAATCGTGTCTTGAGCACTGTTGTCCCACACATCATAATCTCGGGATATGACGATACACTTAACATACGAGAAGTTATATTCATGTTAAGGATAAGCCAAATGCTCTTTTCTATGAAGGTTTAATCGTGTCTTGAGCACTGTTGTCCCACACATCATAATCTCGGGATATGACGATACCCTTAACATACGAGAAGTTATATTCATGTTAAGGATAAGCCAAATGCTCTTTCTATAAATGTTTAAACGTGTCTTGAGCACTGTTGTCCCACACATCATAATCTCGGGATATGACGATACACTTAACATAAGAGAAGTTCTATTCATGTTAAGGATAAGCTAAATGCTCTTTCTATAAGAGTTTAAACGTGTCCTGAGCAGTAATATTCCAATCGAGGCCATCCCACAGCAAATATCTCCGTACCACACTGTACCAACTGACATAGGAAAGCTATAATTAATTAGAAGCGATAACCACCGAAGACAAAGGCAGGTGGATGTCCGATTGTTCCAGAACAGCTGGTTCCGCACACACCGGTAATGAGAGGCCCTACCCTTTGTTCCACAACTTGTGTTCGCAATAAATCAACAGGGAACTTGTTACTTTCACAAGAATCCTTTCTTTAGATGATTTAAGCTATAATTATGTAAAAATATCCTTAATTTTCATATTCATTTTAATAGATCTTTGATAACCATTCATTTTTTGAGGAAATCTGCTAGAAGCTTGCTAGCAAAATCGCTAGGAAGTTTAACCATTGATTAAACAAGCTCTTTCAATATTATTTCATCGTCATAAAAAAGTAGAAAATTAGCTTTATTTGAAAAAGAATCATTTTTTCTTAATAGTTTATTATATAAAGATAGTGCGAATTATTACCTTCTTATTTGCAAAAAAAAAAGAAGGAATTTACCCGAAAATTCAAATTGTTAAAATAATATTTGATCATCTATAAGAACCGCCGGACCTGCAGTCCTGGATCTTTCCAGTTAATCTCGAGGACCACGCCATCACCTCAGCGGTGAAGCATGCGATCTACGTATTCTTCGTAGATCGCGAAATACGTGGTGTCGCTGGAGACCCGCTGGTGATTCTTCACCAAACTCTGCAGCGCTGGCAGAGGCGCCATATTTATTGTACATAGTGTATATAATCCATATTATCTTTTTTTCAATAGTACAGACTGTGTGCTTTGCATGTATTGAAAAGATGTCAATAAAATTATTTTAATTGTCAAAAATTGTCTATAACAAATTTTCTTGTTGAATTTTAAATATATTGAAGTTGAGATATAAGCATGCGCGCAAAATAACCAAATATATTAATGATTTTTATTAAATTGAAGCAACAAAAATCTCTATCTGATCAAAATTTCCCTATAATAATGATAATAAATATATTTTTCAAATGTGAATTTCGAGTTTAGATGCCATATAGAAAGGTCGTTGATTGTCGGGCAATTAGAAGGAGTTCCCGAAGACAAAGGATGTACTGTAAGCTGTAGGGCAAAGTGTCAATGACCTAAATCTCTGAAGAGAAAGGGAACTTGACAATACCAATCATTAATATTTATGCAAGATATCCCAGCTTTCGCTCTCAGCTAATTATCTGGTTATTTGGAGTTAATTGGGGTCTATTTGCATAGATCGTGTGATGTAATTGTGTCAGCTTGGGTTGACGGATTGTTGGGTCCTGGTCACACGTGCCTTTTAGTCAATTCTTGGATAAATATTGGGAAACACGTGGCCCCTTTAATTCAACATGCGTAAAGAGGTGCATTTTATATGGAAGTTTCTTTTCAGAATTAGTTAATTAGGTCGATTTTAGTGAAATATATTGATATTTGGATATTGTGATACATTTCTTCATGGCTATAATCCCTAAGAATTGTCCTATCTTTTTATCTGTGTTGATTTCGTATCCATTTTGTTGGATACTTTCGATTTGTTTTGTTTTTTTTATCTCTGAAGGCTCTCAAATCATGGAATATTAATAAATAAATAAAAAAAAAACATTCTATTAGGAACCTACACTCATGGACAAAACTTAAGGAAGTTATACCTTTTATCATGTTTATCGGGATTCATTCAATAACCTTGAAAGATATTTGATACATAGTGACCTTTATTGAAGACACACGAGAGTTTCAAATGAGAACAAAATTGTCTCTGTCTCTTTTAAAAATAAAAGCAGATCACCGGCTACATCAAGGACTTTCTGCGTCTTTAAGTTTCTTCATTAATGTTTGATTAATAAAATATATACTTGCCTTTTTATGAAAAAAATCATTAAAATACAATAATGGTAATATAGAGTGTACCGCCCAGATGAAGCTGGAGAAATACGAGTATCTGGCAACTTATCATGAATATACAAGTTTAACAATAAAAATTGACTGAAATATTATGATAATTTACAGTTAAAACTTTTTTAGACGATTTTGTATTCAAAATTTAATTATTCTTCTTTGGGGGTCGGTAGAAGAATGGTCTAAACAGTTGTCTTTCGACCGCTAAAATCCGGGATCAAATCCCGCATTGGTCACTTTTTTCTAATTAAAAAAAAAAAGGCTCCAAAGGCCCCCGATTCTTGCAAAAGTCCTACCTCACCAACGATAGCATGTACCCAAACGGGGCACTGGCACATTTGTAATTGCAAAGGTCGAACTGCTTTTCAGATGTGGAGACATTTGGTACACTTACAGTAAAAGCAGTAACCAATTTCTACTCACTATGTTTATCATGGCCTGTACCACGTGTACTAGGGAAAATAAAAAAAATCATTCCTCTAATACCCTACAAAATATAATTTGAGCCAAATTCTAAGTTTTATCTTCGATCCACTCCTAATTATAACACTCTCAATTTGTACTATTATAATATATTCTAGAATGTTTGTCGTTTAGATACGTAATAAAGAAACTCATTGCAAATATTATTTTATTTTTTTACACAAATAAATTTACTGGCAATGCGTTTCTTTTAAATATCATCAAATATTATCTCTACAGACCTTACTGCAATGATATGAGTTATTGAATGAGAGGGCTTGGCTCATCAGTAGTGAACCCTCTCAGCGGTTTCGCCAAATTAATCTCTAGACCGCTCTACTATTGTATTGGACTGGTTTTGTTATATACCCTGCATTTTCTATGGAAGGCAGCTTAGGGGTGTTTAGTGAACTATGGACATAAGCTTATAGGTCTGTAGAGGTGCATACATATAATTTCAAGGTATTGCATCGAGCAAAGCTCTTCCGCAAAATATGTTTTCATAGCCAATATATATTTGTAAATTAAATTTTATTGCCATCTATCGTTAAAATTTTACACAAATAAATTTACTGGCAATGCGTTTCTTTTAAATATCATCAAATATTATCTCTACAGATAAGCTTATGTCCATAGTTCACTAAACACCCCTAAGCTGCCTTCCATAGAAAATGCAGGGTATATAACAAAACCAGTCCAATACAATAGTAGAGCGGTCTAGAGATTAATTTGGCGAAACCGCTGAGAGGGTTCACTACTGATGAGCCAAGCCCTCTCATTCAATAACTCATATCATTGCAGTAAGGTCTGTAGAGATAATATTTGATGATATTTAAAAGAAACGCATTGCCAGTAAATTTATTTGTGTAAAATTTTAACGATAGATGGCAATAAAATTTAATTTACAAATATTATTTTATTTATAAATATTTTGTCATTCACCTCTTTTTTTATATCCATCGTAAAAAATGGCTGACGAATTCTTGAGATGTGTTTCTAGAAGAGGATCGGCGATATGTATGGGTGAAATTTTGGAAGATAGCAATAAAAACGGTTGATGCAAAAGATAAGTGTGTTTAATTAATTGACTGTAATATATATACACACATACAGCTTTTTTAAGACCACCAATCTTATACAGATTCACTGCAGAAAGGAAGCATAGATGGAGCTCCTATACTTCAGACAGTACAGAACCTAACAACAGCCTTCAGGTCCGACGCATGTCCAGTGGCCACAGATTCCATCGTGCATGTGTCAAGGTTAGTGTATCACTGAAAAGACGAGTGTGGAATCAGCCGCATTCTAATCTTCGCTTTCCTTATCCAAATGGACCACGACATTCGACGAATTCGATGCCTTAACATTCGGAACTTGTAAAAAAACAATGATTTCTAAATTTAGAAAAAGGCATCTCCTTATCGTGCAACTGAAAGTTGCTGATGGCTTGCGCGATCTATCGGAATAAATATAAACTATTCTCGTTGTTTTTTAATTATTCCAGAATTGGACAAATACCCATTCTTGATTAATCAAGAAAAACTATTTTTTTATTTCTAAATTTTTCTTTTATTTTTACATTTAACATATTGTGTTCAGTAGAACTATATACCATCTAAAATCGATATAATTAGTGTATTTGCGATAAGCCAATATCCTGAAAACTTATCAACGTTGAACTAATAGAATTAGCAAACTACTGTGGGGGTCGAGAGACTTCCTTCCTGCCTCCTGGGATGACGGACCACGCCGTCAGCAAACATACAAGCGGGGCCATGAAATAGGAGATGATCACCGCTGTGCGGCGCGGCAGATCAGCGGAAGTGAATGAGAACCCAATAGACATTCTAGGGTGTTGTCCTTTTTGTCTTCCTCTAAAAATGTA
Organism: Cordylochernes scorpioides; assembly: GCA_030710605.1. Taxonomy (NCBI): domain Eukaryota; kingdom Metazoa; phylum Arthropoda; class Arachnida; order Pseudoscorpiones; family Chernetidae; genus Cordylochernes; species Cordylochernes scorpioides. The sequence goes on along the minus strand of CP092869.1, from coordinate 80,369,718 downwards.
GCTAATAAGTAATACCAATAAAACTTTGAGATACTTTCTGGGCCATCGCTGGACTAATAAATCGACACACCACACTACATACCTTAAAAGCATATAAAGAATATACCAAAAATATGATTATCGTAAAGATAGATACTGTCTGGCCGATATTCATAGTTCTTCAAATAAAAGACACTTCAGCCAGTAAATATGTTTATTGTCTCGACGTTTCGACAAAAATATTTTATCCTCGTCATGAGCGAACAAAAATTAAAACATTTGGCAAAGCGTTAGAAATTATTCGTATTATATATACACCTATCCCCCGATTTACACGGTAGATACGTTCCTGAGAAAAACGTGTAAATCGAGGGATAGGTGTACACAGAAATAAAAATAAAATGCATTGACAGGTTAAAATATGTAGTCAGCACATAAGCTCGGGATTCCTCGTGAGATGTGTACACAGCGCATGTGTTCAATCACAGTAGCATTTAGTATAGTGCGATAAAAACAAAAACAAAAAAAAAACCTATTTGGAAAACCGTGTAAAAGCGAAAACCTGTGAAACAAGTACCGTGTAAATCGGGGGATAGGTTTATATATATAATTCGAGACAATAAAAAGATTTACTTGGCCAAAGTGTCATTTATTTGAAGAAAAAAAATATAAAACCACAATGAATAATGATAAACAACTTGATCTCTCTCATTCATCTATCTAAAGCTCACGGAAGAGCTGATAAGAAAGTAAGTATAAACCCAACACACATATCAGTCATAATTAGACTACAGCAGAACAATGACCCATTATTAGAGCAGACGGTCAATTTAAACCAAGCCAATCGATAAATCATTCGGGCAATTTAACTCCAAACGATCGTAACCACTTAACCATTGTTAGTTAAACCGGAGCAGTAGATGGTTGTAAATATACCATTGTTAACTACATTTGGTTAGTAAAGGTCTCTAACCTATATTCTAACTGGATAAACAGGATATTTAGAGAGAACATGGGTTAATATAACTTATAATATCTTTTCTCTTCTATATCCTTTAGATATTTTTGGTATGTAATTAAAGTAAGTAAGAAGGACGTAACCAGTTCAACTTTGCATATTATTTATTATTAATAGCAATTATATAAAACAAATCTTGGTATATGTTTATACATGAAAACAACAAAATCTATGATATTATATACATACAAGTTCCTTTTCAAACAAGAGCTCATCTATAGCCTTTGTTACTCTGTGTAATATTCCAATAATCTTATTGAAGAACCACAGTTCAAATAATATATTATCTTTAATACAATGAGAGATACCGTTTTTGTCCTGTAGAAGGGAGTTCGTGCCATAAAGGTAGAGATTAAAAGGTTTTTAGAAAATAAAATTTTTCCCTGGAGGCCTGAGATATTTTTACTCAATATTGATACAATATTTTATTTTATTGAACAATGAGAGATTTTATTAACTCTAACTGCACTTATGGACAAAACTTAAGGAAGTTGTACCTTTTAGCATCTATATCAGGATTGATACAATAACTCTGAAAGATACACTCATTGGCAAATTTTAAGAAAGTTGTACCTTTTAGCATGTATATCGGGATTCAGACAATAACTCTGAAAGATACACTCATGGACAAAACTTAAGGAAGTTGTACCTTTTAGCACGTATATCAGGATTCAGACAAAAACTCTGAAAGCTACACTCATGGGCAAATTTTAAGAAAGTTGTACCTTTTAGCATGTATATCGGGATTCAGACAATAACTCTGAAAGATACACTCATGGACAAAACTTAAGAAAGTTGTACCTTTTAGCATGTATATCAGGATTCAGACAAAAACTCTGAAAGCTACACTCATGGGCAAATTTTAAGAAAGTTGTACCTTTTAGCATGTATATCGGGATTCAGACAATAACTCTGAAAGATACACTCATGGACAAAACTTAAGGAAGTTGTACCTTTTAGCATGTATATCAGGATTCAGACAATAACTCTTAAAGCTATACTTCTAAATGTGTTTCAAATTTTGTGTGAGTATTTTATCAAGAAGTTTTAGTATGTCAATATTTTTTAAAAATGTTTTTACATTTTGTATATTATGTTTTAAAAGACTATTCATTATACTAGGCGTTATTATTTTAATGATTTGTGTATTGTAACTACTGCTAATACTATTGATAATTCAATAAAATAATTTATTGTATCAATATTCAGTAAATTTAATCAGGCCTCAAGGGAAAAGTGTCTTTTCAAAACATTTTTATTCTCTAGCTTTCAGGCTTTGCCCTGGAGACCTGATTAATTTTACTCACTGTTGATAATAATATATATTTTGCACAATACAATATTAAATGAAAAGGCATATATTAAATCAAAATATTTATTTTTACCAATATTTCAGTTGGCTGAACGCCAACCTTTATCAAGGTATTATAACATTTTAGTGTGTGTCAACAACAAACTCAGCGCCACATAACGTCAATAGAATTAAGTTTAAAAATAAATTTACTTATATATTTTATAAACTTAATTCTATTGACGTTATGTGGCGCTGAGTTTGTTGTTGACACACTTTAAAATGTTATAATACCTTGATAAAGGTTGGCGTTCAGCCAACTGAAATATTGGTAAAATAAATATTTTGATCTAATATATGCCTTTTTATTTAAAGATTTATTTATGGATTGCTCTATTAAAAAAAAAAACGATATTAATGTGGGCAAACAATCACTTGAGAAGATATCAAGCGAAACTGGGACATATTAGTGTAGTAAATAATATATTCATATATGTTCAATTTGAATTAGAATAACGTAATCATACTATCGCATCAACCTATCATTTTGCTAAAGAAGGCTGATGGCCTAGCGAAGGAAGGATGAAAACCGGCACTGGAAACCAGCTCAATAACATTGAAAGACGCAAATACAATAGCAAAAGAAAACCTCATTACAAAAACCAAAATACCCCAGCCTATATGCAACCTCAATAATAACAGAGAATTAACGACAACAATTTCAAGAATCAAAACAGGACATTTTAAAGGAATTAATATAAACCCAGACATGAATAGATCCTACAGAAACTGCAATAACTGATACAACACCCAACTCACTCCGGACTATATATACAGTTGCCTGGCCATCCTTGCAGCCCTATATATGGCAGACATCAATCCAGAATAGGATATCCATACGGACAAGACACCTTTCTGGGCCGGTATTGTGATCAGGGTGCACGCACCGATCTGATCTGCTCCATGGAAAAGACACCACCACATGTATCTTCTGAAGATATCAATCCAGAAGAGGACATCCATACGGAAAGGAACCTTTGTTGGCCAGTATTGTGATCAGGGTGCATGGACCGATCTGATCTGCTCCATGGACAAGACACCACCACCAGTATCATCTGAAGACATCAATCCAGAAAAGGACATACACACGGAAAGGCACATTTGTTGGCCGGTATTGTGATCAGGGTGCACGGACCGATCTGATCTGCTCCATGGACAAGACACCACCACCAGTATCATATGAAGACATCAATCCAGAAAAGAACATACACACGGAAAGGCACCTTTGTTGGCCGGTATTGTGATCAGGGTGCACGGACCGATCTGATCTGCTCCATGGACAAGACACCACCACCAATATCATCTGAAGACATCAATCCAGAAAAGGACATACACACGGAAAGGCACATTTGTTGGCCGGTATTGTGATCAGGGTGCACGGACCGATTTGATCTGCTCCATGGACAAGACACCGCCACCAGTATCATATGAAGACATTAATCCAGAAAAGAACATACACACGGAAAGGCACATTTGTTGGCCGGTATTGTGATCAGGGTGCACGGACCGATCTGATCTGCTCCACGGACAAGACACCACCACACCACCAACATCAGTTAAAGAATCAGAAGAATATTTGAAGCTTCTTTAAATCCCTTTTTTTCAATTTAAGAAGAGAGAGAGAGAGTAATATATAAATCCATTTGATGTGGGTATCAAATTTCTTTGGCAAAATTTCCCTGAGTCAATATCGCCGTTAACTCTTATAAAGTTTCAAATAGAATCCAACATTAATAAACACTAAAATTAGAAGAACAATACAACATAAACGTCTTTCTTGATATAGAAGGAAAGAGCAAGTGAATACCAAGGAGAGTGTGTACATGGGTAATGGAGCGTGGCATCCCAAACAATGATCCCAACAAGGAACACATCCATCTGGACTGGAACAATGCTGAGTCCGGGGAACGGGTCCCACATTGTCCATTGTCACACACAATCTATTAGGGTCGTTCACAATTGAAATTAGATAATTGTACGTCCACAACGTGGCAGGTAGAAAGTAAAATGATGTGTCACCTTCCTTGTGGCTTACTCAGCTCTCAAGTCATCTTTGTCTTCTTCATCCTCTTATTTTACATCAGAGAAAGTGTTCTTAGACATGCTGTTGCTTGTATCGTACTATTTCTCTATAACCCATAGGATGGAAATTTTCTATATTCTTGGATATTTCTTTATATGGCTAGTGTTTTGATGGTATCATTGAGTCTTCACCAGATATTGTTCATCAATTCCATTAACAGCGTTTCTCTCCCTGGCCTTCTTTTCATATGTCTTTAGAAACACCTTTATCAATTAGTATTAGGTTATCAGTATTCATGTCTTCTTGGTTAGTCATTTCGATGGCTATTGTTTTGATGGTATCATTGAGTCTTCAATAGAAATTTTCCATCAATTCCGTTAACAGCGTATCTCTTTCTGGCCTTTATTCCACATATGTCTCTAGCAACACCTTTATCAATCCATAGGCTATCAGTTATCCAGTCTTCTCAGATAGTCTTTACGATGGCTATTGACTTGATGGTACCATTAGGTCTTCACCAGAAATTATCCATCAATTCCATTAACAGCGTATCTCTTTCTGATCTTCATTTCATATATGTCTTTAGCAACACCTTTATCAATCCTAGAAAATCTCTCTGGTCATGAAGAGAGTATAGATTTATCTAGTTTTGCTCTTAGTTCTAAACATCCGTTTTCTTTTTATTTTAATTGGCGATTCATTATATATTATTCATATATCCTTATACATTATACATATATGGAACTCTAAAATAAGGCATATATTGGATCAAAATATCATTTATTTCACCAATATTTCAGTTGGCTGAACGCCAACCTTTATCAAGGTATTACCATTGGTATAACATTTTAAAGTGTGTCAACAACAAACTCAGCGCCACATAACGTCAATAGAATTAAGCTTTAAAATGTTTTTGCTTATATTCAATGGGGATAAAAAAAATTGATATATAAATTTTAATTATTTTGTTGACACACTTTAGAATGTTATAATACCTTGATAAAGGTTGGCGTTCAGCCAACTGAAATATTGGTAAAATAAATTATATTTTGATCCAATATATGTCTTTTTATTTAAAGATTTATTTATGGATTGCTCTATTTTCAAAAAATATAGAACTATATAACTCTATTAACATTTTAAAATATTTTAGTAACTCAAATTTAAAGTTCTTTTCCTGGCTTCCAAATTAATAAAATATGTATATAAAGCATCCAAGGCTAAATTTATTGTATACTTGTATTTCTCTAGCTTTTTATCTCCCAAAAGATGAAGAAATAAAATTATAGAAGAGACTTAACCCTGGATGCTTTATGATTTTATTAAATTTTAGCGACTAAAAAGGAAAATCTTAAAATAAAACAAAATCTCTCTAAGGAATTTCAATCTTAAAGTATCTTACAATGAACAGGATTAGATCTAAAGATAAACATAATAGAAGAGCAGAAA
>CP092869.1:80345401-80363798 GCA_030710605.1 Cordylochernes scorpioides | reverse complement strand
GAACTATGAAAAGATGCTTTAGTAATTATAGGAATGTTCCAATTATTTTAGCTTCGGGCATAATTCTTCCACTTAAAGAACAAGCCAACAAATCTAGATGCACAAATATTTCCCATTACAGAAAATGTCATGGTGAAATTATTATATTTTAAAAAGAAAAAAAAAGAATGTAATAATTTCATCTCCTAAAAAGTATAATGTTCATTTTTGGTTTTATTGTTTAAAGCGAATGTTTTAAAAATAGATTATTATTCGGTTTTATTTGCATATGCGCTCGGGGCGTTCGTTCTATAATAATAATAATGATGAAAATGAATATTAGACGTATAATTCATAGGACTTCATACACTCATGAACAAAATATGTTTGTGACTTCATACACTCATGGACAAAACAATGGTTGCCTGTAAAGTCGGTTTTACGGGCGAAGATTTTACGTGACAACGGTAGAATATTTATTGATATGAATATAATTAAATTGCACAATAGGAACAAGGAATTGAATGAAAATAAGAATTGCACAAATTTTAACTATAGAAATATATTTTGTTTACTAAAACATTGTACATGTAAACTTAAACTTAACTAATTCCTATTTGAGTGATTTTGTTGAGGATAGGACGATGATAGGAGAAATATGAAATGAAAGGAAGTGTTTCTGCTGTAATGTGTCTTGCGAAAGTCAAGTCGATAGTTGTTCCTTTTAACGTAGTTGACTTAGAAACGTTTGATACGCAATCAAGATTATACGTATTTTTCATGAAATTAAGAAACGAGTTGTCAGGCTTTACGTTTTTGTTAAAATCACCACACAGAAGAATCGGTATACTAGAATCAATTTGCACGAACGGTGGCACGTACTGGCTGTTGTGAATGTACGGACCGAGTCCTTGCCATAGTAACATTCCAATATCCTGCATACTAGCTCCTGGATGAATATATACAGCACCGAGTATAAACTTGAAGCTAGTATTAGCGGCGAAGCAAGTAACTTCAGTCATGCACATGTCACCCTTGGTTTTAATGACACGAGTTACGTCTGTAATCGCAACTTGGAATACTTCCGCCGTAGATGTCGATGATAATTTACGATAGATCGCCACTCCACCAGCCGCGTTGGTATCTGAGTTAGGTCGATTATTTTCCCTGGATACGCACTCATAACCCTTGATTGGAGTTGGTTCACAAGTGTCGCGAATCCACGTTTCAGTCAATACTAAATTAAAATTTGTAAAATAATAATTAATTAATTAATTAATTTTAAACTAATAATTTACTTAACACTATCAACATTTATCAATAGTATGACATAACCTATAAACTCAGTTTCTCAACTTTTGTGTCAATCTAACAATTAATCAATCAATCATAGTTTACGATAATGAAATATCAGTGTACAATTATTTACCTTTATTGTTGTAGTTGTTGTAAATGACGAATCTAAGCACTCCACATTTTCACTACAGACACAGCTGACGATACTTTAACCACACGTGTGAACTTGTATTATGACGCTTTCTTGTTTTTCCAACGCCAAGAACGTTCGAGAAAGACAAAGACAGAGACAAGCATGCGCCGATTCAATGCGCCTAATTCTCTAGCGCTGCGCGCGCTGCTGCGCGCGCAGCACTCTCGTTCGGTGACTCATCGTAACGTTACCGGGCGTTACACTTTTTCATAAGTGACTCCCAGCCGCAACCTAATTTAAGACGTTGTCACGTCAAAAAGCATGTATATCGGGATTCAGACAATAACTCTGAAAGATATTACAGTGACCTTTATTGAAGACACACGAGATAACCAAGTGTGAACAATATTGCCTTTGTCTCCTCCAAATAAACAGACAAGCGAAATCATAAACTTTCCATTTCCTTAAAACTTCTTGAAGATAAAGGTTGTCTAGCCGTAATTCATATTTCTTAAAATTAAGAGACACATTTCAGCCAGAAAATGTTTTTATTCTTTCTAAAAAAAGATAATTAAAACCTTTTCTAGTCGAAGTATCTCTTAATTTTGAGAAAACTCCTCAAGTTCAGTTCATAAGGCTATTTAAAATATTAAAATATTTTAAAAATAAAATTATTTGCCTATTATTTTAATATTTAATTACTAATATTTCAAACAGATCTTACATGTAACGAATCAATGAAAGGTAACCTTGCATCTAGTTTCCTAGAAAGATGAAAAAAAAGTATATTAATAAAGTTATTTTTCTAAATAATAATAATCTCCTTAGGAAATAGCAAAAGGTCCTGAAAAAAACGGAGAAAAGTTTTTTTATGAAAGAAACTTTTCTTCGTTTACTTGGACTTTTTGAAATATAGATTATATATTGAGGAATTCCAAGCCAATTATTGATAGCATCATTATCTTCAAAAATTTGCTAATATATAACTCCTTTTCAGAAACCTATATCCATCTGTAGTTCCTAACTGTGCTCTAAAATACTGTTGTGTTTTGGATTTTGGAAAAAGATTTTAAAAGAACGCTAACCCTAAAACTTTGGTCCTGTACTCGCAAACGCATGTAATATAGATAGTTTGCATTTAAAAAAATAGTACTAAAGAAACATTTCCACATTAATATTTTTTTTGTGTCCCTAATACATGTATTATAGACAATGATAGTCATGGTGAATAGTAAGCGACTGTTTTTACTGCTAGTATATTACATATCTAATTATGTATAATGTATTTACTTTTGTCCTTTTAAGTTTAACAGAGCACCATTTGGATTCTTACATTCGCCGGTTGGATTTTGCAAAAATCAAGGACAAATTTTGGAATTTTTGTTTTCAGAAAAAATCTCAATTGCGGGTTTCGGTCCCAGGTCGTGACTGTCAAAATTCGGTGATATATTACTCGTCCAAATAACAACAAAAGACAATGATCTGAATAGAAAAAAATATGTTATTATATACATAATCTTTATAACTATAGATGAATTAGACAGATTCTGTTGGGATAACTTTCTCAAATATCATCTCTCCAAGATTATAGAATGTAGAATAAACTAGTTGTTTGTGAACTTAACGAATTGATTTCCGATTTTAAAAAAATCATATTTAAAGTTCAATTGATTTTGTAAATACATTCTAAACTTTCTACAAAATCTGGATCTTTAATGTTTTCATGCGTTGAATAATGTAGATAACTTATGTAAATAAACTTTTCTCCTTGTTTGGCGCAAGTATCCCTTGCGGGATATAGCGCGTTGGAAATAAAATAATTGTAATTGTAATCTCTCTATCCAAGTGAAATATTTATAGAGTTTCCATGAAAGGAAGAATCCGCACATTTATCTAAGTGGAATAAAAAGGCCGTCACCTCATCAATCACTCAATGTGGACTTCCTTCTTTCTGCAAGAACGCCGCTATTCTAACACCATTCGTCAGGTCACTAAGCCATTACCTCTCAATTCATTACACGGCCATTTCTCATATTTTTAATACTGTATATTCCATTCTAATATTAATCATATATATACACGCTACATCTTCTATAATATTGGAAACTTTTTATTATCACAATATTGTGGAAACCCTATATTGATCTTTGTAACTAATGAAAATATGTACGAAATTGTTTTTTTTTTGCTTATCCCTAGTACACGTGGTACAGGCCAGGATAAACATGGTGGCCAGAAGTAGGCGACTGATTTTACTGTAAGTGTACCACATGTCTACACATATGAAAAGCAGTTCGACTTTGCACTTACAAATGTGCCAGATCCCCCTTTGGATACTTGCACTTTCTGGCGGGGTTGAACTTTTTCAAGAATCGGGGGCCATTGGAGCATTTTTTTTTATCAGAAAAAAAGTGTCCAATGCGGGAATCGAACCCGGGTCGTAGAGGTCGAAAACCAAACGGTTTAACCAGCCTTCTGTTAATATAACCATCTGTTGTTGTTTCCCGATGGCCAGCTAAGATCTTTGTAATTATTTATATGATCTTTTGTTTTCCTTGTTATACTCGCCTTTAGAAAGGCAGTACTTTTATCAAATTATGTTTTTATATAGCCCATAAGCTCAATTAAAGCCATTTCTAATTTTTATTATTTTTATTATTATAGTTTCAAAATTTTAACCACGACTACAAAGCAATATAAAAAACATACTCATGTACCCTTCAACAACCTAAGAAAATATTTTTACATAAGATATATATACAGAATACATCATCTTTAATATTAGAAACTATATATTATCACAATATTGGAAACTATATATTGATCCAGAGGGTCGGTGGAAGGATGGTCTAAACTGTTGGTTTTTGACCACTACGACCCGGGTTCAATTCCCTGGCACATTTGCAAGTGCAAAGTCGAACTGCTTTCCACATGTGTAGACATGTGGTGCACTTACAGTAAAGCAGTCACCTATTTATACCCACCATTATTATCATGGCCTGAACCACGTGTACTAGAGATAAGCAAAATAAAAATATAATGATCCTTTGTAACTAATAAAAATGTAAAAAATTATTTTTTTTTGCTTATCCCTAGTACACGTGGTGCAGGCGATGATAAACATGGTGGTTAGAAATAGACGACTGCGTTTATTGTAAGTGCACCACATGTCTACATATATGAGAAGCAGTTCGACTTTGCATTTACAAATGTGCCAGAGCTCCGTTTGGTTACTTGCACTCGCTGGTGGAGTTGGACTTTTACAAGAATCGGGGGCCATTGGAGCATTTTTTTTTATCAGAAAAAAGTGTCCAATGCGGGAATCGAACCCGGGTCGTAGCAGTCGAAAACCAACTGTTTAGACCATCCTTCCACCGACTCCCCTAAAATTGGTACAATAAAGATTGAGATTTCGAAAATACTTTATTAAATCGTTCATATAAGGTTATATAAACGGTGAATTAGGTGTTTATATTAAAAACAATATAAGATATCCTGACCACACACATGAGCGTTTTTTAGATGGCAGAGCGCCATCTAGTAGAACGGAAATCAACTAAATGTTGATTTAACCTTTCCTGAAGAAAAGTAAACCACGAACGCGTTCCGGGCTATTGGCCATCGTCAGCGTGGTACGTCCTGTACCTATACGACCAAAAATATTTTGATCACAAAGGCTTCTTTAGAAATCAAGGAACAGGTTGAATCAACGTTTAGTTGATTTCTGTTCCGCTAGATGGCGCTCAACGTCTAAAAACGCTCATGTTTTTGGTTGGTCAGGATATGCCTAATTAGTTTTTAATATAAGGCTATATATAATATAATATAATGCGGCTTGTGATTGTAAAACGACATTTGAAAACCATTCCGCATGTGTTTCTTTTCAATGAAAATCAAAATGAGATAGGATTCCCATCCCTGGAAACTTTTATTTTTCCGTTTATCATTACTCTTCACAATTCAACAACAACAACAACAAAAAGCCTTTATTTAGGGTCACTGGCCCCATACTCTTCACAATTCATCCTTTCATACCTCATCCCAAAGGTTAGAAATAATCGTTATTTCTCCTTGAAATAAATTTTGATTTTTCGTTGAAAAGAAACACATGCGGGATGGTTTTCAAATGTCGTTTTACAAGGCTATATATATATATATATATATATATATATATGGTTAAATGGTTAAAGTATTATAGAGAGATTAAAACACCATTTGTATCAAACGATATTGAATGGAAATCAATAGAAATTGAGAAACAAAAATGGCGATCCCTTTTGCTGTAAGGTTTTCAAGGAAAACTTACCCTCCCTTGAAAATGATGACAGCGGGTAACCGAAACATCAGAAATGAAATAGGAAAAGGAAAGGTTCTAGTGAATAACTAATGACTAACCTAACCTAACCTAAACTAACCAAACCTAACCTGACCTAACCTAGTATATTGATAAACTCGGCTAACTATACCCTCAGTGGTACCTAGAAATAAGCATATATATATATAAACATATATACATATAAACATATATACAGATGGCGCGATAATGCATCATAATATATATATTATGATACATTGGCGCTATCTGTTATGAAGAAACTATTATAGACGCGTATGATTTTTTTTAAATTAAACAATTCCTACTGCCTTTACTGCAATTGAAAAATTGATGGGAGGGCCTGGCTCATCAGTGGTGAACACTCCAAGCGGTTTCGCCAGTTTAATCTACCATACCGCTTGTTCGGCGGTACATATACTAAAACTAGCCGAATGACCCGGGCAACGCCCGTGTTTTACCCGATTGAATGTTTTGTTTCAAATACTATTTGTTACAATTATAAATTGGCGCCTTAAATGTATGCATATATTAGTTAATAACTATAGCCTATGTGCTTTATCTGTCTATGTACTGTTGGCTTCCGTAGGCGTCTCTTACTGGGGAAAAGAAAGAGAGGATTCCATTTGGTTATTAACTAATATATGCATTTATTTAAGGAGCGACCCGCTCCAACACAATAGTTACAAAAACGAAAAAGCGAGTGGGGGGGGGGGGGGGGGGGAAGTCAAAAACAAAGTGTCTCGCGTAGTGGCGGCGCCATCGTAGCCACGTGATCGTAGCCAACCAATAGGAGAGCGCCATTCCAAAAAAAAAAAAAAGCAAACGGTGACAGAGATGAAGAATTGAAGAATGACGCATGACGCTCGTAACTGTATATAGAATTGGAAAGATACAGAGAAGATTAGCATGGCCCCTGCGCAAGGATGACACGCTTAAGCGGTAAGGGCAGTAGAAATTGTTTATTAAAAAAAAAAGAATAATACGCGTCTATAGTAGTTTCGAATTTTCATATAAATATATAAAACAAAAAATAAATACCTTCAATCATATTTAAAGATTCCTTAAGTATCTTTAAAAGCGATTTATTCTAAAGAATTCTGATAAAATGATCGTTAAGGTTATACTTTCTTGTAACTATGGAGAAGTCTCTCGTGAATATGTTAAGTAAAGGCAACAGGTCCAGCTTCCACTTAGCTCTGTGACCATTACAAGGTCCAATGGCTAACCATCCATTCTGATCCGATGGTCCCAGGAGTGCCAAGGTCCTCTACTCACCTGTCGGACTTTTTGGTTGCTAGAAAGTCCATCCCTTAGAGACTTCCGGCATCCCCACAAGACTTTAAATTGAATTCTGGCAAGATGGCTATTCCAAACTTTGTGAACATTTATGGCTATTTCTATTAGGATTGTTGATGTTTCAATATCTTTCTGGTAACTTTCTTAAATGGTTAACATGATGCATTAACACGTTATCTGTTATAAGATAATCAATCTATTTTTGATGCGTATATATTTTTCTTTTGAAATAAAACAAATTGTACTCCTCTTACTGATATGATTAAATGATGATAAAAATAAAACTAGGAGTCTAAAATGATTTGAATTTCTTAAATGGTAAATGAATTTATTTTATTTTTTCAATTTAGGAAAGATCGATTTGAATACAATATTGTTATTTCAGCGTAGAATATAAATATGTATTGTGAGATCCTGAAAATCTTGTTATATTATATATATTATGTGGTTGTTGGTTTAAATTACCATATATATATATATATATATATATATATATATATATTATATAATCCAAAATGCAAATATTTTATTTTTTATAGAACATGCATTTTACTTTCATCCTTGACTATTCTTTTATTATTTGACCAAAGATTTAGAATACTTTGAATATTGTTGTAAATATGTATAGTTGACCTACCAATTTTTTTTATTCACGAATATAGAATTCATTTTATAAATTCTATATTACTGTGAAAAATAATTAATGTGTAATTCTATTCAAGTAATTGAAAGTAAAAACTACTTGAAAGTTAAATAACTATGTTTCATTTTTCACGACTGCACCTCCAATTCTCCATTTTTTTTCAACAACAAAACAAAATATTAATAACATATATATTATATATATATACAAGGTATGTCCCATAAGTTCCCGGACTGGGTCCATAAAAAAATAAATAAATGAAAAATGTAAATAAATTTGACTGTTTATTATAGAAAAAAATATCTGGCAACACGGTGGTACCAATATCGAGGCGGTACGTGCACGCGCGCCAAGGTAATTCTAATTTATTTAAAGGTCACACCTAGCGCTGCGGCGATTTTACGATGAAACAAAAATTGAAGCAGAGGATTTGCATAGAATTTTGTGTGAAACTTCAAATATCAGCAACCGAAACTTTTAAATGCTAAATAAAGCATTCCCCCAATGATGCCCAAAGAGATAAACTGTTTTTGAATGGCATTCTATATTTAAAGCTGGCAGAATTTCCATTGAAGATGATCCTCGTCAAGGACGCCCAAAATTTCAAAGGACTGATGAAAATGTGCAAAAAATTACCTTTTTGATAAAATAAAATTCTCGAACCACTTTGCTGGAGTTAGAGCAAGACACAGGCGTCTCTAAAACAACGATTGGAAGGATCTTAATCGAAGATTTGAAGCTCGAAAAGACTCCTGAAAAATTTATCCGAAGATTCCTCACTAATGAGCAAAAACTGTGTCGGCTTAACCTTTGAGGACATGTTGGAAATGACAAGAACGGATCCGGAATAGAAAGACAAGATAATAACAGGCGACGAGACATGGGTCTATGGCTATGACCCTAAAACCAAGCGTCAATCTGCCGATTGGAGAGGTCAGGGTGAGCCTAGACCCAAAAATCCAGGATATTGAAATCCAGAAACAAGGTGTTTCGGTCGCTTTTTTGGATAACAAGGGCATTGTTCATCACGAGTATCTTTCTGCAGGCCAAACAGTTATTAAGGAAATGTATTTGGGCATTCTTCGCTGTCTGAAGGAAGTTATTCGGAAAAAAAGGCCAGAAAAATGGACTAATGTTGACTGGATCCTACACCATGATAATGCCCGTCCTCACACAGCGCACTTGGTGACGAGTGTTTTGGCGAAAAAACGGGACATAAATCCTACCTCAACCACCCTATTCCCCAGACATCGCATCAAATGACTTTTTCCTGTTCCTCAAACTTAAAGCAGTTCTAAAAGGAAGACATTTTGACACCAGGAATGACATAATAGAAATATCGCTGTTGGCATTGAGGAGCATTCCAAAAGAGGCCTATAAAAACTGTTTCGACAATTGGGAGGAACGATGGCGCTGGTGCGTTGAAGCAAGGAGGGATTACTTTGAAAAGTTTTAATAATTTTTTTTTCAATATCTAACCTATTTTTTTTTATGGACCCGAGCCGGGAACTTATGGGACATACCTTGTATATATATATATATATATATATATATATATATAGTGTAAAAACTATATAATAAAAATATAACAGTGATACTACATTTAAAACTTAAGGAGCAAACTGATCAGAATGATAAATCATATCAAATAGATTTGGTTAGATTAGCAAGCTAAATCTAAATTAATTATAAAAATAAATAGTTGTATAGTTTTATAGTTAAGTATTCTATTAAAATTATCTTCATTATTTTGATTATTTAAATTCAAATTATAAAATTTGTAAATTGTTATTATTTAGTATAGACAGAGAGAGAAAAAAAATCCTTTACTTCTAAAACATCATCTAGTTAATTATATATTTATAATTAATAACAATAAAATTTAACAACGTAACGTCTTTTGTATCGGCTTTTACACGTCATTTAGACATACTCTAATCCTATATATAGAATAATAGAAGTGAGAATATATATGATAGTTAGAAAAAAGAGAGAAAGACAGAACCATGCACTATTAATCAAACTAATAATAAGAAAACAAGAAGTTTTGTAAATAAGGTAGATAAGATTGTTAGTATATATATATATATTTTTATAATTCTATATTTTATTCTTTTTTTTTTTAAAGATTTTTTTAAATTTTTTTATTTTAAAATATGAATATAAATAGTTGTATTTAGTAAAATATCAATATTATGAATTAACTTTTATTATAAGTTTGGTTATTATGTTTTGAAACCCTAATGGTAGACCAGACATATACAAAAAACTTAAATTGGAGTAATTATTGAAAAAAGAGGTCTGCTGAACCGGGAATTCTCAAATAGAAATTCAGCTTTCAACATTTCATCCCTTCTCTATTATGTCTAGACCTCCTTTCAACCGGATTTTATGTGTTAATATAAAGTTACTTCAGTGAAACATTTATATGAACAGATATAATGTGTACCTACCTTGTCCGCGAACGCCTTCAACTGAAAACATCTATTTCTGGATGACACATGTTGTGGGGGGGGGGGGGACAAATTTAGACCTTATATTTGAAGTTGTAGAAAAACAAGACATTCAAAGAAGAAAGAGAAGTTAGTTAAGGGAAGAAATCCAAATTTTATAATCTTTACAGCCAGTTAAATTAAAATAATTGATTCAATACTTATTCATCTTTCAATATTCCTTTAAAAAGGCAAATTATTAGAGTTTTATAAAGCTATTAATTGTGAAAATTCACTTTTATTTAATTTCCATTTTCCTCCCCAGAAATTGGAGATTAAACAAAATGAATTCTATACAATATTACTTTAAAAATCTTGTGAAAAAATCTTCAAATCAGTTATTTAATTTAAGTTTAACTAATTGTTAAAGATTATAAATTTGTAGTAGTGATTATTGAAAGAAATTATAGAAAGTTGATTTAATAAATGGATACTTCCATTTATTTTTTTTTAAGTATTTTATAATTGATATACTGTTGAAATATTTTACTTGTCTGATACTAAATTTGTTTTTAATAAATTCCATGTTTAAATTTTTAACATCTTCTATGAAATTTTCTAATACATTATTTATTCTATAAAATCTTAGAAACTGACCAAAATATATACCTTTACAACAATTTAATGAAATATTAGAATTCATATTACAGTATTTTATAATATTGAAATTATAATTACTTTTTTTATTATAAATTTTAATAGCATTATTTGTAAGGTCTATATTTAGGTCTAAAAAGTTAACTTTTTTGTTTCTATAAATTTTTTCATTGTTCTTAAGTTTCAAGTATTTAGGATAAATTTTAGGTATTAAATTTTTGAACTGTGGATTATTAAATATTATGATGTCATCTACATAACGGAACATTTGCCAGTTAACATTATTTTGTAGAAAGTATTCTCTTTCGTACCAGAATAATATTAAGTTTGCTAATAACGGACTTGAAGACGTTCCCATGGGAACTCCTTCTGATTGAATATATATTTTATTTTTAAATTCTATATAGTTAAATTTTAAAAATGTTTCCAGTAGTGTTTTTGCTGTTTTAAGATCTAATTTAATTGTTTTATATCTGTTATGAATAATTTTAATGTGGAAAGTTTTGTCATTAATGATTTCGTTAAATAAATTGGTTATTTTATTATTTTGATCTCTTAAATTTATTTTAGAATATAGGTCCTCAAAGTCAAATGTGTGTACTATTTCCATGTTTGTCCAATTGTTCATTAAATAGTTAAAGATTTTTTTATTTGAGTCGATAAATTTATAATTATATTTATTAGTTAATTTATTTATAATAAATTGTAGTGTTGAAGCTAATTGTATATCAATGTTTTTTATAACTGAATTTATACCAGATGTGATTGTTCTGAAAGAAATAGGTTTTTTGTGTAGTTTAGGAATTATATAGAACTTTGGAATGTTTGGATTTTTGTAGTGATTATAAATTTTTAGTGAATTTTCAACGTTTTTGATGTCTTTTTTGATTTTTGTGGCTGTAGTTCTAGCAAAAGTGTATTTATGATTATTATCAATTTCCTTTTTTAGTATATCGTGGTATAGATTTTTACAAATTATAGATAAGTTATTGGAACATTTACCTATAGGAGTGATAATAAAGTCCTTCTGTAAATTAATTATATTTTCTTTAAAAGAAGGAATATCTGAATTAGGTTTTGTGTATTTAAGTGTATTATTATAATAATTTATAATTTCCTTTTTAATATTATGTTTCCATTCCAGAAAAGTAAATTCTGGAATACTGTATTTTATACTAGTTTTATTTATGAAAATATCTATATCTTTTAATATAGATTTAATTGTATTATTATAATTGTGTTTAATTTGAGGTATATATTTATACCCTTTATTTAAAATATCCTGATATTCTGGATTTAAAAAAGAAAAATTGCTAGTTAATATATGACCTGAAAACTTATATTTATCAATATAGTTGTTGCAATTACATTTAATTCTTTTAAAATTTGCCAAATTATTAATAAATTGGTTATAATTGCAAACTAAATTACCTATATTTTTGTGGAATCTCCAGATTGTTTTGAAATTTAAATTTTTTATAGGGAAAAGATTATTAATGTTTTGGTTATTAAAAATATCATTAAACTTAATATGATTAAATAAATTGTTATTAAATTTAATGATAATATTAATGTTATTAGTAGATTGTTTTTTTCACAATTAATAGCTTTATAAAACTCTAATAATTTGCCTTTTTAAAGGAATATTGAAAGATGAATTAGTATTGAATCAATTATTTTAATTAAACTGGCTGTAAAGATTATAAAATTTGGATTTCTTCCCTTAACTAACTTCTCTTTCTTCTTTGAATGTCTTGTTTTTCTACAACTTCAAAATATAAGGTCTAAATTTGTCCCCCCCCCCCACAACATGTGTCATCCAGAAATAGATGTTTACAGTTGAAGGCGTTCGCGGACAAGGTAGGTACACATTATATCTGTTCATATAAATGTTTCACTGAAGTAACTTTATATTAACACATAAAATCCGGTTGAAAGGAGGTCTAGACATAATAGAGAAGGGATGAAATGTTGAAAGCTGAATTTCTATTTGAGAATTCCCGGTTCAGCAGACCTCTTTTTTCAATAATTACTCCAATTTAAGTTTTTTGTATATGTCTGGTCTACCATTAGGGTTTCAAAACATAATAACCAAACTTATAATAAAAGTTAATTCATAATATAGATATTTTACTAAATACAACTATTTATATTCATATTTTAAAATAAAAAAAATTAAAAAAATCTTAAAAAAAAAAAAGAATAAAATATAAAATTATAAAAATATATATATATATACTAACAATCTTATCTACCTTATTTACAAAACTACTTGTTTTCTTATTATTAGTTTGATTAATAGTGCATGGTTCTGTCTTTCTCTCTTTTTTCTAACTATCATATATATTCTCACTTCTATTATTCTATATATAGGATTAGAGTATGTCTAAATGACGTGTAAAAGCCGATACAAAAGACGTTACGTTGTTAAATTTTATTGTTATTAATTATAAATATATAATTAACTAGATGATGTTTTAGAAGTAAATGATTTTTTTTCTCTCTCTATCTATACTAAATAATAACAATTTACAAATTTTATAATTTGAATTTAAATAATCAAAATAATGAAGATAATTTTAATAGAATACTTAACTATAAAACTATACAACTATTTATTTTTATAATTATATATATATATATATATATATAATAATAAATAGTTATTTAATTTTATAGTCCAGTTTTGTATTAAAATTATCTTCACTATTATGATCATTTAAATACAAATTATAAAATTTGTAAAATGTTATTAATTTGTAGATAGAGAGAGAAAAAAAAAAAATCCTTTACTTCTATTACATCCTCAAGTTAATTATATATTTATAATTAATAACAATAAAAAAAATTAACAAAGTAACGTCTATTACATCGGCTTTTACACGTCATTCAGACATACTCTAATCCTATATATAGAATAATCGAAGAGATAATATATATAATAGTTAGAAAAAAGAGAGAAAGACAGAACCATGCACTTTTAATCAAACTAATAATAAGGAAAAAAAAAAAGAGTTTTATAAAGAAGGTAGATAAGATTGTTAGTATATATATATATATTTTTTTATGATTTTATATTTTATCCTTTTTTTTTTTTTTTTAAAAAGATTTTTAAAGGTTTTTTTATTTTATAATATGATTATAAATAGTTGTATTTAGTAATATATCTATAGTATGAATTAACATTTGTTATAAGTTTGGATATTATGTTTTGAAACCCTAATGGTAGACCAGACATACACAAAAAACTTTAAATTGAAATAAATTGGAAAAAGAGATCTGCTGGAACGGGGATCATCAGATAAAATTCCAGCGACATTTCAACCCCTCCTTTATTATGTCATAGATCTCTTTTAAACCGTATTTTATGTGTTAATATTAAGTTGTTTCAGTGAAATATTTAAATGAACATATAACAGATACAAGTGTTAACAAATTCAAACTGTAAACCTACCTTGACCGCTGCGTCCTCCATTGTGTATATCTATTTCTGGCTGGCACATGTCGCGGGAGGGGAATGTCCCCCCACATTTCAAATTTAGACCATTTCTTCAGAATTTTTTTGAACAACAAGAAAATTAAAGAAGATAGGAAAAATAGTTAAAGGAAGAAAGCTAAGTTTTATAATCTTTACAGATAGTTATATCAAAATAACTGATTTAAACACTTAATCATCTTTTAATATTCCTTTAAAAAAGCAAATTATAAGAGTTTAATAAAGCTATTAATTGTGCAAATTCATCTTTATTTAACTTCCATTTTCCTCCCCAGAAATTGGAGATTAAACAAAAATGAACTATATACTTTAACACTTTAAAAATCTTGTGAAAAAATCTTTTAATCAGTTATTTAATAAAAGTTTAATTAACTGTTAAAGATTATAAATTTGTATTAGTTAATATTAAGAGAAATTATAGAAAGTTGATTTCATAAATGGATATTTCCATTTATTTTTTTTTAAATATTTTATAATTGATATACTGTTGAAATATTTTACTTGTTTGATACTAAATTTGTTTTTAATAAATTCCATGTTTAAATTTTTAACATCTTCTATGAAATTATCTAATATATTATTTATTCTATAAAATCTTAGAAACTGACCATAATATATACCTTTACAGCAATTTAATGATATATTAGAATTCATATTACAGTATTTTATAATATTGAAATTATAATTACTCTTTTTATTATAAACTCTAACAGCACTATTTGTAAGGTCTATATTCAAGTCTAAAAAGTTAACTTTTTTGTTTCTATAAATTTTTTCATTGTTCTTAAGTTTCAAGTATTTAGGATATATTTCAGGTATTAATTTTTTAAACAGTGGATTATTAAATATTATTATGTCATCTACATATCGGAATATTTGCCAATTAATATTATTTTGTAGAAAGTATTCTCTTTCGTACCAGAACAATATTAAATTTGCTAGTAACGGACTAGAAGAAGTACCCATGGGAACGCCTTCTGATTGAATATATATTTTATTTTTAAATTCTATATAGTTAAAATTTAAAAATGTTTCCAGTAGAGTTTTTGCTGTTTTAAGATCTAATTTAAATGTTTTATATCTGTTATGAATAATTTAATGTAGAAAGTTTTTTCATTAATTAATTCATTAAATAAATTGGTTATTTTATTATTTAGATCTCTTAAATTTATTTTAGAATATAGGTCCTCAAAGTCAAATGTGTGTACTGTTTCAATGTTTGTCCAATTGTTCATTAAATAATTAATGATTTTTTTATTTGAGTCGATAAATTTATAATTATATTTATTAGTTAATTTATTTATAATAAATTGTAGTGTTGAGGCTAATTGTATATCAATATTTTTTATGACTGAATTTATACCAGATGTGATTGTTCTGAAAGAAATAGGTTTTTTGTGTAGTTTAGGAATTATATAGAACTTTGGTATGTTTGGATTTTTGTGGTTATTATAAATTTTTAGTGAATTTTCAACATTTTTGATGTCTTTTTTGATTTTTGTGCCTGTAGTTCTAGCAAAAGTGTATTTATGATTATTATCAATTTCCTTTTTTAGTATATCGTGGTATAGATTTTTACAAATTAAAGATAAATTATTGGGACATTTATCTATAGGAGTGATAATATAGTCCTTCTGTAAATTAATTATATTTTCTTTGAAAGAAGGAATGTCTGAATTGGGTTTTGTGTATTTAAGTGTATTATTATAATACAAAACTGGACTATAAAATTAAATAACTATTTATTATTATAATTAATTTAGATTTAGCTTGCTAATCTAATCAAATCTAACTGATATAAGTTATCATTATTATCAGTTTGCTCCTTAAATTTTTTAAAATTAGAATCACTGTTATAATTTTGTTATATAGTTTCTACACTATATTAATTCATATGAGCTTGCTCTATGATATATTTTTTTTTATATATAACATAATATACAAATTAAATTATATTAGATATTCTAATATAAATAAATCTTCATACAAATTTTAATTATCTTTCATTGTTTGATTATTAAAAATTAAATTATAAAAGTAATTCTAGAAAAAAAAATAATTTCAGAACTTTTGTTTTTTTCAGTGTTTTTGTTAGTTTAAAGATGTTTTTTTATTAGTTATTCTTAAAAATATAACAGATAACAAACAGTAATATCTATATATTTATAGATTAATTATTCAATTTATTACAAATTTTATCACCACAAAAACAATTAAGTAAAATATATTTTAAAATTCATAAGAATAACAAACTAAAAAAACTAAAAAAAACTACAAACATATTAGTGTTAGCACCTCTTTTATGTTAATTTAAACTCGCTAAGAATTGCCTAAGAAAAAATTGTCAAACTTGTCCCTCTCTTAAGAACCATGACACTTTTCAAACAACTAGTTGTAAATTAGTGAATACTATTTATAAATTAACATGCCAAATTTGTCAACTATCATATATAGGACAAACTTGTAATCCATTAAATATACGAATAAACCTACATAGAAACCACGCCTAAAAAATCAATTGGTAATATATATATGAAAGAACACAATCAATTACATACTTTTAACAACTTTAAGATAGAAATACTAGACATATGTCAAAACAAAAAACAACGACTATTATTAGAAAACAACTACATTTATAAACACAACACATTATTCCCTTATGGACTTAACGACGAATTAAACTACACATACAAACCACAAACAGAAGAAATTTCAACTTATGAAATCAGTTGCAAATATAAAAATGAATTTAAAACTAAACCTAATAAAACTAGAGGTAAAAACTACAAATAAATTAGGTTACATTGAATTTGAAGAATTACTGGACCCAAAACAAATGTACACTAACAACTTCGTCGATAAATTTATTAAAACATTATTTAAACTAAATAATAATAAATTTATCAAACTCATAGAATATATTAAAATTCATAATCTGACTAACAGATTAATAGATATCACACACGACATCTTTAAATACAGAAAAATTAAACAAAATACTAATAACATTAATATTATCATTAAATTTAATAACAATTTATTTAATCATATTAAATTTAATGATATTTTTAATAACCAAATCATCAATAATCTTTTCCCTATAAAAAATTTAAATTTTAAAACAATCTGGAGATACAATAAAAATATAGGTAATTTAGTTTGCAATTATAACCAATTTATTAATAATTTGGCAAATTTTAAAAAAATTAAATGTAATTGCAACAACTATATTGATAAATATAAGTACTCAGGTCATATATTAACTAGCAACTTTTCTTTTTTAAATCCAGAATATCAAGAAATTTTAAATAAAGGGTATAAATATATACCTCAAATTAAACACAATTATAATAATACAATTAAATCTATATTAAAAGATATAGATATTTTCATAAATAAAACTAGTATAAAATACAGTATTCCAGAATTTACTTTTCTGGAATGGAAACATAATATTAAAAAGGAAATTATAAATTATTATAATAATACACTTAAATACACAAAACCCAATTCAGACATTCCTTCTTTCAAAGAAAATATAATTAATTTACAGAAGGACTATATTATCACTCCTATAGATAAATGTCCCAATAATTTATCTTTAATTTGTAAAAATCTATACCACGATATACTAAAAAAGGAAATTGATAATAATCATAAATACACTTTTGCTAGAACTACAGGCACAAAAATCAAAAAAGACATCAAAAATGTTGAAAATTCACTAAAAATTTATAATAACCACAAAAATCCAAACATACCAAAGTTCTATATAATTCCTAAACTACACAAAAAACCTATTTCTTTCAGAACAATCACATCTGGTATAAATTCAGTCATAAAAAATATTGATATACAATTAGCCTCAACACTACAATTTATTATAAATAAATTAACTAATAAATATAATTATAAATTTATCGACTCAAATAAAAAAATCATTAATTATTTAATGAACAATTGGACAAACATTGAAACAGTACACACATTTGACTTTGAGGACCTATATTCTAAAATAAATTTAAGAGATCTAAATAATAAAATAACCAATTTATTTAATGGAATTAATTAATGACAAAACTTTCTACATTAAAATTATTCATAACAGATATAAAACATTTAATTT
>CP092869.1:80244126-80345301 GCA_030710605.1 Cordylochernes scorpioides | reverse complement strand
GATCGTTTAGCGTTTTTACTCTATATTTTATTTTAACTATAAACACGATGCATTAGGGTGTCGTATGATATAGAAAATTTGAACCATTTAAGAACCGTATGATTCTTTTAACTAAAATAAATTTCCAACTGCCCTTACTTAAATGATAAAAATAATGGAAAACCCTGGCTCATCAGTAGTGAACCTTACAGGTGCTTCTCCAGTTTAATCTCTCATACTGATCTCATCGATTTTTTTTTTTTTTGCTGCTTTGATTTTATACTGATACTAAAGATCTCAATATATGTTAAATTGAACTGGGGAAGCCGCTATGAGTGTTAACCACTGATAAGCCAGGCTCCCCCATTATTTTTATCATTGAAATAAGATTAAAATTGCTTTATTTGAGAGAATCATATGCATCATAAATGGTTCAAATTTCTTATTTTTCATATAAATACACCTATCCCCCGATTTACACGGTAGATACGTTCCTGAGAAAAACGTGTAAATCGGGGGATAGGTGTACACAGAAATAAAAATAAAATGCATTGGCAGGTTAAAATATATAGTCAGCACATAAGCTCGTGATTCCTCGTGAGATGTGTACACAGCGCATGTGTTCAATCACAGTAGCATTTAGTATAGTGCGATAAAAACAAAAAAAAACTTATTTGGAAAACCGTGTAAAAGCGAAAACGTGTAAAACAAGTACCGTGTAAATCAGGGGATAGGTGTATATATAAAAGCATAAGATACCTCTCCCGTCAAATTAAACGTCAGAACTAGAAGTCATCTATTAACCGTCGCCGTATACATGGCGTTTAGTTCTGAAGTTTTTTGAAGAGAGAGGCGCCTAATAATATTATAGATCAATTTCCTCCCGGCAGTTTTTACAACTTATGATTTACAAGGAGTTGATAATAAAAGAATCAGTAGCAATTCGAAGGATGTTCAACTATGGTGATCAAGTAACTAACACTTCGTCACTTGTTACGAGAGAAACGTTTCCGGTCGTAGTTAGTGGAAATACTTCCTGGTCGTTTTGTTGGCGAGAACCTTGTAAAAACCTTTGTCCCGGTCTGTAGCCGTCTACACCTCGTTGTCCGTTTCTTTTCACAGATACAATTGTGATAATTTAATCAATTTTTATTGATCTTCTAATTAATTGTTACAGAGGTGGAAAAATATATTGTGGCGAAGAGAAATAATTTATCATTTAATTTAATTTAATTATTCAATAAAAATATTTGGAAACAGATTTAAATTTTTACATTTGATAAAATCATCATTTAGTTACCTAACTTGCTTGTTCGATATTCTATAGCTGTAGATAGTTTGGGTTGAGTTGTTAATAATTGTATACTAGTCGCCGTGTCGCCGTGATGTCATCAATAAATACTTTCATATCTTCAGATATACAAAGACCTGATTTCTACGTTACAATATAATAAGATAGTAAATAAAGGGTAGATAAATGTAGGGGGATATATATAGTTGTGTATGTGTACAAATTTCTTCAGCGAGGGAGGCTTCCCTACGTTGAGATAGTCCTGCTCCAGACAAGGAGGGGGTCTTCTTTTCACAGATACAATTGACAAGTTAAACAATTATATTGATTCTTATAAACAATTTTTACAGAGGTGGAAAATATGTATAATAAGATAGTAAATAAAAGGTTGATAAAATGTAGAGGAATATTCTGAAAATAGAGCAATCCATACTTAAAACATTAGATAGTAAAAAGGAATATATTGGATTTAATAAAATAGTTATTTGTCAATATTTCGGCTGGCAGAACGCCAACCTTTATCGAGGCATTATATTTTTGTATACACAAACTCAGCGCCGTATAGTGTTATAAAATTATATATATATAATTTTCCCCACCTACTTTGTATTTTTAATGATTTCAACTGTGATATTATAACACTATGCGGAGCTGAGTTTGTGTATACAAAAATGTAATGCTTCGATAAATGTTGGCATTCATCCAGCCGAAATATTGGCAAATAAATATTTTATAAATCCAATATATGCCTTTTTACTATCTAATAGTTGTGTATGTGTACAAATTTCTTCAGCAAGGTAGTCTTCCCCACCTTGAGAGAGTTCTCCTCCAGACAAGGAGGGTGTCTTCTTTTCACAGCTAGAGAATGTCACTACAACATTTCTTTCCTAGATACAGAATATCAGCTCTCTATGTTCCGAATTGTTGGGGATATTAATCTCCGATTTCTAATTGTGGTGCGATATAATAACTGATTTACCTGGATGCCCACGCTTCGTGGACCAATTAAAGGAACTCACTGGCTTAACGGTCCCCGAGATGGTACATAGAGCTCAAGACAGAGATGTCTGGCGTAGCATCGTGTTTGGGATGTAATACATACAGTGGGCTAAAACGTTCGATCACGAATAAAATTATATTACTATAATAATTTATTATTGTTCATTTTTTGAAACCAAACTTTTACCATTGTTTATACAAAATATTCGTTGAATATTTCTATATTCTGAAAGAATAATATTTTTATATAAAGAACATAGTTTAAACAATAAATAATAAATTTTAGATTTATCCGTTAAATAGGCCAAAAATCATTTTTTAACAAATGAATATATTTTCGAAAATCGAGCAATCCATAGATAAATCTTTAATTAAAAAGGCATATATTGGATCAAAATATCATTTATTTTACCAATATTTCAGTTGACTGAACGCCAACCTATGTGGCGTTGAGTTTGTTGTTGACACACTTTAAAATGTTATAACACCTTGATAAAGGTTGGCGTTCAGCCAACTGAAATATTGGTAAAATAAATTATATTTTGATCCAATATATGCCTTTTTAATAAAAAAAAAAGAATATATATATATTTCAAAGTTTCCATGTTTTATAGTATATTCTTTCTCATGAAATGAAAAGCATTTTTGCAGAGAAAAGTTTCCATTTCTACAATGCGTTATGACCTGATTTGCCATTTCCATTATTTGTGCGAGTATATCCATAACATCAACCTATTCTTTACTAAACTTTTAAACGAACGATATTAAAAATACTTAAGCATAGGAAAATAGCAAGTGATTTCTATGCAGGAAATAATAACAATCTTTATTTTTTGCACATTATCGTACAAAGGTTAGGTTAAAAATTATTGGATTCTTAAAGAACAATGGACAAAAAGGCAACTATCCATTGAATTCCAACAATATATTTACAAAAAAAGGACCTATGTCAGGTCGTGAAATTCTTTGTTTTCAGAAATAATGGTACAAATTATCATATCTGTTGTAGTGAATAATGAGGGACAAAATTTTCGATACAAAATATCTTAAAAATAGAAAATTCGAATTCTTTCAATTATTTGTTCTATTAAAGTTGAATACTACCAAATATGTAAATATGTAAACAACGATTGACATTATTCAGACACATAATGAGAGAAAATGGTTTAGAAAAGATGATGATTTCGGATAAAATTGAAGAAAGAGTGGAAAATCTGCAATGAGCTGGCTAGAAGGGGTCAAGAAAACGACCGGAAGGTCACTAAATGAGCTGCGAGTGATATGCACAAACAGATCAAATTAGAGAGTATTTGTCCCCATATGTTGTTGTTTTTTCTTATCCCCCCTTGTATAAAGTTTTCATGCTCCGCGAGATATTTGTCCATAGTGTCACTAAAATTCGAATTCGACTTGGATCCTAACACACACACAACAATAGGCACTTTTTAGGGGTCGGTGGAAGGGTGTTTTAAACCATTGGTTTTCGATCGCTATAACCCGGGATCGAATCCCGCATTGGGCACTTTTTTCTAAAATAAAATGATCCAATGGTTCCCGATTCATAAAAAAAGTCCAACCCTACCAGCGAGTGCAAGTAATCAAACGAAACTCTGGCATATTTGTAAGTGCAAAGTCGAACTGCTTTCCATATGTGTAGACATGGGGTGTACTTAGAGTAAAAGTAGTCGCAAACTACCCACAATAATTATCATGGCCTGTACCACGTGTACTAGGGATAATAAAGAAGAGAAAAACAATAGGCATTAATATTAACTCCAAATGTCATGATTCCTCACCAGTTACTTATGGGTATAATATTTTCTATATTCGACTCGTATATTAAATATGCTTGTTAATAAATAATGTTACTTATCATGGTTTTTGGAATTAATAGTAAAAATGTTCCTTTTGTAATCAGAGCAATTAGTTTATAGAATGGTTGCTTTTTTTCATAAAACAGAGCGAGCTCTGTATATTGTTTACTGATGTTTCCGAAATATACTTTTGTAATTTTCATCTTTTCCTATAAGCAGAAGGGATATATCTAAATCAAAAATATTTGAAGAATTACTAAAATTAAGGAAGAAAATTTTCTATAGTTCTGTTAAACACAATAATCAAAAAGTGAGTTTGTAAATGCAAACAATATAAGCAAAATGAGTAATAAACAATTGCAGTGATCTGTTTGATTAATTCAGCGCAAAAATCTGGAAAGGTTTGTATCCAAGTTGAACAAAAAATTCCTAATTATTTTTCAATTTCAGTTGACTACAACTAGATATTCGTCTGTTTTTCAAATAGTTTTCAAAATAATTGCATTTTCATTATTCTATATTAGTTTCGACATGCGTAATAAACAACATATTAGAATATGTTTTTTCAGTAAAAAATATTATACTAAACAAATGCATCTATATATTACTGAATATAATAAATAATATAAAATATAAAAAAATAAATAAAGATAAACATGAAGCATACCATTTTCTTTAATTATATAGTAAAATCTATTTTTCAAAATATTGATTCATTTTTCCCCCTAAATATAAATTACTCTAGGATCTTATCATATAATAAAAGTAAATTGTTATTAAATTCAAAACAATAAAAGATAATTCACGGGATTTGTGAAGCAAAGAAATTATTTTCTCAAAATATTAATTCATTTTATTATTTTCTCGAAAAATATATATATCAAAGCTATATTATTATTAAAGAGGTTGATGGTTATTAATTTCAACAATAATTATTATAGAAAGGATTGGATTTTTGTGCAGCGAAGAAATGGCTATTCCAGATAATATCAGAGTGTTAGAAAGCCAATCTATTGTGTTGGACCTTTGCTCGAATCTTAGTCCGAATTGGCTGTCGTCGCCTGCGGACAAAAGAATTGATCGCAGGAACCTAATCAAATCACAGCTAATTACATCGAAAGTGAAATCTCTTTTTTTTCTCTCTCTACCTCTGCTCCGGGAGATGTTCACTTTCTGTGACTTGTCTCTAGATCTGCAAGCCTTGCTCTTCGATGTCGGCCTCCATCCCCAGGCAATGAAGATCGCAAGTATGGTGAAGGCTACCATCTACAAGTATCATCTTTGTCTTGAGTTGGGTAACACCAGTCAACACCTCGACCTGCCCACTCTGTGGGAAAGAACGCTCGCAGTCCATCGATGGCGGAGTCTTTCCTGCAGTGGACGCTACCAATGAAGACTTTGTATATATATTTTATATATATACAGTTAAACCTGTCTATAGCGCCCCCTCTAAATAGTGCCTTCCTCTAAATAGCGCCCGATTTTAAGTACGATGCGATTTACATTAAAAGTGACCTGTCTATAGCACCCTATTTGGTGATTTTCCCAAAAAAGCTTGCTCTTCTTCAGATTTTAATAAAGATACGCCTTACTAATTCATGTTAATAAAAATTTTAGAATTTTAATACAAATAAATTTAGGTATTTAGAACCAAAAGAAGTTTTCAAAACATTAAATCACAAACATGTTAATATAAAAGGAATGCAAAATTTTGTCGCCTATCCGTTTATTTGCTCGAAAAGCTTCCTCTTCTTCAGTTTTTAATAAAAATACGCCTTACTAAATTCATGTTACTAAAAATATTGGAATTTTAAGAAAAAATAAACGGTTTTAATTTATTCTGAACCAAAAGAAGCTTTCAAAACATTATAAATTATAATACAATATAATGCGGCTTATGATTGTGAAACGACATTTGAAAATTATCCCGCATGCGTTTCTTTTGAACGAAAAATCGAAATTTTTATTTTTAAGGAGAATTAACGATTATTTCTCCTTAAAAATAAAAATTCCGATTTTTAGTTCAAAAGAAACGCATGCGGGATAATTTTCAAATGCCGTTTTACATTATAAATCAATTCACAATCATGTTAATATAAAAGGAAGTTATTATAGACACAGGAGAAACTACTCACGTAAAATAATAAGAACAAACAAGAAAAAGAAATGCAAGAAGGAAGTGAAACTTTCACTGGAGCGTGAGCTGAATTGGTGTGAGTAGCTAGAAACGTTGGGTTGGCAGTCTTATACCTCACTCGTTCAATGACATGCAGCAAAGTGCGTTGAATTATTTAAACCTTGATTGCCCAACTCATTTTTATTTCCTTTGACATTGCCTGCGACATGCTAGATTGTAATCTGTTCTCAGCAAGACACGAATGTCATAACACTGAGCGATTGTCCGCAAATTCACCATTCCAGATTTCTGTACTTTGATTAGTGGATAATAAGATATTTATAATGGATTGAGGTTAATGGTTGCAAGTAATTTATTTCTAACTTCTATAACATTATAGTCAGTAGATTTAATCAGTTGTAATATTCAACACGCACATATATCATCAATAAAATATATGTCACCTTTTTCATTTACGATATCTATTCATAGATTTGCCCTATTTTGCATAGCACGCAAACTATGTTATTAAGATATTTCATAAAATGTTTTTTTTTGCTTTTCCATAGTACACGTGGTACAGGCCATGATAACCATGGTGAGTAGAAATAGGCGACCGCTTTTACTGTAAGTGCATCACATGTCTATATATGTGAAAAAAGTTCGACTTTGCACTTACAAATTCATAAAATGTATATATTCAGAGTGGTGGAAAAATTTGACTTTCAAAAATTTATTATATTTATATTACTTGATTTTCGATTTTTTTTTTCAAGCATCAGCTTTACACACCCAAGATAGAGGAGGACATTGCGACTGCTTTGATAGAGAAGCATGGAGATATCGGAGGCTCTTCATTGGACACGACAACAATAACAACATTATTCGATTTAGTTATTTAATTATATTTGACTAGCAAATAGAAGGTTTTCATGTGTAAACATATTTTGAAAGTTTGATTTTGACAGTTAATTCGAGTTCGTCTTCAGAAGATACATTTTATATGTAAATATGTTGTAAATACACTTTTATATCTCACTTCTAATTGGTTTCGATATAAGAAACTATAAGCCTAGTGATAGTATAGTGATTGAGTTATCGTTGTGAAACTTGAACTCCAAATAACCTCATATATTGAAAATTAATATGAAATATAAAATTAATAGCTGACAATACTATTAGGACTTGCAGTATGCATAATTATTTTATTTAAAAAGGACAATATTTTTATTCTGTGAATAATAAAAAAATATATATTGAACTGTGCTAAAGATTAAATATTTGATAGCTAACTACTTTAATCAACTTCCATCGTTGCTTAACGGTCTCCAAGAGCCCGGGTTACCTCTATTTTCTCTCATTGCTTAACATATCTACTTATATAATTGCCTTATTCTGAAGCTCACGGATAGAATGCGCGCCCATTGGCTGCCGGCGAACACGTGTCCTCCCTGCCCCCCTCTAGACAACCCTGTTATCAGCTGTGTGATACATACACCTGTCTAAAGCGGCCATTCCAGACAACCCTGTTATCAGCAGTGTGATACATCCACCTGTCTATACAGACCACCCTGTCTATAGCGACCACTGACCACCCTGCCTATAGCGACCACCCTAGACAACCCTGTTATCAGCTGTGTGATACATCCACCTGTCTATACAGACCACCCTGTATATAGCGGCCACTCTAGACAACCCTGTTATCAGCTGTGTGATACATCCACCTGTCTATACAGACCACCCTGTCTATAGCGGTCACTTTAGGCAGCCCTGTTATCAGCTGTGTGATACATTCACCTGTCTATAGCGGCCACTCTAGACAACCCTGCTATCAGCTGTGTGATACATCCACCTGTCTATACAGACCACCCTGTCTATAGCGGCCACTCTAGACAACCCTGTTATCAGCTGTGTGATACATCCACCTGTCTATACAGACCACCCTGTCTATAGCGGCCACTCTAGACAACCCTGTTATCAGCTGTGTGTTACATTCACCTGTCTATACAGACCACCCTGACTATAGCGACCACCCAAGACAATGTTTTAAAAACATATCCGCACTCGGGTAAAACCCGGGCGTTGCCCGGGCCATTCGTCTAGTTGTAAATAACTACCTTGCGATTTCTTCTATCTGCTTATGTTGCTGCTTATTTGTTTAATGTATATGTTTATTCAATGATCTTTTTTTTTCAATTGTTCATTTTCTTTTGATAATTCTGTTACCTACTCTACTACAATATGAATTATTGTAAATAGTTTCACGCGCTATTATCCAGATCGCAAATAGCGTGTCCTGTTTGTAACTGGTAATTAATAATAAATACGTCAAAATGAAGTAAGGCATCTTTTATGAAGTCAATTGTAATATTTTAATTCATTTTATACGTTTATTGAACGATTATTAATTTAATAAGAATTATAAATATGTTGAAAAATTTAAAATCTTTTTCAGAGGAATAAAAAATAATACAGGGACTGTAATATACTTAAATTTAGAAAAAGAGATAGAGATTGAAAACCTAGAACAAAATATTCGAAACTATTTTAGACACGTATGATTCTTTTCAAAATTAAACAATTTCTATTGCCCTTATTGCAATGGAATAATTAATGGGAGAGCCTGGATCATTTACTGCAGTAAGGATAGTAAAATTTACTTAATTTTAAAAAGAATCAATCGCATCTATAATATTTTCGAATTTTCATAACAGATGGCGCGCTAATGCATCATAAAACAAATAATTCCTCATCACAACAAATACATGGACAGGGATATACAGTTAAACCTGTCTATAGCGCCCCCCTCTAAATAGCGCCTTCCTCCCTATAGCGCCCGATTTCAAACATTAAAATGCAAACCTTTTACATTAAAAGTGACGTGTCTATAGCACCCCATCTCTTTAGCACTCTATTTTGGTGAGTCCCAAGAAGGGGCGCTATAGACAGGTTTAACTGTATATATACCATGAATATGTTGAATATGGAAGTATGGATTGGGACAGTGGAGTGAGAACGGACAATGTCTCAGGAAAAAAAAAATATGGAAAGTGGTAAATGTACCATGGACATGTTGGGAAGTAAAGACAGCTAGAAAAGTTAGTAGTATAGACAATGTATAAATATGGAAAGCGGTATATGTGACATGTTGGAAAGTAAAGACAAAGCTAGAAAAGTTAGTAGTATAGACAATGTCTAAACCCAACAAAGACGAAGACAGCCTTGGGACATCCTTCTGGTCGGGTGCCAAGGTCTACCCCGAGGACACTCCCACTCTGTCCCCATATTTATTTCAAGATAATTGTCTTCCCAAACTTTGCCTTGGGAGGATTCTTTGAATATAATATAATAGGAATTCAAAAAAAGAGGCAAACTAGTCGCCATTAATATACTAAATATCAATTGTAACACCATATTTGTTTTATTTAGACACCCTATTTGAAAATAAAGTTGGAAAATATATAGAGAGATGAAGAATTTGTAAAGAGGATATTAGGGTATATGAAATACGCACACTTCTTTTATTACAATAACCATCAATTTTTGTAATTAATTCTAATAATTTGCTAACCTGAAGATGAAACAAATTTTGATATTTAGATACGTCTCTCATTTTTTGTAACACCATATCTGTTTTATTCAAACACTATATTTAAAAATGAAGTTGGAAAATATATAGAGAGATGAGAAATTTGTAAGGATGATATTGAGGTATATGAAATACGCAAACTTCTCTTATTACAATAATTATCACTTTTTGTAATTACTTCTGATAGTTTGACAACCTTAAGTTGAAAAAGAGGTTGATATTTAGATACGTCTCTCAATTTGTAACACCATATCTGTTTTATTCAAACACCCTATTTGGGTGTGAAGTTGGAAAATATATAGAGAGATAAGGAATTTGTAAGGAGGTTATTTGTGTATATGAACACTTGAACTAATGGTCATCTATAGACCATCTCCGCAAACAAGATGTTGAAATGGCTTTATCACCGAATTGAGTTCGCTAGTTTTCGGAAACGTTTAATAGAAGATATTCATAACGAATGAAGACTTTAAGACGCGAATGTTTCTTTTCACAAATGAATCGAACTTCTACTGTCCTTACTGCGATGAGAAAATACATAGATGGCGCGTTATTGCTTGGTATTAAAAGATCATATTCAGTTCAAACCTTTATTTCGAAGAAGAAGTATCTTTTCTTTATATATAATGTGTAAAAGTAAGGAATGAGCTATCATAAATGAATTTAATTATTTTTTTAAGTAAAGATTCCTATGGATATTAAAGTGGAATTATATAACACTTTATTTTATCAATTAAATAATAAAAACATGAACAAAGGGCCAATTAAAATCATGGCTTGTAGAATAAGATAGTTAACCCTATAGAATATTGGAAACCAGGAATTGGATTCGAATCCATTTTTTGAGCCTTTATTAAGAAGAAAACTCGAAGGTTTTCAAATTTGCACATGTCTAACTACTTCTGTGAATGTAAACAAACAAACGACTCTCTCGAATTTTGAATAATCAATGTCAAAATGATCTCTACATGTGTTTACATGCGATTGATTTTAAAATAAAAGATAGTCGCTAACTACTCACGATGATTTTGATGGTCTGTACAATATAGAGGTATCATTATTCTAGGATTTAAAGGATGAGAAGCTAATCAAGACATTCTAACATTGGTTATATTCATCGAAACTTCGTGTAAATAAGGAGCTACTTTATCATCTTTCCGAGGTGTTTTTCCAAAAAAAAAACAACAAAGAGAGAGAAGAGCATTTGATTTATTAATT
The DNA here is from genome assembly GCA_030710605.1 of Cordylochernes scorpioides. Lineage (NCBI taxonomy): Eukaryota > Metazoa > Arthropoda > Arachnida > Pseudoscorpiones > Chernetidae > Cordylochernes > Cordylochernes scorpioides. The sequence goes on along the minus strand of CP092869.1, from coordinate 80,334,295 downwards.
TTAATCACTAATTTATAAGAATTAAAACTTTCTTGCAGTAGTACTATCTTTAGTTTGATCAAAGCAAGGTATGGGGGTCGGTGGAAGGCTGGTTGAACCGTTTGGTTTTCGACCACTAGGACCCGGGTTCGATTCCCGCATTGGACACTTTTTTCTGTTTAAAGAAAAAAAAAATGCTCCAATGGCTACCGATTCTTGCAAAAGTCCAACCCCACCAGCGAGTGCAAGTAACCAAACGGGGCTCTGGCATTAGTAAGTGCAAAGTCGAAATGCTTTTCACATGTGTAGACATGTGGTGCACTTACAGTAAAATCAGTCTCTAACTACCCACCATGATTATCATGGCCTGTACCACGTGTACTAGGGATAAGCAAAAAAAAAAAAAAAAACAAGGTATCGAGTCTTTTATTATCTTATTTTACTTAAAATAAAGATACTTCGGCCAGTAAATCTTTTTATTACCTCGACGTTTCGAAAAAGATAATTTATCTTTGTCAAGAGCAAACAAAAATTATAATATTTAGCAAGGCATTATAAATACCAAATTTTGCAATTTCTGTTTGCTCTTGACGAGGACAAAATACTTTTGTCAAAATGTAAAGATATGAAAAGATTTACAGGCCGAAGTATCTTTAATTTGAAGAACTATGAATACCGGCCAGGCAACCTCTATCTTTATGATATTAATTTACTTGTACTTGATAATGGAAACTATCGCTCGAGAAATCTAATCAATAAGTGTGAAGACATGAGTGAAGATCTTATTTGAAAGAGGAAAAAAAATCAGGTGAAAAGTTTCTTTTAATTTTGAATTTGCAAGATTTCGAGCAAATATACTGTTCTTCAACGGGCTGATACTCTATGTACAATATTTTGATAATCTTTATACAAAATAATTGAAAAAAATTGTTATTGACATGTGTTCTCGCGGTCGTGAATCAGATTTCTCATAGCTAAAGTAATAGATATTATACTGGGTTCCAATACCAAAGATTCCAGACAGCCACTCTCCTAGGTATCACCAACATATGTACAGCATCCCTAGAAAATCTCCCAAGAAAGAAATCTGCCTGGCGACACCTCATTAATTGGACTTCCACTGGCATTGTATATAAATCCAAGAAGACTTAGTTCAGAAGGACATCCCGGGTAGTTGGCGACTTCTGTACGCTCCAGGAACCTGGGTTACTTAAATAAATAATAATAACAGATAATATACTGGGATGAAATATATATACATAATTAAATACACATTAGTATATACACGGAAATAATTATTAATAATATTTATATAATTAGTCAGGGATATTGTTATATTGGGTTTGAAGGTCAATTTTTTTTTTGATGATACCAGTGCTTCCAGGAATAATCTTATTAAGCACAGCAACCTGGTATAACAATATAAATAAAATTTTATAATAGCTGTATAGAGACATTACTTCATGTTATAGAAATTAGAACATGTATTTATATATTCTACAATATTTCTGATATCACGCAGATATGTGCTAGGAGAGATTGAGATTGAAACTACTTTATTTCAATGTCCATATAAGATTATATAAGGTTAAATACAGAATAAATATAAATAAATAAGATTATATAATGATAAATACATGAATAAATAGATATCTATATATATAAAATTCAATGTTTGTATGTTTGTTTGTTTGTATGTCCGGTATACAAATTCGCAGTAGTTCACTAATTCAAACCAAAATTTCCATACATAGGTAAAAAAATACGGGGAAGACGATAGGATATTTTAAAAATATATAAATCAATTATTAAAAAACTATATATTCAAATTATTCTACTTAGCTCACGAACAGCGCCCTCTATCAAAGATTAGATTAAATTTTGCTGATGCAAACAAATAGATAATGCTAATAACAAACAATTATAAAAAAAATCTTATCTAAATATATATCACTCGGGTAGATATGCACACGGGTCAATCCCGGGGCGAAGCCCGAATCACCCGTCTAGTAAATATATAAAGTAATTGATAAATATACATATATATATAAAATATATACAAGGTCTTCATTGTTGGCGCCCACCGCGAGAAAGACTCCGCCACCGATGGACTGCGAGAGTTCTGTCGAGAGTGCTAGGAGAGAAATAGGATTATATTTCAGTCCCTTATACTAAAAGATAAATTATCTTGAAGATAAAGCTTGTCTTTCTGGCATTCATAGTTCTTAAAACAGAAGATACTTCGTCCAATAAAAGTTTTATTCTCTAAACATACCTCATGAATGCACCTCAAAATAAATTTATAACTCCCTGGTAAATGCTTCATTTTTATCTTTACTGGCGAGGACACTTTTTTGTCAATACGTTGAGAAAAAACACTATTACTGGCCAAAGTGTCTCTTATATATAAACGAAAAGATACATTGAATATATAATACCATTGCTAAATGTTTTATTTTTATCTTTACTGACGGGGACAATTTTTTTTCTAGATACATTGAGAGAAAAAAACCTTTTTCTGGCCGAATTGTCTTCTATTTAAAAACGAAAAAAGATACATTGATTATACAATACCATTTAATTGAAAAGGTATATTATGATCCAATATATGCCTTTTTAATTAAAGATTATATTTATGGATTGCTCTATTTTCAATACAATACCATTTCTAAATGCTTATTTTTATTTTTACTGACGAAGACAAATATTTTTCGATATATCGAGAAAATAAAACTTTTTTCTGGCCGAAGTGTCTCCTATTTAAATATACAAAATATGAATTAATTATGATATTGATGAAAAAGTTATATTGATCATATTTTTATATGAAAACCACAATATGGTATGTACCCACGAAAGTCTTCAATAAATGAACTAACTTGACTAAGGCAGCTTCTTACAACCAGATCGATCGCATTTGAAGAGCATGATTGAGGAAACATGGTCCTCTTTTAAGACTGAATCAAATGAAAATTATACAAATGAATGATAGTAGAACGACATTTGAAAATATCCCGAATGTGTTTCTTTTGAACGAAAAATCGAAATTTATTTCAAGGAGAAATAACACATACGGGATATTTTCAAATGTCGTTCGACAATCATAAGCCGCATTATATTGTATTATAAATAAATGATACCTAATCTAATCATTATAGAAAATTTAAATATTAAAAGCAAGAAATCTTAAAATATAGAACACAAGAAGAGCACAACTTACTGTTAGAGTCACACAGGCGCATAGCGAAGTTGAACACCAATCCTGTCCAGTGTGAATAGTCCAAGATAACTGGCATGTACAAGGAAGAACAAGAAACAAGGAACAGCATACAACCACATTAACCTGGAGTGACCATGACATTAAGGATCCCCAAAATAACGGCCAATTAAAGTGTATCAGTAATTGGGGTCGATATGTCCCTAAGGGGCCAGTCTGGACAGCCCTATAAATATTCATGGTCCCTATGTGGCCTAGTTCTAAGGTACCACCCGCCCAGTTTGCCCGTGGGTGAAGGAAACACCATCATATCAATGACGGGCTAATGGATGGTGACTAGTGAAGATATAACTTACGTTGATATTAAGGCCATTAGAAACTGATCGAAATTATATAGCCTTTAGGCAATTGCCTCTTTTTGACTTTCTCAAAGTTATTTTTAGAAAGGATAGATTGGTTAATAGTTGTATGGATACAATTGTCCGGGTTGATTAAACTCTTTTAGAAGAATCTGATGAAATTTTGTGGTGACGTGGTTTAAACTGTTGATTTTTAACTGCCACGAGCTGGGATCGAATCCCGCTTTGACCTTTTTTTTTTTTTTTGAAAAAAATTGCATTAATGGCCCCTGATTATTGCAAAAGTCCAACCCCATCACTAAGTTCGAGTGACCAAAATAGGGCTATGGCACATTTGTAAGTTCAAAATTCAAACTAAACTCATCGACAAAACTTAAGGAAGTGGAGACTCTTTGATATCGCTGGTATCTACTTGTATTTTTTAAGGAGAAAGAGGCAATTTTGTTCACACTAGGTTATCTCGTGTGTCACCAAAAAAAATTCCCTGTGTATCAAATTTCTTTCAGAGTTATTGTCTTAATACGGATATACTTGCTAAAAGGTATAATTTCTTTAGGTTTTGTCAATGAATGTACTTTATACATGCGTTAAACTTTAAAAGCAGTTGCAATCGACTACTATGATTATAAGTGTTTGTGTGTACTTGAGACCAGTACATAATTCGAAGAAAAATAAGTCCCAAATCGCTCGCGCTTCATCCCTCTTACAAACCCTATTTATAATTATCATAATTTTCTTTATATTTTATATATAAATACATAGCTGTCAGCTTTTATATGTAGGTTGATTATCTATAAAACGCTACATTCCAAAAAAATATTTTTAAGGCTCGCATTGCACATTTAAATATTAAAATAGCCGTAAACAATTTGAGAAATGCATGCGTGATCGACACGGCACGCTGAAGAATCACAACGGCACAGTGACAAAGACCTTGGCGCAGAGAACACTGGGAAATCCTTTGACTTCACCCAAACAGAAGATTTACCCTTGACCCTCTTCTTGAAAGAAGGAAAAGTCAACACGGTCAGATCTAGACTAAATCTACAAACACTTTACACTTCCTTTTACATCTTCAAATAGCATTTGCATAATGGCTTGGTATTTATTTCACAAATACGATGTGACACAGATGCATAGAAATGTTTCATACACATGTTTTACATTTGTTATCTTTGAAATGTCCATTTGGTTTTATTCTGAAGAATAATATATATCCCTCCATATACATTTATGAACAAAACTTATGGAGATTTCATATTTTAATATCGCCGTTCGTATGTTTTTGAAGGAGACAAAGGTAATTTAGTTCACACTTGGTTATCTCGTGTGTCTTCAATAAAGGTCACTGTAATATCTTTCAGAGTTATTGTATGCATTCCGATATACATGATAAAAGATACAATTTCCACAAGTTTTGTCCATGAGTGTATATGTCTTCGCGAACTATTGATCTTATATTATCAAAGCAGTTTCAATAGATATGAGGAATACCATTCCATCTGATATATTTTAGAGTATATTCTTCCTTGTAAGTAATTATTTTGTTATATCAGGTCATTCAAATTTTTGAAGGTATTCATTCAGGTAGAGCTTGCTCAGTAAATAAGCACCTCATTAGAGGTATAAGGCTCAACATTTATGGTTAGAGTTCTCTATCTACAAAAGCGTGATATTCAACAATACTGAAGCAGCACCTAGCAACCGATGCTCAACAATTTTTATATAAGATTGGTGTCTTAATGTGACTTTGTGTTTCTGTTCAACAATTTTCAAGCAACACCTAGAAACTGATATTCAAAAAATTGAAAGCAGCACCTAGCAACCAATGTTAAACAGAGGTATCTAGCAACCGATTTTCAACAATGAAGAAACGTCACGTAAAAACAAATATTCAATAATGAAGAAACAAAACGTATAATATGACGTTCAACAATGATAAATATTCACATAGCAACCGATGTTCAACAATAATGTATCAGCACATAGATACTGAGGTTTAACCAATGCATACGCATGTCGTTGCAACTTATATAAATACGTATCTATATAACAATAAAAAATTCACAAGAATCACAAATTACAAGATTCGCCTAAAATAATCAAGATAAATATTCTAATTTATCTGTTATATAATTCAACAATCTGCTCTAAATATTACTATGATGATACGATGATTTTTTAATGTAGAAAATTAGGAAAGACAAAATTCAGAATGACACGGCAATTTATTTGAGACAAGAATAATGATACAATTCCAAGGCAAGATACTATTTCTTTAACTTCCAATTACCGAGGGAACCAATTAATATTGATTTTATTCAACTTATCGAGTATTTTTCAAGGGACCGGGAAAAAGTCAGATAATGGAGTATACGCATTATTAAATCTATAAATCACCTTTACAAATATCGGCATGGACCATAAAATACACAATCCACAAGAAATTTGTCACCTTCGAGAGTATACCTTACAGCGATGTGCATCCAACATTACCACAGAAGAGATAATCACATTGTACACAAAGCATACATTAGAATATAAAGAAAGAGGATGTTGTGTGTGTGTGTTCACATCAATGAAGGTATAATTGGTGTGAGCCAACCCTCCCTTCACTCTCATGATGATGATGATGATAATTTAGGCATGCGCATGCGGCCTCCGCCCGCCACAAACCGGCTTCCCCACTGGCATCATTCCCACACCGTGATGGTAAATAACTTTCCCTGTAAATAAATATCCAGGCGCTTTCTCTTCTATTCAATATGACAAGATTCTCAATCAGCTATAGAGATAATAGATATATAGAAAATGAATACATTAAAACACGAATTAAAACACGAATTAAAACACGAAAAAAAATTCTTACTCTGAGGCGGTCCGTGGGTAATGATAATGTTAGGTCACATCATCATGTCTACACATTCATCATATTTTCTCTAATTTCGGGATAAAGGTTCCTAGGATAATACTATTCTTACTCTGAGGCGGTCCGTGGGTTATGATAATGTTAGGTCACATCATCATGTCTACACATTCATCATATTTTCTCTAATTTCGGGATAAAGGTTCCATGGATAATACTATTCTTACTCTGAGGCGGTCTGTGGGTTATGATAATGTTAGGTCACATCATCATTTCTAGACATTCATCATATTTTCTCTTATTTCGGGATAAAGGTTCCTTGGAGAATACTATTCTTACTGTGATGAAAAATATTGATAGGGATTTACTCATCAGTGGTTAAACCCCCCAGCAGTTTCGCCTATTTAATCTATCAGACTGATATATTTCAGAGATCTAATACTGTATTGGATCATTCTGCTTATATATGCTACACTCTGAAGGGTGGAATCTCAGAAATGGTATTTGAGAAAACTATGAACATAAGCTTTTCGAACAGTAGAATTACACATAAATATTTTCATCGAGCAATGCTCTTCCACAAACAATAAGGACAGTTAGGCGTAAATTATTATAAAGGAATAACGCCCCATATATATAATAAAATTGGTGGTTTGAATAAAATATTTATCGTAAAGGGAAAGAAAGGATATATAAATCTAGGAAAAATGCATATCCTGACCATGTTCACATGAACTTGTAAGATGGCAGAACGCCATCTAGTGGAACAGAAATCAACTAAACATTGATTTAGCCTGTTCCCTGATATTTGCCAACCCATTTTTTTTATATATATATCAAGAAAAGCCAACCACGAACATGTTTCGGGGGTTGTTTTTAGTCTTTTCTTGATTTATTAAGATATGGTTGGCCAAATATCAGGGAACAAGCTAAATCAACGTTTTGTTGATTTCTGTTCAAATAGATGGCGCTCTGCTATCTAACAAGTTCATTTGAACGTGGTCAATATTTGCCTTTTTTATTTTAATACCAACACCTGAGTTTTATTTTTTATTAATTTGTTCTATTTTTTCCTACATAAATGCTTATGGTGGAGATGGTGTCTTGTTCATGTCTCCATGGAAAGAGGTGTGCCATTTCTCCGTTAGTCAGCAACATTTGAGAGTTCCTTGTAGACCTATATATACGTATATATTTATTAAATATATAATGTGATGTCGGTAATTTCTAATGAATGTATAGAATATAAAAATTATATGAAATGATTAAAATAACATTGTAGAACGAAAATTGCAATTATACCGCGAATGTTACCTTGAACGAAAAATCGATATTCATTTTAAGGAGAAATAGCGATTATTTCTAACCTTAGAGATGAAGTATGATAGGATGAATTGTGAAAAGTGATGATAAAGGAAAAATAAAAGTGTCCAGGGATGGGAATCGAACCCCAGTGTACCGGGAAGATGCCATGTCCACTGCCATTCTCCTTAAAATAAATTTCGATTTTCCCTTCAAAAGAAACATTCGCGGTATAATTGCAATTTTCGTTCTACAATCATAAGCCGCATTCTAATGTATTATAAAATAACATTGTGTGATTATCATTGCAGTAAGGTCTGTAGAGATAATATTTGATGATATTTAAAAGAAACGCATTGCCAGTAAATTTATTTGTGTAAATTTCTGTGATTATCAATATTGACCATGTAATTTCCATGTCTATGCCCAAAGACAAGACACATAGACACGATGTCTCGATATGAGGTATAAATAGACCAAGCAGAGTGCGATCAACCTCGCTGACAACACACCAAACGTGTGATTAATGAAACAATCACGTCCAGGCTGGTTTCACAAAATGGCTGAGGTCGATTGAATGTTTTTGTTGGATCCGCCCCTTAGGGGTGCTTCAAGGACAACCGGCACACCAAGGCGCTAGATGAGGAGAACGGCTGCTAGATTGATTCAACATGGCTAATGACTTGAATGATCAGTTGAATACATAAACAGAGAGAACTGTTGGCGCCTTTAAATGGATCTCAAAGGGAATTAGATTGCTGAAGATGTGATGGGAATATCTTGTGTCTGCCCTTTCTTATCTAATACTATAAACCTACATTTTAACACGTAGTCCGGGTTTATTGAGGTAACACTTCCGTCAACTAGGTAATCTCTTCACACATTTCAAAACCTGTGACTTTTCTTTTAGAGAATATTATTATTTTAGGTTGTGGTTTATATATTTATATTTCAACACACAAAACGCGATATGCCGGCTAGGGATAATTGCGTCGATTTACATTTCTTTTAACAGAAACAGTTATAAACATATTATACAAGAAAAGGTAATCAAAATAAAAAAAAAGATATACAATAATATATATTAGGAACCTGAAACTTTCAGGTTTGATAGATAATCACAAATATATTTACATAAATAGTTAAATCTGTGATAATTCTCTCTGTTATTTACAAATTGATATAGATCTACATTATTTATTGTCTAGCGGTGAAGAAGAGTGGGCATTCCAGCAGTAGGTGTCTCGAGTCCTGGAATTCGTGCCACAATGAGAGCTAGAGTTGTGGTTTATATACGATCACACACAATATAATAGATATATATTATTATCCCTAGTACACTCAATTTATAAAATAAAAAACATTGGGCAATAAGTTTCTTAAGTGAAAAAAAAAAGGTTTTTCAATAAATAAAAGGTTTTTTGATATTTTATAATAGTAATTCGCAATTTCCCTATATATAAATTCACACATGTGTTACAGGCCATGATAATCATGGTGGGTAGAAGTTGATGACTGCTTTTATTCTAATTACATCACATGTCTACTCATTTGAGAAGAAGTTCAACTTTTACACTTACCAATGTGACAGAGCCCGTTAGTTTCTTCCACTCGCTGGTGGGGTTGAACTTTTGCAAGAATAGAGGGACGTTGAATATTTCTTAATTAGAAAAAGTGTTAAATGCGGATATCGATACCGGGTCATGGAGTTCGAAAGCCAACGGTTTAGACCACTCATCGATCTGAGGGGGGTTTAGAGGATTTGAGGGGAATTAGAATTAAACACTTCAATCATCTTAAAAACTTATTATCTGATGTTTTGGCGATCCACTGTCGGTCTTTTTCAGGACAGAAATCCTAACATGAAAAAACACTTTGGTAAAGTTTATTAATTGGAATAATTCAACTTAGTATTATTAACTTTCTGTCTTGAAATGGCTGACAGTCGATAGCTAAAATTAGTAAGTGAAGTTTAATTGCTTCTTGAAGAGTTTTAAAAGATTCTCTCATAATTATTATAGCAAGTAATTTTTGTCTTTTTTCTTTTTTTATCTAATCTCTTTCCAAAATTTACATGAGATATAGAATATGATAATCAGTGGGAGTAGCTACTGACTGCCTTTAAATCTAAGTGAATCATATGTAGGCTATACATGTAGAAAATATTTCGCGTTGTTCATTTACAAGTTGTAAGAGTTCCTTTCCGCGTTTGGTTACTTATATATTAGCTGGTGAAGTTAGAAATATACAAGGATCAAGATTCATTGTAGCAGAAAAAGTGCTCAATACACATTCAATCACTGAATCAATCAATCAAATAATTCAATCATGTAAATCACTGAATCATATTCAATCCTGGATGGTGGTTATCAATGGTTTGTAACCATTCTTCTTCAGAATTCCACAACTCAAAATTATCCATATAATCTTAAATAAATTACACATAATTCCTATATAAGATTGTTTATCACCTTTTAATCCCGATGATTAGAATATTATAAGGAAAAAAATAACAATTTTGACCAAAAAAAAATGCATTTTTTCAGCGTACATAAATGACCAAGTTTCTCGGTATCCAAAATGGGCCATGTCCTACAGCCCTAAGGCAAACGTACGAACAATCGAAGGATACGCTGTAAAAATTGCCGAGTTGTTTTTTATCCTCCATTTTAGTAGATAATTATGTTCTTCTAGAGTTACGATAAAATTTTAAAGGTTTTTTTTACGAAAGAAAACTACAAAAATGTGAAAATTACAAACTCGAAACTTAACCATAGTCATAGTAATTTATTTATCAACAGCATAATGCTCAGAATCATCCACAGAATCGCATAAGACAAATATTTTGGATGTACACCTTTCATGCTAACACAGGTTGGCATATGGATCGAAAGATTTACGAGAAGGAAACCGAAAATGTGACATTACAAACTCAAACCTCAATATCAGTCCTGAAAAAATGAGTTCTCAACTGCATATAACCCATAATTATCCATAGAATTGCTTTGTAAAGAGAATGTTTGACAAACATCATTCATTCAATTCAGTTAGCTAAAGATTTGTACTCGACAATTTTCCTATTTTATACGAATTTCCTAAATATATTTTAGCTGCTCAATGAACACTTTACCTGCTGTATAACAGGAATCATAAGAACAAAGATTTAAAAAATTATTATTTTACCCTTTTCCATCATTCTTTTACCTTCCATTGTACAAAATATAATGTCATTCTGTGTGTGTAAAATAGAACAATAATATTTAAATCTTTAGATAATAAAAGGCATATTGAATAATAAGATTCATTTACCAATATATGCTTTTTTATTATCTGAACATAATTATATTGCCAGGTTGAAAATTAGGGAAGACAAACTTCAGGATTTAATATTTTACACAAATAAATTTAATGACAATGCGCTTTTTTAAAATATCATCAAATATTATCTCTACAGACCTTACTGCATGATATGAGTTATTGAATGAGAGGGCTTGGCTCATCAGTAGTGAACCCTCTCAGCGGTTTTGCCAAATTACTCTCTAGACTGATACATTCCGATACTCTCTTAATAAAATAATAAATACTTTGCTGCAATATATAGGAAGTTCCGATACTACTTTAATTCGACATCTGTATCACACATCATAATTTCGGGATATGACGATACACTTAACATACGAGAAGTTCTATTCATGTTAAGGATAAGTCGAATGCTCTTTCTATAAAAGTTTAAACGTGTCTTGAGCATTGTTGTCTCACACATCATAATTTCAGGATATGACGATACCCTTAACATACGAGAAGTTCTATTCATGTTAAAGATAAGCCAAATGCTCTTTCTATAAAGGTTTAAACGTGTCTTGAGCACTGTTGTCGCACACATCATAATCTCGGGATATGACGATACCCTTAACTAACGAGAAGTTCTATTCATGTTAAGGATAAGCCAAATGCTCTTTCTATAAATGTTTAAACGTGTCTTGAGCACTGTTGTCCCACACATCATAATCTCGGGATATGACGATACCCTTAACATACGAGAAGTTCTATTCATGTTAAGGATAAGCCAAATGCTCTTTCTATAAAGGTTTAAACGTGTCTTGAGCACTGTTGTCGCACACATCATAATCTCGGGATATGACGATACCCTTAACATACGAGAAGTTATATTCATGTTAAGGATAAGCCAAATGCTCTTTCTATAAATGTTTAATCGTGTCTTGAGCACTGTTGTCCCACACATCATAATTTCAGGATATGACGATACAATTAACATACGAGAAGTTCTATTCATGTTAAGGATAAGTCGAATGTTCTTTCTATAAATGTTTAAACATGTCTTGAGCACTGTTGTCCCACACATCCCATACATGATATCCCATATGATATACATCCCATACAGGATATGACGATACACTTAACATATGAGAAGTTCTATTCATGTTAAGGATAAGCTAAATGCTCTTTCTATAAAAGTTTAAACGTGTCTTGAGCACTGTTATCCCACACATCATAATCTCGGGATATGACGATACACTTAACATATGAGAAGTTATATTCATGTTAAGGATAAGCCAAATGCTCTTTCTATAAAGGTTTAAACGTGTCTTGAGCATTGTTGTCACACATCATAATCTCGGGATATGACGATACCCTTAACATACGAGAAGTTCTATTCATGTTAAGGATAAGTCGAATGCTCTTTCTATAAATGTTCAATCGTGTCTTGAGCACTGTTGTCCCACACATCATAATCTCGGGATATGACGATGCACTTAACATACGAGAAGTACTATTCATGTTAAGGATAAGCCAAATGCTCTTTCTATAAAAGTTTTGAGGTGTCTTGAGCACTATATTCCAATCGAGGCCATCCCACAGCAAATATCTCCGTACCACACTGTACCAGCTGACATAGGAAAGCTATAATTAATTAGAAGCGATAACCACCGAAGACAAAGGCAGGTGGATGTCCGATTGTTCCAGAACAGCTGGTTCCCCACACACCTGTAATGAGAGGCCCTACCCTTTGTTCCACAACTTGTGTTCGCAATATATCAACAGGTAACTTGTTACTTTCACAAGAATCCTTTCTTTAGATGATTTAAGCTATAATTATGTAAAAATATCCTTAATTTTCATATTCATTTTAATAGATATCTGATAACCATTCATTTTTTGAGGAAATCTGCTAGAAGCTTGCTAGCAAAATCGCTAGGATGTTTAACCACTGATTAAACAAGCTCTTTCAATATTCTTTCATCGTCATAAAAAATTAGAAACTTTTCTTTATTTGAAAAAGACGCATTTTCGTTCTTAATAGCTTTATCTATTATATATAGATAGCGCGAATTATTACCTTCTTTTTATATTTATAATATAACTCATTATAAATAGCTCAACTTGATCAACTTTTTCTCACCACGATACTAATTATTACAGATAACTTCATTAAATCAACTTCCATCATTGCTTAACATACTGTAAATAACTACCATTGCAATTTCTTCTATCTGCTTATATTGTTGCTTATTTGTTTAATGGATATGTTTATTCAATGCTATTTTTATTAATTGTTTATTTTCTTTTTGATAATTCTATTACCTACTCTACTACAATTATTGTAAATAGTTTCACGCGCAATTATCCAGATCGGATATAGCGTGTCTTGTTTGCAACTGGTAATAAATAAATTAACTTCTTATTTGTGAAAAAAAATGGAATTACCCGAAAATTCAAATTGTTAAAATAAATGCTTGATCTCTCAACTATATCAAATTTCCTTGTTGAATTTTAATTATTGTAACAAAGTATTTATTAATTTTATTAATTTTATTAACAGAGTGGTCATGTTTTTGTTTATATTTTGCTACTCTGTAAATTTCCCTCTTTGCTTATCTTTTGTTTACCATTCTTAGTTTGTTTTTGCCTGAAATAAATTTTTGTCTCCTCCTGAAGTTTGTCTTTCCTAATTTTCCACATGGCAATATATTGAAGTTGAGATATATGGCGTGCGCAAAATAACCGAATATAATGATAGAAGTTATGATTTTATTAAATTGAAGCAACAGCAATCTCTCTCTCATCAAAATTTCATTATAATAATGATAATAAATAAACTTTTCAAATGTGAATTCCGAGTTTACATGCGATATAGAAAGGTCGTTGATTGTCGGGCAATTAGAAGGAGTTCCCGAAGACAAAGGATGTACTGTAAGCTGTAGGGCAAAGTGTCAATGACCTAAATCTCTGAAGAGAAAGGGAACTTGACAATACCAATCATTAATATTTATGCAAGATATCCCAGCTTTCGCTCTCAGCTAATTATCTGGTTATTTGGAGTTAATTGAGGGTCTATTTGCATAGATCGTGTGATGTAATTGTGTCAGCTTGGGTTGACGGATTGTTGGGTCTTGGTCACACGTGTCTTTTGGTCAACTCTTGGAGAAATATTGAGAAACAGGTGGCCCCTTTAATTCTACGTGCGTAAAGAGATGCCCATTTTATTTAGAAGTTTCTTTTTATAATCAAATCATTAGGTCAATTTTAGTAAAATATATATTGATATTCAGATGATCAAAATTTTCATGGCTATAATCCCTTAGAATTGCCCTATCTTTGTCTATTTCGTATCCATATTTTTTAATACTTTCAGTTTTTTTTTTTTATCTCTGAAGACTCTCAAATAGTGGAATTTGAATAAATCAAAATGTAATCTATATCGAAACTATACTCATGGACAAAACTTAAGGTAGTTATAGCTTTTAGCATGTATCTCTGAATTCAGATAATATCTCTGAAAGATATTTGATACACAGTGACCTTTATTGAAGACACACGAGAGAACCAAATGTGAACAAAATTTCCTCTGTGTCTCCTTAAAAATAAAAAGCAGATCACCGACTACATCAAAGAGTCTCTACGTCTTTAGGTTTTGTCCATGAGTATATACGTTATAAAATATATTTGTCCTTTTATTATTATTATTATTTTATTTCCAAAGCGCTATATCCCGCAAGGGATACTTGCGCCAAACAAGGAAAAAAGTTTATTTACATAAGTTATTTACATTTTTCAACGCATGAAAACATTAGATATCCAGATTTTGTAGAAAGTTTAGAATGTATTTACAAAATGAATTGAACTTTAAATATGATTTTTTATGTCCTTTTATGGAGAATTCATTACAATACAATAATAGTAATATAGATTATACCACCCAGATGTAGCTGGTGGAATATATGGAAACCTGGGATAAATATACACCTTAATACTTTTAAAAATAACAAAATTCTTATATAGATGGAAATTTTGCCGGGAGGATATTGATCTAAAGAGACAAAGGTCGCCTCTCCCGTCAAAATATACGTCCAAACCAGCTTTTGCAAAGCTGGTGTTGTGGCTTTGTCACCGACCCGAGGACGCTAGTTTGCGGCAACGGTCAATAGATGGCGTCTATTTTTGAAGTCTATTTGACGGGAGAGGCGACCTTTGTCTCTTCAAAATATTATAATAATATACATTAAAACATTTTTAGATGATTCGTATTCAAAATCTAATCATTCCTTTTTACACGCCCCAAGAAATTAATTTGAAACAAATTCTAAGTTTTCATTTCGACCACCTTTAATTATAACACTCTCAATTTATATAGACAAAAGAATTGCTATAAATTTATTAAATAAAAACAAACGATAGCATTGCGTCTCTTTATACATAGCATAATAAATTTCATGTATAAAGAGACGCAATGCTATCGTTTGTTTTTATTTAATTAACTCTCAATTTATACTATTATATTATATATTATAGAATGTTTGTCGTTTAGATACGTAATAAAGAAGCTTATTGCATATAATATTATATTTATAAATAGTTAACAATTTAATCTCTCTCTTTTATATCCATTGTAAAAAGTGACAGACGATTTCTTGAAACGTGTTTCTAGAAGATAATCGATATGCTTAGTTGAAATTTTGGAGATAGCAATAAAAACGGTTGATGCAAAAGATAAGTGCGTTTAATTAATTGACTGTAATATATATACACACATGCAGCTTTTTTAAGACCACCAATCTTATACAGATTCACTGCAGAAAGGAAGCATAGATGGAGCTCCTATACTTCAGACAGCAAGGAACCTAACAACAGCCTTCAGGTCCGACGCATGTCTAGTGGCCACAGATTCCACCGTGCATGTGTCAAGGTTAGCGTATCACTGAAAAGACGAGTGTGGAATCAGCCGCATTCTAATCTTCGCTTTCCTCATCCAAATGGACCATGACATTCGGCGAATTTGATGCCTTAACGTTCGGAACTTGTAAAAAAACAATGATTTCTAAATTAAGAAAAAGGCATCTCCTTATCGTGCAACTGAAAGTTGCTGATGGCTTACGCCATCTATCGGAATAAATATAAACTATTCTCGTTGTTTTTTAATTATTCCAGAATTGGCCAAATACCCATTCTTGATTAATCAAGAAAAATTATTTTTAATTTCTAAATTATTCTTTTATTTTTACATTTGACATATTGTGTTCTGTGGAACTATATATCCTCTAAAATCGATATAACTAGTATATTTGCGATGAGCCAATATCCTGAAAACTTATCAACGTTGAACTAATAGAATTAGAAAACTACTGTGGGGGCCGAGAGACTTCCTTCCTGCCTGCTGGGATGACGGACCACGCCGTCAGCAAACATACAAGCGGGGACATGAAATAGGAGATGACCACCGCTGTGCGGCGCGGCAGATCAGCGGAAGGGAATGAGAACCCAATAGACATTCTAGGGTGTTGTCCTTTTGTCTTCCTCTAAAAATGTAGCCAATAAGTAACTCCAATAAAACACTAACTTTGAAATACTTTTCTGGGCCATCGCTGGACTAATAAATCGACACACCACACTACATACCTTAAAAGCATATAAAGAATATACCAAAAATATGATTATCGTAAAGATAGATACTGCCTGGCCGACATTCATTGTTCTTCAAATAAAATACATTTCGGCCAGTAAAGATTTTTATTGTATCGACGTTTCGACAAAAATATTTTGTCCTCGTCATGAGCGAACAAAAATTAAAACATTTGGCAAAGCGTTAGAAATTATTCGTATTATATATACACCTATCCCCCGATTTACACGGTAGATACGTTCCTGAGAAAAACGTGTAAATCGGGGGATAGGTGTACACAGAAAAAAAAATAAAATGTATTAACAGGTTAAAATATGTAGTCAGCACATAAGCTCGGGATTCCTCGTGAGATGTGTACACAGCGCATGTGTTTAATCACAGTAGCATTTAGTATAGTGCGATAAAAAACAAAAACAAAAACTTATTTGGAAAACCGTGTAAAAGCGAAAACGTGTGAAACAAGTACCGTGTAAATCGGGGGATAGGTTTATATATATAATTCGAGACAATAAAAAGATTTACTGGCCGAAGTGTCTTTTATTTGAAGAAAAAAATGATTATAAAACCATAATGAATAATGATAAACAACTTGAGCTGTCATTCACCTATCTAAATCTCACGGAAGAGCTGATAAGAAAGTAAGTATAAACCCAACACATATCAGTCATAATTAGACTACAGCAGAACAATGACCCATTATTAGAGCAGACGGTCAATTTAAACCAAGCCAATCGATAAATCATTCGGGCAATTTAACTCCAAACGATCGTAACCACTTAACCATTGTTAGTTAAACCGGAGCAGTAGATGGTTGTAAATATACCATTGTTAACTACATTTGGTTAGTAAAGGTCTCTAACCTATATTATAACTGGATAAACAGGATATTTAGAGAGAACATGGGCTAATAAAACTTATAATATCTATTCTTCTAGATCCTTTAGATATTTTTGGTATGTAATTAAAGTAAGTAAGAAGGATGATGAATCCGTAACCAATTTAACTTAACATATTATTTATTATTAATAGCAATTATAAAAAACTTGGTATATATGTCTACATGAAAACAACAAAAACAATAATTATTATATACATACAAGTTCCTTTTCAAACACTAGCTCATCTATAGCCATTGTTACTCTGTGTAATATTCCAATAATCTTATTGAAGAACCACAGTTCAAATAATATATTATCTTTAATACAATGAGAGGTACCGTTTTTGTCCTGTAGAAGGGAGTTCGTGCCATAAAGGTAGAGATTAAAAGGTTTTAGAAAATAAAATTTTTCCCTGGAGGCCTGAGATATTTTTACTCAATATTGATACAATATTTTATTTTATTGAACAATGAGAGATTCTATTCACTCTAACTTCACTCATGGACAAAGCTTAAGGAAGTTGTACCTTTTAGCATGTACGTATATCAGGATTCAGACAATAACTTTGAAAGATACACTCATGGGCAAAACTTGATAAAGTTGTACTTTTTAGCATGTATATCAGGATTCAGACAATAACTCTGAAAGATACACTCATGGACAAAACTTAAGAAAGTTGTACCTTTTAACATGTATATCGAGATTCAGACAATAACTCTGAAATATACACTCATGGACAAAACTCAAGAAAGTTGTACCTTTTAACATGTATATCAGGATTCGCACAATAACTCTGAAAGATACACTCATGGACAAAACTTAAGAAAGTTGCACTTTTAACATGTATATCAGGATTCAGACAATAACTCTGAAAGATACACTCATGGACAAAACTTAAGGAAGTTGTACCTTTTAACATGTATATCGGGATTCAGACAATAACTCTGAAAGATACACTCTTGGACAAAACTTAAGGAAGTTGTACCTTTTAACATGTATATCAGGATTCAGGCAATAACTCTGAAAGATACACTAATGGACAAAATTTAAGAAATTTGTACCTTTTAGCATGTATGACGGGATTCAGACAAATAACTCTGAAAGATACACTAATGGACAAAATTTAAGAAAGTTGTACCTTTTAGCATGTATAACGGGATTCAGACAATAACTCTGAAAGATACACTAATGGACAAAATTGAAGAAAGTTGTACCTTTTAGCATGTATAACGGGATTCAGACAATAACTCTGAAAGATACACTGATGGACAAAATTTAAGAAAGTTGTACCTTTTAGCATGTATATCAGGATTCAGACAATAACTCTGAAAGATACACTAATGGACAAAATTAAAGAAGGTTGTACCTTTTAGCATGTATAACGGGATTCAGACAATAACTCTGAAAAATACACTTATGGACAAAATTTAAGAAAGTTGTACCTTTTAGCATGTATAACGGGATTCAGACAATAACTCTGAAAGATACACTAATGGACAAAATTTAAGAAAGTTGTACCTTTTAGCATGTATATCAGGATTCAGACAATAACTCTGAAAGATACACTCATGGACAAAACTCAAGAAAGTTATACCTTTTAGAATGTATATCAAGATTCAGACAATAACTCTGAAAGATACACTAATGGACAAAATTTAAGAAAGTTGTACCTTTTAGCATGTATAACGGGATTCAGACAATAACTCTGAATGATACACTAATGGACAAAATTTGAGAAAGTTGTACCTTTTAGCATGTATATCAGGATTCAGACAATAACTCTGAAAGAAACACTAATGGACAAAATTAAAGAAGGTTGTACCTTTTAGCATGTATAACGGGATTCAGACAATAACTCTGAAAGATACACTAATGGACAAAATTTAAGAATGTTGTACCTTTTATCATGTATAACGGGATTTAGACAATAACTCTGAAAGATACACTAATGTGGACAAAATTGAAGAAAGTTGTACCTTTTAGCATGTATAACGGGATTCAGACAATAACTCTGAAAGATACACTAATGGACAAAAATTAAGAAATGTGTACCTTTTAGCATGTATAACGGAATTCAGACAATAACTCTGAAAGATACACTAATGGACAAAATTTAAGAAAGTTGTACCTTTTAGCATGTATAACGGGATTCAGACAATAACTCTGAAAGATACACTAATGGACAAAATTTAAGAATGTTGTACCTTTTAGCATGTATAACGGGATTCAGACAATAACTCTGAAAGATACACTAATGTGGACAAAATTTAAGAAAGTTGTACCTTTTAGCATGTATAACGGGATTCAGACAATAACTCTGAAAAATACACTTATGGACAAAATTTAAGAAAGTTGTACCTTTTAGCATGTATATCAGGATTCAGACAATAACTCTGAAAGATACACTCATGGACAAAACTCAAGAAAGTTATACCTTTTAGAATGTATATCAGGATTCAGACAATAACTCTGAAAGATACACTCATGGACAAAATTTAAGAAAGTTGTACCTTTTAGCATGTATTTCAGGATTCAGAAAGGTATACTTCTAAATGTGTTTCAAATTTAGTGTGAGTATTTTTTCAAGAAGTTTTAGTATGTCAATATTTTTTGAAATGTTTTTACATTTTATTTATTATGTTTTAAAAGAATATTTATTATACTAGGCGTTATTATTTTTATGATTTTTGTATCGTAACTACTGCCAATACTATTGATAATTCAATAAAATAATTTATTGTATCAATATTCAGTAAATTTAATCAGGCCTCAAGGGAAAAGTGTCTTACCAAAACATTTTTATTTTCTAGCTTTCAGGCTTTGCCCTGGAGACCTGATTAATTTTACTCACTGTTGATAATAATATATACATATTTTGCACAATACAATATTAAATAAAAAGGCATATATTAAATCAAAATATTTATTTTACCAATATTTCAGTTGGCTGAACGCCAGCCTTTATCAAGGTATTATAACATTTTTAAAAGTGTGTCAACAACAAACTCAGCGCCACATAACGTCAATAGAATTAAGTTTTAAAATAAATTTACTTATATATTTTATAAACTTAATTCTATTGACGTTATGTGGCGCTGAGTTTGTTGTTTGCACACATTAAATATGTTATAATACCTTGATAAAGGTTGGCGTTCAGCCAAATGAAATATTGGTAAAAATAAATATTTTGATCTAATATTTGCCTTTTTATTTAAAGATTTATTTATGGATTGCTCTATTAAAAAAAAAAAACGATATTAATGTGGACAAACAATCACTTGAGAAGATATCAAGCGAAACTGGGACATATTAGTGTAGTAAATTATATATTCATATATATTCATTTTGAAGTAGAATAACGTAATCATACTATCGCATCAACCTATCATTCTGCTAAAGAAGGCTGATGGCCTTTAGCGAAGGAAGGACGAAAACCGGCACTGGAAACCAGTTCAATAACATTTAAAGACGCAAATACAATAACAAAAGAAAACCTTATTACAAAAACCAAAATACCCCAGACTATATGCAACCTCAATAATAACAGAGAATTAACGACAACAATTTCAAAAATCAAAACAAGACATTTTAAAGGAATTAAAATAAACCCAGACATGAATAGATCCTACAGAAACTGCAATAACTGTTACAACACCCAACCCACTCCGGACCATATATACAGTTGCCTGGCCATCCTTGCAGCCCTCTATATGGCAGACATCAATCCAGAATAGGACATATAACTGACAAGGCACCTTTGTTGACTGGTATTGTGATCAGGGTGCACGGACCTATCTGATCTGCTCCATGGACAAGACACCAACACCAGTATCATGTGAATATATCAATCCAGAATAGGATATCCATACGGACTAGGCACCTCGGTTGGCCGGTATTGTGATCAGGGTGCATGGACCGATCTGATCTGCTTTATGGACAAGAAACCAACATCAGTATCATCTGAAGACATCAATCCAGAAGAAGACATCCATACGGACAAGGCACCTAAGTTGGCCGGTATTGTGATCAGGGTGCATGGACCGATCTGATCTGCTTTATGGACAAGAAACCAACATCAGTATCATCTGAAGACATCAATCCAGAAGAAGACATCCATACGGACAAGGCACCTAAGTTGGCCGGTATTGTGATCAGGGTGCACGGACCGATCTGATCTACTCCATGGACAAGACACCACCACATGTATCATCTGAAGATATCAATCCAGAAGAGGACACCCATACGGACATGGCACCTCGGTTGGCCGGTATTGTGATCAGGGTGCATGGACTGATCTGATCTGCTTCATGGACAAGACACCACCACCAGTATCATCTGAAGACATCAATCCAGAAGAGGACACCCATACTGACATGGCACCTCGGTTGGCCGGTATTGTGATCAGGGTGCATGGACCGATCTGATCTTATCCGTGGACAAGACACCACCACCAGTATCAACTGAAGACATCAATCCAGAAGAAGACATCCATACAGATAAGGCACCTCGGTTGGCCGGTATTGTGATCAGGGTGCATGAACCGATCTGATCTGCTCCATGGACAAGACACCACCACCAGTATCATCTGAAGACATCAATCCAGAAGAAGACATCCATACGGACAAGGCACCTAAGTTGGCCGGTATTGTGATCAGGGTGCACGGACCGATCTGATCTACTCCATGGACAAGACACCACCACATGTATCATCTGAAGATATCAATCCAGAAGAGGACACCCATACGGACATGGCACCTCGGTTGGCCGGTATTGTGATCAGGGTGCATGGACTGATCTGATCTGCTTCATGGACAAGACACCACCACCAGTATCATCTGAAGACATCAATCCAGAAGAGGACACCCATACTGACATGGCACCTCGGTTGGCCGGTATTGTGATCAGGGTGCATGGACCGATCTGATCTTATCCGTGGACAAGACACCACCACCAGTATCAACTGAAGACATCAATCCAGAAGAAGACATCCATACAGATAAGGCACCTAAGTTGGCCGGTATTGTGATCAGGGTGCATGGACCAATCTGATCTGCTCCATGGACAAGACACCACCACCATCAGTCAAAGAATCAGAAGAGTATTTGAAGCCTCTTTGAATAATTTTTTTCTCAATTTCAAGAGAGAGGGATAGTAATATATAAATCCATTTGATGTTGTGGGTATCAAATTTCTTTGGCAAGGTTTCCCTGAGCCAATATCGCCGTTAACTATTATAAGTATCGAATAGAATCCAACATTAAAAACTACTAAAATTAGAAGAACAATACAACATAAACGTCTTTTTTGATATAGAAGGAAAGAGCAAGTGAATACCAAGGAGAGTGTGTACATGGGTAATGGAGCGTGGCATCCCAAACAATGATCCCAACAAGGAACACATCCATCTGGACTGGAACAATGCTGAGTCCGGGGAACGGGTCCCACATTGTCCATTGTCACACACAATCTATTAGGGTCGTTCACAATTGAAATTAGATAATTGTACGTCCACAACGTGGCAGGTAGAAAGTAAAATGATGTGTCACCTTCCCTGTGGCTTACTCAGCTCTCAAATCATCTTTGTCTTCTTCTCATCCTCTTCTTTTACGTCAGAGAAACTGTTCATATACATGTCGTTGTTTGCATCGAACTATTTTTATACAACCTATAGGTTATCAGTATTTCTGTTTTCTCATATAGTCTTTTCGATGGCTAATGTTTTAATGGTATCATTGAGTCTTTACCAGAAATTACCCATCAATTCCATTAACAGTGTTTCTCTCCCTGACCTTCCTTCCATATGTCTTTAGAAACACCTTTATCAATCAGTATTAGGCTATCAGTATTCCTGTCTTCTCAGATAGTCTTTTCGATGGTTTGTGTTTTGATGGTATTATTGAGTCTTTAATATAAATTGTCCATCAATTCCATTAACAGCGTATCTCTTTCTGATCTTCATTCCATATATGTCTTTAACAACACCTTTATCAATCCTATAAAATCTCCCTGGTCATTAAGAGAGTATATATTTATCTAGTTTTGCTCTTAGTTATAAATATCCGTTTTATTTTAATTTTAATTTGCGCTTCATTATACATAATTCATATATCCTTATACATTATTCATATATAGAACTCTAAAAAAGGCATATATTGGATCAAAATACCATTTATTTTACCAATATTTCAGTTGGCGAACGCCAACCTTTATTAAGGTATTAAACATTTTATAGTGTTTCAACAACAAACTCAGCGCCACATAACGTCAATAGAATTAAGCTTAAAAATGTTTTTGCTTATATTCAATGGGGAGAAAAATTGATATATAAATTTATATTATGTTGTTGACACACTTTAAAATGTTATAATACCTTGATAAAGGTTGGCGCTCAACCAACTGAAATATTGGTAAAATAAATGATATTTTGATCTAATATATGCCTTTTTATTTGAAGATTTAATTATGGACTGCTCTATTTTAAAAAATATATAGAACTCTATAACTCTATTAACATTTTAAAATATTTTTAGTGACTCAAATTTAACGTTCTTTTCCTGGCTTCCAAATTAATGAAATATATATATAGCATCTAAGCCTAAATTTCTTGTATAATTGTATTTCTCTAGCTTTTTATCCCCCAAAAGATAGAGAAATAAAAATATAGAAGAAACTTAGCACTGGATGCTTTATGATTTTATTAAATTTTAGCGACAAAAAGGATAATAAAAAAACAAAACAAAATCTCTCTAAGGAATTTCAATCTTAAAGCATTTTACAATGAACAATCTCAAGGATTTGATCTAAAGAGAAACATAATAGAAGAGCAGAAAAGAACACTTCATTCAAACGTCTAAATTCTGTTATTTTATTCCGTATATCTCTATGTTTTATATCAGAACTATAAAAGGGAATAAAGTAGACCGAATTATTTTACCTTGCGTTTTCCCCTTTATTGTATATATTTAATATTGTTTTTGTATACATATTGAAATTTCAAACAAATGAGTATATTTGTTTTATAAAAGAAGTTTGAGACTCGGGAGGGTTTAATATTTTCAACTACCAGTATAATGTATCGTTTATATTTCTTCGCAGAAAATGACTTTACATAGTTTCTCATTCGAATTGTTGCCTTATGAAATTCTGCCTTGAAACATTTTACATTAATATTTTAATGTTGCGATCCATTTGGATGGGAAAAGCGAAAACTAAAATGCGGTTGATTCCACACTCGCCTTTTCAATGATACGCTAAAAAGTGATACCTATACACAGTATGGCCACTGGACATACGTCGGTTCTGGAGGTTGTTGGGCCTTGAGCTACCTGGAGTACAGGAGCTCCATCTATGTTTCCTTCCTGTAGTGAATCTGTATATGACCGATGCTCTTAATAATGCTGTATATATACTGAAGGTAATATTGAAATCAAAGATACAATTCTTTCATTGGCCTTGTAGAACGAGAGTGGTGTAAGCGTGCTCGCATGTTCTAGTGAAAAACACAAACATCCTCGATAAAGAGAGGCGAGTTGCTCCTCGAAATATTGGAACAATAAACAAATTATATACCCAATATATGAATCTTTGTTGAATATGTGTATATATCAAAAAGTCTTTACATATGAAAGGAATCGCTATTTAATGAACATGTGCTATTTAAAGTCATGTGTAAGGTCAGAAGGGAAGGAATCAAAATAAAATTTCCCGGTTGGAAGAAGAACATTTCACAGAATCATCTACAAGATTTACGTAGGTAGATACATCTTCCCTCACATGTGTGGATTTATCGCTGGCTATTCCTATGAGATCATGGGGTTCAACCTATGTGCACTCTCTTTCCTTCCTCTATTTAAAAATAATCTCTTGCCATTTTATCCTTATAGGATTCATTTATCCTTAAGTGTTAGATTATCCTTTATGTTAAGACTGTGTGGTCATTAATTATTTACCTTTGTTAATATTCTATTAGGACATTTAGGGTTTTTAACATTCGTGGAATGTTTTTTTTTTCTATTAGCCCTATTACACGTGAGTATAGGCCAGAATAATCATGGTGGCAAGAAGTATGCGACTGATTTTACTGTAAGTGTATTACATATCTACACATGTGAAAAGTAGTTCGACTTTTGCACTTACAAATATGCCTGAGCACCGTTTAGTTACTTGCACTCGCCGTGGGAGTTGGAATTTTTCAAGAATCGGTGGCCATTGGATCATTTTTTTAATAGAAAAAAAAAAAGTGCCCAGTGCGGGATTCAATCCTGGGTCGTAGCGATCGAAAACAATCGGTTTAGAGCACCCTTCTAACGAACCCCGGGAATGGGTAATGAAATTCATAATGTGATATCCCTGAAATCAATAACAATTCTCTATTTAAGCTAGAAAAAGCGTTTTCCGAAATATGATTAATGTAATAGAAGTTTCCCTAGGAAATTATTGTTCCATATAGTCTACACTGGTGTTATTTAAATGCTTCTTTTCGTCGGTTTTTCTGAAAATTGGAACAAATTAATTTACTGTACATAACGATAGCTAGAAATAGAATATATATACATAAAAAAGTCATATTTTTACCACGCTCACATGAGCTTTTTAGATAGCAGAGTTCATTATGAGCTTGGTCAGAATAGGCCCTTTTTTTAATTTAATATCAACACCTAACCTTTTTTTATTATTTTATTTTCTTTTATTGTTTTCAACATATGTATACATAATCAAATAAAGTAAAACATGAAGGAAGACGAGTTTCTTTTTTAATAAAAATGATTATCTGAACAGGAAGAGTTCTATCGCTTATTCATATGTATACATATGCGAAAAATATAATATTAGAAAAATTTAAAACACCTACGTGGTTGGCTTTTCATGAATTATAAATAAAATGGATCGACCAAATATCAAAGAACAGGTTAAATCAACGTTTAGTTAATTCCTGTTCCACTAGATGGCGCTCTGCCATCTATAAAATGCTCATGTTAGTGGTTAGGATATCCCTAATTTATTTTTAATATATATATATATGGAAGCAATGGTCGCCTCTCCCGTCAAAATTAACGTCAGAATCTGACGCCATCTATTGACCGTCGCCACAACTAGCGGCATCGGGTCGGTGACAAAGCCGCAACACCAACTTTGGCAAACTGATAAGCGTCCACCTAGAGACCATGGTTTCGGGCTAATGGCCCTCGTCAGTCTAGGGCGGACTTTATTCCATGAGATCCACACGGGATCTAATGGAATCCTCACAATCTACCAAAGAGGTGTTTTGCTGGCAATGTGGCCGGGCCAAATCTATTGGCAAAACATAGATGGAAAACTTGCCGGGAGGAAATTAATCCATGGAAGCAATGGTCGCCTCTCCCGTCAAAAGCAATGGTCGCCTCTCCCTAGACTGACGAGGGCCATTAGCCCGAAACCATGGTCTCTAGGTGGACGCTTATCAGTTTGCCAAAGTTGGTGTTGCGGCTTTGTCACCGACCCGATGCCGCTAGTTGCGGCGACGGTCAATAGATGGCGTCGGATTCTGACGTTAATTTTGACGGGAGAGGCGACCATTGCTTCCATGGATTAATTTCCTCCCGGCAAGTTTTCCATCTATATATATATATATAATGATACATTAGCGCGCCATCTGTTATCAAAATTCGAAACTATTATAGACGCGTATGATTCTATATCACTATAAAAGGAAGTTCCAAAAATGCAATACAACAGCTGTATGGTAGATTAAACTGGCGAAAGCGCTGGGAGGGTTCACCACTGATGAGTCAAGCCCTCCCATTAATTTTCTCATTGCAGTAAGGCAGTAGAAATTGTTTTTTTTTTTATATATATAATCATACACGTCTATAATAGTTTCGAATCTATACATATTAGTAAGTATTTTTAACGCAACTTTTTTATATTTCTAAAAATATATCACTATAAAAATATTAGGAGGCCTTGCTTCATTAGTGATAAACCCCCCTAACAGTTTAGCTATGTAATATAGATTTAATTTTAGCCCTTTTGAGGATATTTCTATTAAAATAAACATTCTTTAATACAAAGAAATAACCTGCCATCTATATAATACAAATGAAAACACTAAGACGCGATTGTTTATTTTCAAAAATGAATCAAGCTTCTACTGTCCCTACTGCGATGAAAATATTATATTGGGAAGGTTTGGCTTATCAGTGGTGAACTCTCCCAGCGGTTTCGTCAATTTATAGATCCTATACTGTATTGGATCATTCTACTTTTTAATGCAATACTGAAAAGTGGTATATTAGAAATGGTATTTAAGCAAACAATGGACATAAGCTTGATTCATTAGAATAAGTTTACGATTGATGTTAGTTCTATTCTACTAAATGTCTATCCAGAGGGTGATGAAAGAATATAAAACTGTAGGTGTGTAGAGATCTTAAACATACGATTGTGGTCACACGATAGACTGATTAATTAACAAGCAGACGAAGAAAAACATTCCCGCGTCGTTTGATTAGTTTGTCAAGCGCTTACATTTGGAGGTTATACTTAAATAAATAAACAAACTGGAGTTTTGTTTGTTTTATAAAAAATTACCTAAATTGCCTCGAAAAATATTTATGTAATGGTGAGGTCATGTTAAAGTGAAATTTGAAAGGTTTTTTTAAATTCTGAGTAAAATATATGTTTTCAATATTTATTTATCTGATAAATACAAATATATTGTAGGACCTACTTAATAATCTGAACTTACACTTATATCCAAAATAATTTAAATAAATATGCGCATATATGAATTTATTATTTATTAAAAATAAAAAAAATTTTTATGATACATTATTGACTGCATCATTGACTGATCAGACTGCCATCTCCTAGAAGAAGGGTACCCCCTGGATAACTAACCAACGGTAGCTAACTAAACAAAACCCATCATGAAGACCCTATAATAGTTTCCATGACATTGTGCAATGACACAAGGAATAAATAAAAAGAATAATTTGTATTTCAAAAATCATTAAAGTTATATATACAATACTCATTAATATAGTAAAAGGTTGGGAAAAAAATATATATATATATATACTTGCTTATAAGACACCCATGCGTTTGTTTTCATAATAAAAAGCGTATTGCAAGGAAATTTTATACTTATAATATACTCATCTCTATCTTCTCAACTTTCTAATTCTTAGTAGAATCTGATTTAAGACTTATATATGTGTTTCAATAAAAGGTATATGAGTGTGTTTTCTTCAATATTTTATTACTAAATTAGTCAAAAAATTAATACAATAGTTGTAGATATGTGGTATAAAACAATGTATCTCTCGTTACCGTTAGAAGGATTTGCTACTGATGGACAATGTCTTCTGAATTATTATTTTTTATATCGCTTATATTAGTCCGTAGATATAAACTCATAAAAAAAACTTAAGGAAGTTGAAATTCTTTGTTGTTTCCGGTCGTCAATTTTTTAAGGAGACAGAGTCAATTTTATTCACACTTGGTTATCTCGTGTGTCTTCAATAAAAGTCACTGTGTATCAAATATCTTTCAGAGTTATTGTCTGAATCCCGATATACATAGGTACAACTTTTTAAAAGTTTTTTTCTATGAGTGTAGTTTTTCATTTAAAAAAATTATATTGCATATATAATAAAGACACCTATCTACACTAATTATCGTTTTTTTTTTAGTTTAAGGTTTTTTCTAACGCTTTAATCATTATTTGTAAAACTAAAAGCAATTAACTACAAAGTTCTAATTGCGGTAAAATTATTTTATTGTTTAAAAACGAAAACGGTAAATTTTCGTAAAATATTTCTTTTAACATACACCATTTCAAAAGTATTGATGATTTAAACTATTAGGTGATGTATATACATACATTGTAAGATATGAAAATATGTAACTAAATTTGTATAGATATTATTTTTAATATCATATAAGGCACAATTAGATTAAGGATTAGAAACACAATGTAATATATAAGACCAAATCTTCAAATAAATAAAATAGAGTGTGACGCTTCTCTAACAGTGGTGTTATTGAAACGTCACACATCATTTATTTTTCTGATTTTTGTATTATCACTTTGTGTTTATGATTTTAAATATATATGACAAATTTCGATTAAAAACATAAGTAATATTTATTAGGAGGGATATGAGAACTAAATTAATATTCTCTTTTGAATTGAGGATTTCTATTGATGACAGTTCTTGATTAGTTCTATAGCTTCTAGAGTAAGTCTCCATATATCTATTGATTCTATTATATTAATTCCTGAATGTCATGGTAGTTATAATCGTAATGCAATTGCATATAGAGCCGTTCTGACTCAAATATATGAGATTTAGTCTCTTTGGGAATGACTTGTGTATGACGTAAACATACTAAAGGTCTAGCCATGCCTGAAAGACACGGGTGGGGGTGGTGTATGCATTAATGCCATAGCATCTCAATACACAATAGAGAGTAAATATTCACTGGTATTGAGGATATATGTGACTAACATCATATATCTCAAGAATACAGATTTAGCAGAGCCCGAAGGGCAAGGCTGTGGTTGAAAGATTCATTAATGCTCATTCATTTCGTTACGCCATAGACAGAAAGTACTGAAGGGAAAAGTGATAACTGGGAATAATATAATCATTATAATTTTCATCTCGTAAGCAATAAACAGCAAGATATACAAGGAAAAAGGATGACTGAAGATGATATTTTAATTAATGTCTTTTCATTTCGTTAAGCCATAAACAGCAAGTACTTTAGGGAAAAGAGATGGCAGATATGCTTTCGTGATTGTGTTAATCTGATAGCTCTAGTTAATAAAATGATAAAGAAACTTATTCATGGATGGATCTCCGATTCATTTAGTAGAGAGGAAGTGCTGTAGATAAAAGGGATGATAGGGATGATTCAGGCACTGGTACCCTTCTGGTTCGTTAAGCCATGGTCAATAGGTACTGTAAGGAGATGGAGAAGGGATAGCGGGCATGACATTGGTATCCTTGTAGATTGATACGCCATAAAGAGCAGCAAGTACTGTAAGTAAAAGGGATAGTGAGGATGATTCTCTTCATTAATCTAAGGATAAGTACTGTAGGGAGATGGAGAAGGGATAGCGGGTATGACATTGGTATCCTTGTATATTGATACGCCATAAAGAGCAGCAAGTACTGTAAGTAAGAAGGATGATGAGGATGATTCTCTTCATTAATCTAAGGATAAGTACTGTAGGGAGATGGAGGAGAGATAGAATGCATGATATGAGAATTAATGTCCTATCATATTGATACGCCATAGAGAACAGCAGTATTGTAGGGAGAATAAATAGCTCAGATATAGGTATCCTTCTACGAAATTATCCCTAGCCGGGATATCGCCTTTTGTGTGTTGAAATAAAATAAGTACTGTAGGGAGATGGAGAAAGGATAGCGGACATGATAATGGCATTAATGCCCTGTCATATTGACATGTCATAGATATCAGCAGTACTGTAAGGATAATGAATAGCGCACGATATAGGGTATCCTTGTATAGTGTTACAACATAAAGAGCAGCAAGTAGTGTAGGAAGAAGGGATAGCGGGACATGATATAGGTATTATCCTTGTATATTGATACGCCTTAGACAATAAGTACTGTAGCGAGATAGAGAAGGGATAGCGGACATGATATAGGTATTATCCTTGTATATTGATACGCCTTAGACAATAAGTACTGTAGGGAGATAGAGAAGGGATAGCGGGACATGATATAGGTATTATCCTTGTATATTGATACGCCTTAGACAATAAGTACTAGAGGGAGATAGAGAAGGGATAGCGGGCATGATATAGGCATTATCCTTGTATATTGACACGAAATAAAGAGCAGCAAGTTCTGTAGGGAAAAAGGATAGCGGGGATTAATATAGGTAATAGTTCTTCTTGAGTTCGTTAAGTCATGGACAATATGTACTGTTGGGAGAAGGGATAAAGGACATGATATAGGTATCCTGTATATTGATACAACATAAAGAGCAGCAACTGCTGTAAGGAGAAAGAATAGTTGGACACGATCCTTGTATATTGAAACGCCATAGATATCAGCAAGTAGTGTAGGTAAAAAGGATAGCGGGTATTAATATAGGTAATAGTTCTTCTTCAGTTGGTTAAGCCATGGACAATAAGTACTGTAGGGGGATAGAAAAGGAATAGCGGTTCACGATATAAGTATTATCATTGTATATTGATACGATATGAAGAGCAGCAAGAACTGTGGGGAGAAAGGATGGCCGAGATGATATAGGCCTTAATGCCCTGTCATATTGATACGCCGAGAGCAGCAAGTATTGTAGGGAGATGAAGAAGGTATAGCGGGTATGATATAAGCATTAATGTATTTACATATTAATACGCCATAGAAAACAGCAAATTCTGTAGGGAGAAAGGATAGCGGGAATAATATAAGGTATTGTCCTTGTATAATATTACGCCATAGAAAGTAGCAAGTATTGTAGGGAAAGGGATAGCGGGTATTATATAGGTATTAGTGCGCCTTCAGATCGTTAAGCTATGGACAATAAGTACTGTAGGGAGATAGAGAATGAATAGAGGGGCACAATATAGGTATTATCCCTGTATATTGATACGACATAAAGAGCAGCAAGTAGTGTAGGGAGAAAGGATGGCCGAGATGATATAGGCCACAATGCCCTGTCATATTGATACCTCGAGAGCAGCAAGTATTGTAGGGAGATGGAGAAGGGATAGCGGGTATAATATAGGCATTAATGTCCTTACATATTGATACGCCATAGAGGGCAGCAACTACAATAGGGAGAAAGGATAGCGGGACACGATCCTTGTATATTGATACGCCTTAGACAATAAGTACTGCAGGGAGATAAAGAAGGGATAGAAGACACGATATAGGTATTATCCTTGAAACGCCATAGAGAGCAGCAAGTAGTGTAGTGAGGGAGGGAGGGAGAGTGGCCCACCTGTGGCACTCCGACCTGGCACCGGCCAACAACTGTCCGGCCACCGGCTGGTCCCACCGCCGATGTAGGTCACGAAGGAGAGAGTGACCCCCGGGCCGCCCGCCCTCCCTTCACGGCATCCCTTCGTACGTCTATCGCTCACAATGACTGAAAATCGCTGAATACATAACTATGTTTGGTTCTTCCTTTGAAACGATGTTTGAGTTTGTTTTTGTAACACAGCGTATATTTATGATACTTATAATTCGTATTGTTATTCTTTGTATTTATTCTTCTGAATAACTCCGCCTTTGCTGTTCCCAAGCCCGGATCAAAAAGGAGGAGGGGGAGCAGTAACAAGCTCACTAAAAAACCTGGACTCAGCTGGCCAGGTTTATAGTACCCTGTAAGGGCTCCTAATCTAGGGATACAGGATGAGCAGCGTTTGTACTCCATGTATGTTAGGAGCGGCTACACATGGCGTCTGTTCCTCAGCAATTTCTTTTGAAGCTAAGCCGGCCTGCTACTGAGTAATGCTCCCAGTCTTAATGACAAAGGCAGACGCATTCTATTTCACCCAGTGTGGAGATAAGAAAGAAGAAGATTCTTCTGAATAAATGAATATATAGGTTTTATAATGATTAAAGAAAGATTCAGAATAATTTGATATCGAATTAAAGGTATAATTTTCATTTATTACAGCTATAACTTTATATACTTATTATACTTTATACTTAAAAACTTCCAACAAAATCTGGACAAAACCTCGTAAGGACAGTATAAATTGTTTATTTTTAAAAATAATCATACACGTCTATAATAGTTTCGAATTTGCATACTATGTATATATATTCTATATGCATAGATGTATATTCTATATACATACAAGATGAAAACATCTTAGATTAAGAACAGGTCTTTTTTCTACTACACATTACTTGTTGTTGAGGTTTATAGATGGAATTTGTGATAACTTCTTAGAAAATTAAAGTTTTCAATATTAATCTCAATTGCGAATTTTTCTTTTAGAGGAAACGTTTGAAAACACTTCCGATCTCAAGAAGATGACCTTTTTAAACCATCCATTATAAGCTGATAGTTTTAGGAGGAATTGGTGACAATATTGTTGCACCAAGTTACAGTTTTGCAGGGTCGTCGACCTTGGTTTCCTCCTTCTTGGTTTTTTATACGTTTCCCGAGCGAGTTTCCATACTCAAAGCAAATAAATAAAATTAAATAAAAATAAATTACCTTTTGAAGTTATTGTGTTTATTTATTCGTTGTCTTCCTCATAGGTCGCGATCCGCAGTCTTGGTCCATGTCTTCTCTTCCTCCAATAACCAATCAAGATATATGTACAATGAAATATTTCAAAAGGAATGAAACTATTGAAAGGAATGATGATAATCTAAATAATCTGTTTAAAATAAATATTAAATATCATAGACTATTTTGATTAAATGTAGGGCGCATTGATGCAACAATATAGAAGATAATTAAAATAAAGTTTCATTATTCATTCTGAGGGGATACGGATTTTCCTTTTCAGAAGAAACGCATAAAATACTGATGAAGAAAACCTCTTTAGAAACTTCTGTTTTAGGTTTTGATGAGGAACTTGTGATAACATCTTAGATAATTAAAATGAAGCTTCATTATTTATTCTCTTTACGGATTTTCCTTTATGAGGAAACTCTTGAAAGTAAAAATAAGATCTCTTTTACTCGCATCTACATGACAAATAGGTTGGCACAGTTTAAAAGGAAATTTGCAAAAAAAAAAAAAATGATTTAGATAAGCAATAACGCTTCTCTACAAATATTTATTTTTTAATGATTTTTTAAAGGTTTTAGAGATAAAATTTCTGAATTCTCAAAAAAACAACGATTTTTTTTTAATTACCCGTTTAATGATTTTTCAGGATGCCTGAATAACCAGTTTTTTTGGTAGTTAAGATACAGCTTGCACCACGCTGAAACGCGTACGTGATTAGCTTTTCTTGATTAATCAAGAATAGGTATTTGGCCAATTCTGAAATAATTAAAAATCAACGAATAGTTGATATTTATTCCGATTATAGATATCGCAAGCTATAAGCAACTCTCAATTGCACGATAAGGATGTTACGTAGCGGTTGTGGTTTTCTATTAATTATATTTTATTAATTAATTACCACCTTTTAATTGTAATATATTTTATTTACTACAAGCATGGCTGCGCTTGTTCTACGCTATATTTCTATATATCACAACATTAATAAACATGGTCAAAAGTCAATAAAATAACATAATAATCTTTTTATGTTACAAAGGAGTTGCCTTTTTTTTCTTCTTAAGGTTTTTTTAGTTACATTCTCTAAATAATATTCACGTCCTCTTTAGGGAATAGAAATTTGACAGCAATTTAAATAGCTATAACTATATTCCTTTACAACTTGCTATGAGAATAGATGTTAACATAGAAATTGCTAGAGATAATAACAACAAAAAAAATTCCCACTTTGCCAATATGACGGTTAGAAATTTCTTGACTGAATTTGAGTTAACAACCTGAATTAGAAACAATTACTCTAGTTGCTAGCTTTTTTATAATGAAATTCTACAAATATGAAAAAAAAATATGATTGTTCAAGATATCTTGGCAGAATTGGTGTTAACAGCTTGTATTAGGAATAATTTCTTTAGCGATTAGCTTGCTAACAAAGAAATTGCTGAAGATAATGACCATAAAAATAACTTTCCAACTTTTCAAATATGATTGTATAAATTTTCCAGATAGGATTGGTATTAACAGCCTAATTTGAGAATAAGTTATCTTTTCTTCTAGGTACTACGATCTATATAAATATCTCGTTGTCTTTGATAGAAATAACAATGTGAAAGAGCATGGGATCCTTACTCTCAGTATTGCCAAGGAAATTTTAGATTACCTGAAGATTATCAAAGACAATAATTAAGTAATGGATGAATAATATTCATTCTGCTGGATATTACAGCAAGTTTTATCCAAGTTAACCAATAGTTATTAACAAAAATGGCTAACCGTGTGAGAACGCCCTTTCAACCTTAGAACAATTTTTAACGCCTTAACAAATGATTTAATTTTTATTTGCTTTTGACGAGGACAAAATATTTTTGTCGAAACGTCGAGATGATAAAAAGATTTATACTAGCCGAAGTATCTTTAATTTTAAGAATTAAGAAAAGGAGCTAAGGGATTAAGGAGAATAATCTTTTTACCCAAATATCACCACGGCTTGCCTGGGTGACGCCAATGCCAAAGATATGGAACCCGATTCATTCCTGAAAAATCCACTAAAGAAATTTATACACAGAAGCCATTAAAGATGACAAAGTGAAGGAACAAGATACATACTCTCAAATATCATAATGGTTTGCCAGTTTACATAGTTGAGACTTGACAGAAATAACTAACAAGAGGGGCTAAATCCATCCTTCCAAAGGTAACCAAGGTTTATTCGGATTATGTAGTAGCCAGCGACAAAGACTAAATATAACGGAGGAATATGATGATATGATAATCAAATATAATAAGGCGTTGTCCAGGTTATCTATATATATATTCAACAATGGCTATAAAAATTAATAAGATACTTTTCTCAAAATGTTATCATGGATTATTCAGGTCATCTCAAAAACCTTTTAATAATTAGGTGAATGAGATCCTTAAGAAACATTTCTTGAATGTAACCATTGATTGTCAATGTTACTTAGAGGTCATTGATATAATTATCAAGAAAATCAATTCAAATTATTCCCCCAAATATCATTTAGAGTGGTCCAGCTTCCCTAAAGAATTGCCAAGAAAAATAAAAAAAGATTATTTGACTAAATGTCATCACTAATTGTGCAAGTTATCTAGAAATCATTGATGACAATACCCAGGTAAAATAGGATCAGGAATATTTTCCCAAATATTCCCACGGGTTATAAAGGTTCTTTAGAGGCCATTGACGATAATAACTAAATAAAAGAGTAACAATTATATTTCCTCAAATGTCACTACGGGTTGTCAAGTTTGTATCGAGGTCATTGACGACAACAACCAAGCAAAAGAGACACAGGATTTTTTCCCCAAATGCCATCCCTAGTTGTCAATGTTGTCTAGAGGTACTTTATGACAATAACCAAGTAAAAGAGGAGCAAGATTATTTTCTCAAATTTCACCACGGATTGTCAAGTTTGTCTATAGGTCATTGGCGACAATAACAAGTAAAAGAGGAACAAGACCTTTTACCCAAATATTACATCGAGTTGTCCAGGTTATCTTGAACTAATTGACGACAATAACCAAGTAAAAAAAGTCACAAGATTATTTCCAAAAATGTCACCACGGATTGTCAAGGTTATCTAGAGGCCATTGAGACAATAACCAAATAAAGGAATAATAAGATTCCCCTCTATCCTCTCAAATGTCACCACGAGTTCTCAATGTTTGTCTAGAGGTCATAGACGACAATAACCAAGTAAAAAAAGTCACAAGATTATTTCCAAAAATGTCACCACGGATTGTCAAGGTTATCTAGAGGCCATTGAGACAATAACCAAATAAAGGAATAATAAGATTCCCCTCTATCCTCTCAAATGTCACCACGAGTTCTCAATGTTTGTCTAGAGGTCATAGACGACAATAACCAAGTAAAAAGGTCACAAGATTATTTCCCTAAATGTCACCACAGGTTGTCAAGTTTGTCTAAAGGTCATTGGCGACAATAACCAAGTAAAAAAGTCACAATATTATTTCCCCCCAAATGTCACCACAGGTTGTGTAGAGGTCATAGGAGGTAAAGAACTCAGTGTCATTATGAGATGTCTACCAGATTAGTCTCTGGTGACAATGGCTCAGAGAAGGAACAAATGGTAATTATTGGACTGACGTCAAATCTCCTGCTAATTAAGATGTCCCCCCGCCTTTCTAATTTTAGAATAATTACTGAGCAAACAATACAGCTCTCGCTATTTTTAATCTAACTCTCACACTGAATATTTATATATACATTGGGCCAGATACCAAATTTTGAAAACTTTTGCAATACGTTTGAGTAAAAGGAGACACATAAGGTATTTGTTAGCCATGTTAATACCAATTGACTTCAGGCTACCTGAGAGCAGTTGGAGTCTTGAAAAGTGTTAGAAAATACACATAAAGTTCTTGGTAAAGTTTCACGACAGAAAAAAAAAGAAAAAAAAATACATTACAAATTGTTACATATTGCCAACTCCTTATCACAACTACTCGAGAATAAGGTGCGCAGAAGGTAGAATCGAAATACTTTGCTTCTAAACGACTACAGATTTGTATATACTTGTATAACAAATTTACCATATAATATATACACATAGAACGGATGGACATGCGAGATTTGCGGGACAAGAATGGAGCCGGGGCTACATCACCATTTACTCTTATGTATGGGGCTGAAAGACGAACGAGAAGTGCTCCTCAGTGAAATAGGTCTCGAGGGACTCTCTTTGGAGCTCCTGTTGAATGAGGTGGTGAGAAACAGAGCTGGAGCTTTTGCGTTGTTCAAATTTTGGAAGACGGCTGAAGAGAAGAGGAGGCTATATACATAATCTAATTGATGTAAATAATTATATGCAAATAATCTATGTCAGAATTAGAATGACGTAGACCAGTAAAAGGCTTGTTGCTGCTGTTGTATATAGTCACAGTGTAGAAAATACTATACCTACTACATGTGGGTTTCTCTCTGCATTCTTAGTTCTCTTCTCTTACTCTGTAAACTGGCGAATCCTGTATAGGACGAGAGGTCCTCAATAAAGGCTTTTGTTGTTGTTGTTGTATACACACATAGAAAAAAAACCTTAAGGAAATTTTACTATTCAGCATGTATATCGGGATAATAATAACTCTGAAAGATATTACAGTGACCTTTACTGAAGACACACGAGATAACCAACGGTGAACAAAAATGATTCTGTCTGTAGGGCTGTGTGTGTTTTCTTAAAGGTCGATATATTAATATGAAAAATATGGGGGTCGGTGGAAGGATGGTCTAAACCAGTGATTCTCAACCAATGTGCCGCGGTAATTTTGTGTGCCGCGAAATTCTAAAAATGTGCCGCCGAATTTTAGTCATATGATTATGTTCACGTTTGTATTGGTTTTTCTTTTTTTCTTTTTCATTTTTTTACTTTTTAAAATAACGAAATTAGCAAATTGAATGTTAGAGATGTATATTACTTATTTTGCATAGAAATATTGATACATAATTTGAATTTTCTTGCATTCAAGTTAGCAAAAGTGTGCCGCGAAATTCTAAAATTGTGCCGCCAAATTTTCAAATCTTTAAAATAATGCCGCAACAAAAAAAAAAAGGTTGAGAATCACTGGTCTAAACCATTGGTTTTCAACAGCTACGACCCGGAATCAAATCCCGCATTAGGCACTTTTTCTGATAAAAAAAAAAGATTCTTCAAAGACCCATGTCCCAATTGACTCCAATTGCAAAGATCCAACCCCACCAGCGAGTGCAAGTAACCAAACGGGGCTCTGGTACATTTGTAAGTGCAAAGTCGAACTACATTTCACATGTGTAAACATGTGGTGTACTTACATTAAAAGTAGTTGCCTACTTCTACCCACCATGATTATCATGGCCTGTACCACGTGTACTAGGAATAAGCAAATAATAATAATAATAGTACAAATTGCATTGGGATCACGTGGATAAATTAAGAGAAAATAGATGATGCAAGCCATCTGCGACTTTTAATTGCACAATCAGGAGATGCCTTTTTCATAATTTATCTACCTGATCCCAGTAAATTTCACTTTTTATTATTTTTATCATTGTTTGGCGTCCTCACGTCCTTTCGGCCTAAATACCTGTTTTATGATTTTTTTTTCTTGATACCCCAAAGACCAGTTGTTGTTGAAGTACAATTTTTACTACACTGATGAGGGCCAAAAGCCCAAAACGCATACATGGTTAGCTTTTCTTGATTATACATAAATAGTATTTTGCCAATTATGAAATGATTAAAAATTAACGATTAGTTGATAATTATTCCGATAGATGGCGCAAGCCATCAGCAACTTTTAGTTCCACGATCAGGAAATCCTTTTTTCTAAATATAAATTTATATATTTAAAGAGACAAGGGTCGTCTCTCTCGTCAAAATACACGTCAAACCCAGACGCCATCTATTGACCGTCGCCGCAAACTAACGGCCTCGGGTCGGTGAAAAAGCCACAACACCAGCTTTGGAAAACTGAAAATTGTCCACCTAGAGACCATGGTTTCGGGCTAATGGCCCTCGTCAGTCTAGGGCGGACTTTATTCCATGAGATCCACACGGGATCTAATGGAATCTTGACAATCTACCAAAGAGGTGTTTTGCTGGCAAGGTGGCTGGGCCAAATCTATGGCTAGAATATAGAAAATTGAATATGGCTAGAATATGGAAAATTTGGTAGATTATGAATATTCCATTAGATCCCGTGTGGATCTCATGTAATAAAGTCCGCCCTAGACTGACGAGGGCCATTAGCCCGAAACCATGGTCTCTAGGTGGACGCTTCTCAGTTTGCCAAAGCTGGTGTTGTGGCTTTGTCACCGACCCGAGGCCGCTATTTGCGGCGACGGTCAATAGATGGCGTCACTTTTTGACATTTATTTTGACGGCAGAGGCGCCCTATGCATCTATATATCTATATATATGACAAAGAATCTATACATGATACCTAGGTTAGTGAGACCTGATGTTCCAGATAAACTGTTGACGGAAAGTTGTTTATGACGGCAGAAGATTGATGGCCGTCAGAATACAGACGATGGGCGCCACAAGGAAGGTCAGGCGTGATCACCATTCGGTTATTCCAGAAGGTTCCGCTGTAAAAAACGATGTGGAAATTCTTTCTTCGATTCTCTCTCTGAGTAAAGTTTATAGGTGTTTGTGTGTTTATAGTGATAAATGTTTAGTCTTTTCGCTCACTGATTGCATCTTTGCTATCACGTGACCTTAAACAGTCAATATGAGTTGATTTTATTAGCAAATCAGCGTCCAATGTTTCTTTAGCTCAGTGTTTTACATTAAACGAAATTATATTAAATATAAGATGTCTGGATCGATTCTAGAAAATTCTCTCTCTTTTTTTTTAATTAAGACATTTTTTTGTCTTTCTATTTGTACTTATATAATCTGAGGCTTGTGTGTGCGAACTCCATATTCTCTAAAGCAAAATTTTATTGGATTTTATCAATATGAACACATTTTCAATTTTAATTAGACTTCATTGTTTTTTTTTGTTGTTGTTTTGCTTATTCCTAGTACACGTGGTACAGGCCATGATAATCATGGTGGGTAGAAGTTGACGACTGCTTTTACTGTAAGTGCACCACATGTCTACACAGGTGAAAAGCAGTTCGACTTTGCATTTACAAATGTGCCAGAGCCAAGTTTGGTTACTTGCACTCACAGGTAGGATTGGACTTTTGCAATAATCGGGGGCCATTCAAGCATTTTTTTTTTTCAAATCAGAAAAATGTTCCCAATGCGGGAATCAAACCCGGGTCGTAGCGGTCGAAAGCCAACGGTTTAAATCATTCTTCCACCGACCAACTGGCACATATTTTAAAAGATAGATATAAAATTGATAATTTGAAAATAACGATATTCGTTTACAATTCTGGAAGATGAAATTTGTTTGGGAAAATATTGGAAAATTGAAATATTGAAACCGTAAACTAGGAAAAAACATTATTGTTCTTTAATTGTTGGCAGCAGTTCCATTTGGGTAGATATTGGGAAATGAAAATAAAACACAAACGTAAATTATAAATCTAATTGTTGTTTAATTATTGACAGCATATTTATTAGGACAACTATTTTGGTTAAAAATATATATAATTCCATAAATCTATTTACAAAATAAATATTTTATTTAATTTTTGGTAGCCGCTTAAATAAATATTAAAAATTGAGAAATTCATTGATTAAATAATATATTTTAAAATTATATTTGTCTCAAAAAGATTGAATATTTATATATATAGTTCTAATTTACTTCATCGATGTTCAAATTCTCAAAAATTGAATTCTTTTCTTTTTACCAACAAGATATACAGTATATATAATTTATATAGAAATTATTATTATTTTGTTGAACGATATTTAAAGATCATCCCGCATGAGTTTCTTTTCAACGAAAAATCAAAATTCATTTCAAGGAGAAATAACGAATATTTCCAACCCTAGAGATGAGGTATGAAAGGATGAATTGTGAAGAGTAATGGCATGGCATCTGCATGGTAAGCGGAACACTCTGGGTTCGATTCCCTTCCCTGGACACTTTTATTTTTCCGTTTATCATTTCTCTTCACAATTCATTCTTTCATACCTCATCCCTAGGGTTGGAAATATTCGTTATTTCTCCTTGAAATAAATTTTGATTTTTCGTTGAAAAGAAACTCATGCGGGATAATCTTTAAATGTCGTTTTACGATCACAAGCCGCATTATATTGTATTATAAATAAATTATTATTTTAATAAAAAAATCTATTTATATATGATCTAGTTTTTAAGAATTAAAAACTCAGAAATATATTCAACAGAGTTTCCAGTTATTTTGCTTCTCTTTTTACTTTAGCGTGAAAGCGTTAATCCAAAAATACTACAAGAATAAAAACTGATAATACCACGATATGTATATATAACTCGTTTTTCTAAATTAGAAAAGCTTCGCGATATGAAATCAAGTTTCCTTATAAAAACTGTTATACATTTTAGGGGGGCAGATATGTTACTTCATTAGTTGTTATTTAAGAATTTTGTATATCCTCTCTTCAGCTGTCCAGCTTACCTGAGACATAAGATACAAACAGCTATCCTGCTTGGACTGACACACCTCAATCCTACATCTATGGCCAACCTCCCAGACTCAACTTCAGTATTCATAACTTTCTGGTCAACTGGTTCAACTCAGCAATCAAATCAGGACGCGAGTAAAAGCGCTCAACACTAGTCCAGGGGCACATTTGTAAGTGCAAAGTCTAACTGCTTTTAACATGTGTAGACATGTGATGCGCTTATAGTAAAAGCAGTCGCTAACTACCCTCCTTGATTATCATGGCCTGTACCACGTGTACTAGGGATAAGCAAAAAAAAAAAACAACACTAGTCGATACTGGTGAACTGTACTCCCCGGGTAGTTGGCATACTGCGTTCACTCGGTTATAAGTATCTATCTTTAAGAATTTTATAGTTTTATTATGGCTTCTTTATGTGCGTTTGTCGAGTGGAAAAAACAATGTCTCGTTATAACAATGCTCTACAGGATATCTCATTGTTTCAGTTGCTAGCTAAAGGTTGTTATTAGGTTGATACTATGTTTTCATAATAAATTAAGTTTTATAATTATTTTTATATTTTTTATTCGAGTTAGGTTCACATATTATATTTAGACGCAGTATTAATGAATTCTTATTATATAAATAATGATATAAAGAGTTATAATATAATATAATGTGGCTTATGATTGTAGAGAACGAAGTTTGACAATTATACCGCAAATGTTTCTTTTGAACGAAAATTCGAAATTTATTTAAAGGATAAATAACGATTATTTCTAACCTTAGGGATGAAGTAGGATAAGATAAATTGTGAAGAGTAATGAGATAAACGTAAAAATAAAGTGTCCAGGGATGGGAAACGAACCCACAGTGTTCCGCTTACCAGGCAGATGCCATGTCCACTAAGCTACCCTGGACACTTTATTTTTCGTTTATCATTACTCTTTACAAT
The DNA here is from genome assembly GCA_030710605.1 of Cordylochernes scorpioides. Lineage (NCBI taxonomy): Eukaryota > Metazoa > Arthropoda > Arachnida > Pseudoscorpiones > Chernetidae > Cordylochernes > Cordylochernes scorpioides. The sequence goes on along the minus strand of CP092869.1, from coordinate 80,291,040 downwards.
TCATCCTATCATACTTTATCCCTAAGGTTAAAAATAATCGTTATTTTTCCTTAAAATAAATTTCGATTTTTCGTTCAAAAGAAACCTTTGCGGTAAAACTTGTCAAAATTCGTTCTATAAATAGATATATGGCTTGTAATTTCATTATCAGAAGATATAGATGTTCAATAACTAAAAGAGAAATTAACGTTAACAAGAATGTTAAAAAATTTATCAAATATATATCATTCGATACGATTGTATTCTAGATATTGAAGAGGAGGTTGACAAAGATATATCGAGACTGTCAAAGTATTCCATCTAAGGTACAACCACGTGTTCCACTGGTGACAACTGCACGACACGACCCGACTGCGCGACACCAGGTCACCCCGGAGCGAGAGAAAGCGACACAAGTTCTAATTTTAGAATCGGTGTTAATAAAGATTGTCTGTTGGTGACGTTGTAACAAGCTATGTGACCCACTGGCCCTTACACCTTGAGTCTATGATGTTAAAGTTTTTCTGGTGTCAAATTCTCAATTTAACAAGATTAATAGTTTATTTCTATCTGTTTATCTCCACGCTAGGTAATATATATCGGGTCGGTGAATATAAAATTATTGCTGTAATTATCCGCATATCTTTTTAAAATTGACATTTCAGTAAAATTTTAGTTAAAATGATATCTATATTGTAACAAAGTATTTTTTAATTTTATTATTTTTATTAACAGAGTGGTCATTTTTATGTTTATATTTTGCTACTTTGTAAATTTCCCTCGTGGCTCATCTTTTGTTTATCATTCATAGTTTGTTCTTGCCTCAAATAAATTGCTGTCTTATACCGAAGTTGCTCTTCCCTAATTTTCCACGTGGCATTTTATACTTTACATCTTCAAATATGTAGGATCGTTGTACATCCATTTCGAAACGTCAACAAACTATTTGGCGAAGTAAAAATCAGACTAAGCTAAGTTTAAATATGGTTAGAGAATTTAAATCAGGATGTGCAAACTTGTAGGTGAAGTTAGACGTCTACCATCAAATTTCGACGACCAGACACTTTGGTTGTTGTCGTGTCCAATGAAGAGCATCAGATGTCTCCATGCATCTCTATCACAGCAGTCGTTCTCTATCTTGAGTGTGTAAATCTGCTGTTCTGGGTTTATGTCAACTTTCTGTTGTTTTTGTTGTCGTGTCCAATGAAGAGACTCAGATATCTCCATACATCTTTATCACAGCATTCGCAATGTTCTCTATCTTGGTTGTGTAAAGCTGTTGTTCTGGGTCCATGTCCATTTTCTATTGTTGTTGTCGTGTCCAATCAAGAGCCTCAGATGTCTCCATGCATCTCTATCACAGCATTCATTCTCTATCTTGAGTGTGTCTTCTTGATGGGTGGATCCTCTATTCTGTTGCTGCTCTGGGTCCATGTCACCAGACATTTTTGGAAGCAACTAAAGAGGTCGAAATTTTGTCAAAGATAATGTTGGACGAATACTTCAATATTTCAACCATTCAATTATCGTATATCGTCTCAAATAGCTTCAAAAATATATATCTTTTGAAATTTATCTTTTAACAGATAATATTTCAATATCAGGATATTTGTAAGAATTATTTGTTTATTATCTAGCAAGTTTAGGGGAATTTCGAAAATTAATTTTTGTACCTCTCTAAATATCTTCATTCTGGTTTAAGATTTTTTAACTGATTGCAAAATTAGAAATACAATTTTTATGTGAGCAATAGTTACCCAACATGATTTGTAAATAGAAAAATAGACCTCCCAACCCAATATAGCAATATCCCTGACAAATAATCTATATTTAATAACTAGCCGAATGACCCGGGCAACGCCCGTGTTTTACCCGATTGAATATTTTGATTTAAATACTATTTGTTACAATTATAAATTGGCGCCTTAAATAAATGCATATTTTATTGATCGTAGCCGACCAATAGGAGGGCGCCATTCCAAAAAAAAAAAAAAAAAGCAAACCGTGACAGAGGCCACGCATGACGCTCGTAACTGTATATAGAATTATCTGTATATACATTTCATCCCAATATCTATTACTTTAGCTGGAATCAATCTGATGCACGCCCACACATGCCAATAACAAAGATGTTTCAAGTATTTTGTATAAAGTTCACTAAGAGATTGTACATATGAGTATTAGCCCGTTGAAAACAGTATATTTGCTTGAAAGCTTGCAAATTCAAAATTAAAATAAACTTTTTACCTGATTTTTTTTTTCCTCTTTCAGAATTGGATAATTGGAATACTTTTTCTATTATCTAGCAATCTGAAAAATGAATTTCGAAAAATAATTATTTTGTACCTCTTAAGAGATTTTCCAGAGATACCTCAATTTTGATTAAAGATTCTTAAAATTATTTCAAAAATAGAAAAATTTATTTTACGGTTGATGATAGTGATAGAAAAGAATATTTAAAGAGTGAAGCAAATAATCATACTGTATTTAAAACAAAAAAGACATTAAAAGAAAATGGATTTGCCAGACATCATGTAAAAAACCTAAATCAGCGTTTAGTTAATTATCATTCCACTTGATACCGCTCTACCATCTCAAATGCTCATACAAGCGTTCAGGATAAATATTTTTCAGATACCAGCACTTAACCTTCTTATAAATTTTTCATATTAATATATATGTTTGTAGAACGAGATTTAAAAATTATCACGCATGTGTTTCTTTAGAACGAAAAATCGGAATTTTATTTTAAGGAGAAATACAATTATTTCTAACCTTAGGGATGAAGTATAAAAGGATGAATTGTGAAGAGTAATGATAAACGGAAAAATAAAAGTGTTTTGGGATAGGAAACTTCATTTTTCCGTTCATCATGACTCTTCACAATTCATCCTTTCATACTTCATCCCTAAGGTTAAAAATAATCGTTATTTCTCCTTAAAATAAAATTTATATTTTTCGTTCAAAAGAAACACATACGGGATAATTTTCAAATATCGTTCTACAATCATAAGCCGCATTATATTGTATTATAAAAATATACATGTTATGATATTTTTGTTTGATATATATGAGCATTTCATGTTATTGCAGTCGTGAATATCTTAGAAATTACAATAAAAAATTCTGTATCAATATTGTTTTAATTTAGCTTATGAATTTTCTTCAAAGAAATGTGATATTTCTTCAAAGAAAATAAAATATTACATATTTACATATCTACAGAAAGATTTGAGCCGGCCAACGGGAAACGGAAATATCTTTATTTACGGGGCTGATAACCAAAATAAAATGATTTTTGAGCCCCTAATTGAGCCCCGGCCAACAGGAAACAACAACAATAAGGTTATATAGGGGAAAGCAGGAACCCTTGGCGGTCTACTCTAACAGAGTAGTTTTATCTGAGAATTATAATTTTATATAACTATTTTATAATCCTTATTTTAACAAAATATTTGTGAAATAAATGATGCTAATGATTAAAAATCGCCCGTTATTTAATCTGTATTCAATGAATTCTCTCTCTTGTTGATAATTTGACTTGAACCAGTTTTCACTTGTTGAATATAGGTTACGGCGGCTACTAAATGATGATATCGTGGCTGTGATGATGAGTAGGAAAGTATGATGATGACCCTAATCTCTCTCTTCATCTCTTTTGTTACCACCGCGCGGAATTCCTACTCTACCATTAAATGACTCATTTTGCGGCAAGTTTCACGGAAAAACCAAAAAGCCTTCCATCTTCATCTTCCTAGTTACTCTCTCTTTTTACTTCCTACTTCAGTTCTTTTATATCAAATATGTAAAGAAAAACATTAAAAATATATGAATATATGATACAAATATCAGAATAACTTCTATTATATTATCTTGCTTGAAAAAAAGAATGTTAAAGTTAGTCTGACGAACCCCAGAGGTAGCCCTGACAACCTGGCGCTATATAACCTCACAACAGGAAAACAGGGAACAGGAAAAGTCCGACCTTTGTCCCCGGTAGGGGAAGAGGGCAACTTTGGCTAAAATAAATAAAGCCGGGACTGGTTAAAGACAGTTGAGATGTATAGATAAAAGTAGATGCGGTCTCAATTCTGGCCATGTCAGCACGCCTTTTTATAGGACCTAGCATTATTGTCGCCACTATCCTCTGTAATGTTTATTTCCTTCATCATTTGCCTTATCATACATATAAATATATGAAAAAATAGTACAAATGTGATATTGTACTGGGATAAGGTGCATAAATTAAGAAAAAGCATTTCCTTATCGTGCAACTGGAAGTTGCTGATGGCTTGCGCCATCTATCGGAATAAATATCAACTATTCTCGTTGATTTTTAATTATTCCAGAATTGGCCAAATACCCATTCTTGATTAATCAAGAAAAAGCTAACCACGGACGCGTTTCGGGCTGTTGGCCCTCATCAGTGTGGTGCAAGCTGTACCTCAACGACCAAAAAACTGGTCATTCAGGCATCCTGAAAAATCATGAAACGGGTAGTTAAGGCCAGAATGACGCAAGCCATCAGCAACTTTCAGTTGCACGATAAGAAGATGCTTTTTCTTAATATAAATATATATAAACCTTAAATGAAAGAGCCGCATATAAATCTTAATACAAATACTGCTATTAAAAAAGAAGAAGGCATATTCTGAACGCTCACATTATCATTTAAGATAACAGAGCTCCATCTAATGAAACAAAAATAAACTGAAAGTTGATTTTGACTTGTTTTATAATGTTAATATATTGATATAAATATATATAGAACTTTTAATTTCCTTATCAATATTGAACACCCTTACTGAAAAATATTGATGAAAAATAAAGGAATTCAATAAAACACTAACATTTATAAATGATTAACTGATTAGAAAAAAAAGGTATAAAATATAAAGACCATGTTCTACAAAAATATGAATGATACAGTTAATTCCATTCAATCCCTGCTATATATGCAAATAGGTCTAATTCAATATTAAAGTGGTATAGGGTAGATTACACTGATGAAAGAGCTAGGATGATTCCCCATTGATGATCCATCTCTGCCCTATTTATATTTCTTCATGGCAGTAAAAGAACATTGGAGTATTATATTTATTTAAAATTCAGAAACATGCGTGCTTAAAATGTTTATAATTTTGAATAAAATCAATGAATTAAGTTTGAAACGGAGCAATGTGACAGTGGCGCCACATGTAAATCTACAAAAAAAAATGATTTAGAATATATGAACAAATATTAAATGATAAATAGATTAACAGAGAGAGGAATGAGTTTAGTACAAGACTGACAGACGCAATCAAACATAATATAGAAATATATAAAATATATATAAAGTCATATAGGGGGTCGGTGGAAGGATGGTCTAAACCGTTGGTTTTCGACCGCTACGACCCGCGTTCGATTGCCGCATTGGACACTTTTACTCTTCATAATTCACCCTTTCATACCTCATCCAAAAAGGTTAGAAATAGTCAATATTTCACCTTGAAATAAAATTTTGAGTTTTCATTTAAATGAAACTCATGCGGTGTAACTTCAAGTGTTGTTTTACACTTTTTTATGTTTAAAAAAAATTGCTCCAATGGCACCCGATTCTTGCAAAAGTCCAACCCCACCAGCGAGTGCAAGTAATCAAACGGGGCTCTGGCACATTTGTAAGTGTAAAGTCAAACTGCTTTTAACATGTGTAGACATGTGGTGCACTTACAGTAAAAGAAGTGACTACTTCTACCCACCATGATTATCATGGCCTGTACCACGTGTACTAGGGATAAGCAAAATATAATAATAAAACCATATATATTCATAACCATATATTTCTATATTAAAAATAAAAAAGGCATATCCTGACCATGAGCAAGTGTGCTTTACAGAAGGCAGAGCGCCATCTGGGGGAATAGAAATCAACTAAACATTGATTTGTAGGTTCCTGATATTTGGCCAACCCAATTTCTTGATTAATCAAGAAAGACCATCCACCAGATGGCGCTGTGCCTTCTGTAAAGCACATGTGCTCCTGGTCAGGATATGCCATTTTTATTTTTAATATCAACACCTGACCTTTTTATTTTATATTTTTCTTTCATTTTTTCATATTTCTATATCTTTGGCAGTTTATTGTTTAACATATTTGCATATTGTATCAAAATATATATTTTTATTTTATGAACAGATTATTAATTTTTATATTTATTTATTGCTACTCTGTAAACTTCTTTATTGACTCTCTGGTATTTTATGAATGTTGACTTATTCTCGCCTTAAATTGTTTGGTCTTCTGCATTGGGAAATGATGAAATTTTGAGGCAAGGCTATCCAATCAAAAAATATAATAGGAAATACCTTCCTGTCAACTTTTACCTACGTAGAACAATAAATGAAAAAAATGATAGAAGAAAAAAATTTTGGCCTCAAATACCAATTTCTTGGTTTTTCAAGAGGCCTCTGGGAACAACTATCTTTTTGGTCGCAGTGGTACAGCCTACTCCACACAGACGAGCGCTAAAAGCACGAAACGCGTTCGTGAATGGCTTGATTTATCAAGAAATTGGGTTGGCCAAATATCAGGGAACAGGCTAAATCAATGTTTAGTTGATTTCTGTTCCACCAGATGGCGCTCTGCCTTCTGTAAAGCACATGTGCTCCTGATCAGAATATGCCTTTTTATTTTTAGAACAATAAATATTGTCTGGAAAACTAATACATAGCAATTTCAATAAAGAGAAATGGTTACTTAATTCAAATAAATACCAAGAAACAGTTACACGTCAACTTCTACTTATAAAAAGTAAGAAACACTTTATGAACATCTTTCACCAATCGAGAATAAAGAACTTAAAAAATGGCAGCAAGATAGAGTTCTCAGAGAAATTAATTAAAATAAATCTTCAGAACAATTCCCAAACTAACAACGATATAAACTAAATTATACTAACTTAAGAAGTGGTAAAAGAAATCCAGTTCGACCTTTTTGCATAAAAAAAAAGCATTACCCAATAAGATCCCTAGAAGAAACATTGTTGAAACAACTCTAATCAACAAACTTCATCCAGGCAATTACCAACCAAATCAGCGTGAAATTAATTCTACTACTATATTAACATGTGAGGACAAAACACAAAAAAAAAAAAACTGGGAAATTACTACAAAACACAACAAGAAAGGTTTTATTCCCAACCCGGAAACCTCTCACCAAATTACAACAGGATAAACACACCATTGAAGAAATTACCACCAGAAGTAAATAAGAAACACACACAAACCGGAAAATTCTCTCAGATAAAAAAGAGGAAAGAAGAAAATGCATCTGATCCATTCTAATCTGAAGATAGCAATGAAAACAACCCGGAAATTTCTAAGAAGGTAAAATGAAACAGATATAACTGAGCAGTTTATACCAAACGACAATAATAAAAACAAACCATAATTTTAACACCAAGAGACAACAAGGATTATCATCACCAAAATGATTCACAATAATATACAACCCAATAAACAAGCATAATATATAATACAAAAGAAAAATGAAAAGAAACACAATTCTGGCAAAATCCATCAAATATTAGGACCTTCATAACCCTCAACTATAGAAATCAATAGTCACCGCTTCACAATTTCTTCCGAAAAACAACAAAATAATTCCTTTTATGTCTTCTACAAAGAGACAAACAACTATCGCTATCACAACAATCTTCCACAAAATACAACAACATCACCACCCTGACAGCCCCTAACAAGGTACAACAACAACCACAACCCTGACAACCCCCAACAAGATACAACAACAATCACCACACTGATTACCTCCAACAAGGTCCACCAACAACCAAAACCCTGACAACCCCCAATAAGATACAACATAACAACCCTGACAAACAACAATAAGGTCAAAACCAACAACATCACAACCCTGACAACCCCCAACAAGATACAACAACATCACCACCCAGACAACCTCCAACAAGGTCCACCAACAACCAAAACCCTGACAACCCCCAACAAGATACAACATCACAACCCTGACAAACAACAATAAGGTCAAAACCAACAACATCACAACCCTGACAACCCCCAACAAGATACAACAACATCACCACCCAGACAACCTCCAACAAGGTCCACCAACAACCAAAACCCTGACAACCCCCAATAAGATACAACATAACAACCCTGACAAACAACAATAAGGTCAAAACCAACAACATCACAACCCTGACAACCCCCAACAAGATACAACAACATCACCACCCAGACAACCTCCAACAAGGTCCACCAACAACCAAAACCCTGACAACCCCCAATAAGATACAACATAACAACCCTGACAAACAACAATAAGGTCAAAACCAACAACATCACAACCCTGACAACCCCCAACAAGATACAACAACATCACCACCCAGACAACCTCCAACAAGGTCCACCAACAACCAAAACCCTGACAACCCCCAATAAGATACAACATAACAACCCTGACAAACAACAATAAGGTCAAAACCAACAACATCACAACCCTGACAACCCCCAACAAGATACAACAACATCACCACCCAGACAACCTCCAACAAGGTCCACCAACAACCAAAACCCTGACAACCCCCAATAAGATACAACATCACAACCCTGACAAACAACAATAAGGTCAAAACCAACAACATCACAACCCTGACAACCCCCAACAAGATACAACAACATCACCACCCAGACAACCTCCAACAAGGTCCACCAACAACCAAAACCCTGACAACCCCCAACAAGATACAACATCACAACCCTGACAAACAACAATAAGGTCAAAACCAACAACATCTCAACCCTGACAACCCCCAACAAGATACAACAACATCACCACCCAGACAACCTCCAACAAGGTCCACCAACAACCAAAACCCTGACAACCCCCAACAAGATACAACATCACAACCCTGACAAACAACAATAAGGTCAAAACCAACAACATCACAACCCTGACAACCTCCAACAAGATACAACAACAAGCACAACCCTGGCAACCTCCAACAAGATACAACAACCACAACCCTGACAACCTCCAACAAGGTCCACCAACAACCAAAACCCTGACAACCTCCAACAAGATACAACCACAATCACTAACCAAGCTGGAGATGAAAGATAAGCTGACACTAACAAGTGAGAGTTAATGAGAAATAGCTGCACGGCAGACGATGCTGATTATGAGATGGCCCCAGGCATCTGGAACTTCTGCTTTCCCTTCTTCTCAGGTGGTGAATGGAGAGAGATTACGTCTTCGTCACCAAATCTGTGAAATACACTGTGATTTAGATATGTGTAAGTAACGGTTAAAATTTGATTATTTTCTATCTCTTCATAAAAATACAGATTTTTATTAAAAATTGTAATTCTAAATGAAAAATTGTACAATAGGTTGATTATTACGAGAAAGGCATCTTCTGTTCGTGCAAATAAAAGTTTCAAATGACCTCCACGCTAGATCTGGATTAACTTTTAAAAATCAATGAATAGTTTATATATATATTCTGGCAAATGAGATAGACGCAATCCATCAGAAACTTTTAGATGCACAATCAGAAGGATCCTTTTTCTTAAGAAAAAATCATCAATCCGATCCCAGTAAAATTTCAATTTTGTAGAAATTCGATATAGTTTGATGTTATTATGCCCTCTTACGGCCTTATATTCACCCATTTACTAACTCCCAAGAGAAATTGATAGAAAAGTCCATTATAGAATAGCAGATAATAATATAATAAAAAAATCACTAATGAACAAACTTAAGGAAATTTTATATTTTTTGTCGCACCTCCCTAATTTCAAACTTTTCAAGGAGCCACAAAATGTTTTCTTGTCAACAATAAATAGTACTCACATAAATAAAATTTACATATGGAACTAAATCTTATTCTTCTTTCTTATCTCCACTCAATCATATTACGGTATCAAACTTGTAAAGCTTGAGACTTTTGATGGTGTCTGCCGGGGTCTTCCAATCATGATGGAACTATATAAAGAGCCTCAGCTTCACATTCAAAGAATCGCATGTGGCTCGCAAGCCGCACTTTGCCGACCCTTCTAATATTGAAAGCTAAACTTTGCTATTGCTTTAACATCTACAGAGGGTTTTCACACTTATAGGAAACGAGCGCCCGGTGTAAAAAAGGAACTATTACTTTATTTTAAAAAAATCAACAACGTGGAATTTGAAAAGACTTAAGCTAATTCTAACACGCAATACATATCTTTTGTTATTTAAAAAAAATGCCCTTCAAATACAATAATTTCATAAGAGGTTATATTTTAGGACTTTCCAATTTCAATTTCAATTTATCCAAGTTCTACCGTATAATAAATAAGATTATTTTAAACAATTTTCACTATTTCAAATAAAAAAATCTATCGACTTTCCTTAGTGTGTTGAAAAGGTATTGGGATTCCTTACTTATCAGTGGTAAATCCTCACAATGGATTTGCCAGTTTAATCAATCATACCGCTTTTTAGAGCTCTAATACTGTATAAGACGATGCTGCTTCTATATCTCATACTGTAGATGGAATCTTGGTTAATGTACTCTATATCAGCTTCAATGATCATTTCTCAAATGAAGAATTTGTATTAAATACCAACGTAACCTAAATTGATCTAATAGGTAAGCTCTATAGACATGATTTACTGTAGTTCAATTATCTATACAATTAACTTTTATAAATAATCCCTGAAGAATTGGGTCATAGACTCGAGCTATAAATTTGAGCAGACGATTATAACATTACTTTCCTTATGGTCAATTAACATCTCTACCATTGACATACCAACCTATATCCAATTTAATTCAACTATTTTATCTTTATAATACAACTAGCGGACGTACCCGGCTTCGCCCGGGGTTTTACCCGAGTAAAGGTTTGTCTAGCGAACATTTGTTAAAACAATTCTCTAAAAACTTATTAAAAAAAAAAGATATATTTTGATAATTTGAAACTCGTAAATTTGAATCTCTCGATAAAGTGAACATTTTTTCCCGGTCCCTGTGTGTCGTGTCATCCTGAATTTTGTCTTTCCTAATTTTCTACATTAGAAAATCATAGTTTTATCTAGTGAACATTTTTTCCTGGTCCCTTGAAAAATACTCGATAAGTTGAATAAAATCAATATTAATTGGTTCCCTCGGTAATTGGAAGTTAAAGGAATAGTATCTTCGCCTTGGAATTGTATCATTATTCTTGTCTCAAATAAATTGCCGTGTCATCCTGAGATAATCTTACTTTTGATAAATAATATTTAAGATAACAAACTTAGTGATAAGAAAACTTGTTATCATCGTCACAATGGGGGTGCTGCTTGAGAGTTAAATCTACAAATCTGCAAATAACTCTAAGGATATTCAAGATATTCATGAAATTATTTTTCAAAAACCTTCCCGGTGATATACCTAATAATATCCCAAAATTTCACGGCGATTGGATGTATGGTTTTTGAATCTATAGAGTACAGACAGACAGACAGACATTCAATTTTATATATATATAGATTTACTCTTCATTGTTGGCTTTTTATCTTACATTCATTCTTCATTGTTGGCTTTTTATATTACATTTACTATTCATTGTTGGCTTTTTATCTTACATTCACTCTTCATTGTTGGCTTTTTATCTTACATTCATTCTTCATTGTTGGCTTTTTATATTACATTCACTCTTCATTGTTGGCATTTTATCTTACATTCATTCTTCATTGTTGGCTTTTTATATTACATTTACTCTTCATTGTTGGCTTTTTATCTTACATTCACTCTTCATTGTTGGCTTTTTATATTATATTTACTCTTCATTGTTGACTTTTTATCTTACATTTTATTCTTCATTGTTGGCTTTTTATATTACATTTAATCTTCATTGTTGGCTTTTTATCTTACATTCATTCTTCATTGTTGGCTTTTTATATCATATTTACTCTTCATTGTTGGCTTTTTATCTTTCATTCATTCTTCATTGTTGGCTTTTTATATTATATTTACTCTTCATTGTTGGCTTTTTATCTTACATTTGTTCTTCATTGTTGGCTTTTTATATTACATTTACTCTTTATTGTTGGCTTTTTATCTAACATTCATTCTTCATTGTTGGCTTTTTATATTACATTTACTCTTTATTGTTGGCTTTTTATCTTACATTCATTCTTCATTGTTGGCTTTTTATATCATATTTACTCTTCATTGTTGGCTTTTTATTTTACATTCATTCTTCATTGTTGGCCTTTTATATCATATTTACTCTTCATTGTTGGCTTTTTATCTTACATTTATTCTTCATTGTTGGCTTTTTATATTATATTTACTCTTCATTGTTGGCTTTTTTATCTTACATTTATTCTTCATTGTTGGCTTTTTATATCATATTTACTCTTCATTGTTGGCTTTTTATCTTACATTCATTCTTCATTGTTGGCTTTTTATATTACATTTACTATTCATTGTTGGCTTTTTATCTTACATTCATTCTTCATTGTTGGCTTTTTATATTACATTTACTATTCATTGTTGGCTTTTTATCTACATTCACTCTTCATTGTTGGCTTTTTATCTTACATTCATTCTTCATTGTCGGCTTTTTATATTACATTCACTCTTCATTGTTGGCTTTTTATCTTACATTCATTCTTCATTGTTGGCTTTTTATATTACATTTACTCTTCATTGTTGGCTTTTTATCTTACATTCACTCTTCATTGTTGGCTTTTTATCTTACATTCACTCTTCATTGTTGGCTTTTTATATTATATTTTTAGATTGAGATTATTAGCTAGTGTATGTAAAAAAAATTAACTCTGTTGAAATTTAATTTTGTATTTATATATAAATAAAATTAACTCTGTTGATTTTTTTTGTATTTAATCCATAACAGCGAAGTTACGCATGTTAATGTTAGGAAATATATTTTGATGTTAAGCAAAACCTGCTCCATCTCGTTTTACATAAATGTTGAAAATATGATTGAAATTGATGCATTGTAACGAAAGTTTTTAGTGAACAACACTTATGAAATTTGCATTTTATTAATATAGATATAATGCGGCTTATGATTGTAGAATGAAATATGGCAATTATAGCGCAAATGTTTCTTTTGAACGGAAAAATCGAAATAATATTAAGGAGAAATAACGATTATTTCTAGCCTTAGGTATGAAGTATGATAGGATGAATTGTGAAGAGTAATGATAAACGGAAAAATAAAGTGTCCAGAGATGGGAATCTAACCCACATTGTTCCGCTTAGTGGGCAGATGCCATGTCCACTAGGCTACCCTGGACATATTTTTCCGTTTCCAGGATAGCCTAGTGGACAGGGCATAAACTGAGCTATCCTAACTTTATCTTAAAATACCATAACCTAGCGTATTGTTATACTTGTACTTGGTGGCATCTCGCCGCCAGTGTTCCATAGAAGTGAGCATCTCACCATATAGTATATTTATATTAACGTACAGAAAGTTAAACATGAATATCATATATTTGGACGTATATTTTTATTTTGAAAATAGAGCAATCAATAAATATTTTTGTTCCAATATATGCCTTTTTATTAAAAAAATAATAATATATATTTATATTGGCATCTGCCCGGTAAGCGGAACACTGTGGGTTTGATTCCCATCCCTGGACATTTTATTTTTCCGTTTATCATTACTCTTCACAATTCATCCTATCATACTTCATCCCTAAGGTTAGAAATAATCGTTTTTCTCCTTAAAATAAATTTATATTTTCTTTTATCTCTTCTTTATTTCTATTCATATTTTTACTTTATAGTGATTATAATTTATTCGGAATGGTTAGTTTCTTTCAAGTTTATTGTCATAGTTTCGTTTGCTAGTATGAGTATAAAATTTTCTGAAAATAGAAATATTTAAACGAATGTCAGGCACATTTACGTGGCACCTTATATTAAATTCTTTCCCCTTTTTTAATAAAGATCTGTTTTTTTTTTCTTTACGTATTTTTTTTTCTTTTAGACAAGTGAGGTAAGCCCTTTGTTCATATCTTGTATATTTTATGCTTATTTTAGAATAAACTCATTCTATTTGCACATAGAATATATGGTATAGATTTTTTAAATTATTATTTAGATGCGTTTCCTGTTGATGGGACATCTGATGTAGGTAGGAATACGACTGTTAACATTTAGCTGGACATAGTGGGACAGCCTTGGGTACCAGGAGTTCAGAACTCCAGACATACTTCACCTATCCAGGGTCCCAAAACTTTGAGGCAGTTAACAGGTCTTGGGATGGTATAGAATTAATATGTAATAATATCTGATAGAAAAACATCTTCTTCTTCTTCTTTCTTATCTCCACTCAATCATATTTGGGCATCAAGTTGTGACCATTGATGGTGTCTGTTTGACAACCATCATGACTGGGTGAAGTAGAATGCGTCTGCCTTTGTCATTAAGACTGAGAGCACTACTCAGGCAGACCGACTTAGCTCCAAAAGAAATGACCGCCTCTGATATGAGGAACAGACACCATGTGCAGCTGCTCCTAACATTGAGTACAAACGCTGCTCATCCTGTATCCCTGGATTAGGAGCCCTTACAGGGTACTATCAGCCGGGCCAGCTGAGCCCAGGTTTTTTACCGAGCTTGTTTCTGCTCCCCCTTGGGACCGGCAAAGGCGGTGTTATAGAAAAATATTTTTTATGGAAATGATCATCAATATTTACCCCCCCCCCCCCTTAATTCATATGAAATTTTGAATTTGTAAAAATAACAGGAGCTCGATCTATGCTTTCTTTCTTCCTGTGGTGTATCTGTATAAGACCGGTGGTCTTAATAAAGCTTTGTGTGTGTGAATATTCGTAAAAATATCGCAAAATAAATGAAGATATACCATGATATCAGACAGAAACATATTTGGTCCAATTTATTTTGATGTTAGAATTTTTTTTTTTTAATTTGAAATATCGGACGCGATATATATATTCCAGCTTGGGATACTTGCACCTAAATAGATTTTATCAACATATATACAATTCATTTTATATACGATTCAATCAATAAGCAGACCAAAAAACAAAATTAAAACAGAAAGGTTGGTTTTTATCAAACAGAAAAGGAAATCCAAAATAAATTTACAAATATTGTTGAATTTTACATAATAGTAAGTGTCTTTGTTATAGACAAATTCGCAAATTTCTTCACAGGGATGAAAAATATTACTTCTGTAGCCGTGAAAGATTGGACATTCTATTAAATGTATTGAGTTCTGGTTTTCTTTCCAACAGAAGCAGGCAGGATCATCCGTTGTCCACAAACTCTCTTACATACACACTAGCATACAAACCCTCTTTTAATTGCCAATAATCAATAAAACCTACACGAATATCTAATTAAATGCAATAAACACAATCACATCTTTCAATATTCACAAACAATCTAAATATTATAGATATGGGGCAATTGAATTTATAAATGTAATCCATACAATTATTTTCAGATTTATATCCTTTAAAACCATTCAAAATGTTGATAAAAAGGATCTGCAACCTAAAAAAAAAGTTTAAATTCTTGAATAACAATCTTATTAAGAGATTATTCATTAAAAGATAAACAACTATCAATAGATAAAAGAATCGATCCATCATGAATCCTTGGAGAAGAAAAAAAGAGAGAATAATCCTAGCCAATTAGAGCACAAGTAGGTAATATACAATGAACGGATTAACTTTGGTGCAAAACAGAAACAAATGGGTGGTACGATAGACCTTTCAAATTACCAGAAGAATTTCTCCTTGGACCAATGCCGTGGTAATCTTCTGCATCCATCAACTGTAAGAATGACCTTCAACCATCTTTCAATCTTCTGTTGTTTACGTACATGCACATTTTCATTAGTATGGTAGTTAATTAGCTGTCATTACAATCTCTTTTGGTGTCGCAATAGAGTTTTGTCTGATAAAATTACAGATGCAATTATTGTACGTAAATGGTATGTGTGTAGATTCATCTTTTGTATCTTTGTATAGAGATGTCTTTTTAGAATTTCTATTTATATTGGAAGTGTGTGTCTGCGTAACTTCCTCTATGGAAAGATTGAACAATGAAGAGACGTACTTTTCTCTATTGTGTGTGTGTGTGAAATTGTAATCAATGCTTCCAAATGAATTCTTTTTTTAATGATGATAAGTTATTAATATCAAATTTTATGTTGACAATAAAAGTAACATCGACTTGTGTGTTCAGTGTGCATATGTTGGTTATAATATCTGATATATAGAATGGGAATTCGTTGTATTAGAAAATATATTTAAAATTCATTTGAGGTAAAGACAAACAATTTCAATCAGGGAAGAATTTCTTGCTAAAAATTAAATTTAATTAACTCGAGCTTTCGGGCCTTGGTGATCTTCTACGGGTGTGAGGTTATATACAAGTATACTTGTAAACTTGTATAACGCCGTTTTATAGTGATGGATATTGCCAAGTGGAAAATTAGGAAAGACAAACTTCAGGATGAGACAGCAATTTATTTAAGGCAAGAACAAACTATGAGTGATAAAAAAAAGATAAGCAAAAGAGAAGAAGAGTACAGAGTAGCAAAATATTACATAAAAAATAACACTCTGTTAATAAAATAATAAATATTTTGTTACATAGCTCCTCTTCCTTATGGAAGCTGTGACCTACAGCTAGCAATTATTGTAGTTACTGACATTTCTGACGTGCTTCTGCCAAGGATTCCATCGAAGTCTTGGAACTTTGTCCCTAGTACCTTTGCGTCCTTTTTCTTGAGGGGTGAAGAGCAGCTTTGTCGTCGTATCGTCTATAGGGACATCGTCATCTTGGAGGGAAGTCTTGGTTTTGACACGTCGGTGGAATCCTGGAGCTAGTCTGCGAAAATTAGATCACAACACCCATTGCCTCTAGGTCTTTTCGGCAATCTTCAGTTTGTCTTCCCTAATTTTCCACGTGGCAAAATATATATATCACAATTCCACGATTTAAATAAATGAGAATAACTTTAGAGGAAAATATAATAATAAATGGATATATTTATAAATAAGAAAAACGGATTATAGTGCAAAAAAACTTTCCTGAATGAAAAATATATCTCTATCAAATGATATTATACAAAGAATTATTATTTTCGGAATATATAAAAATAACTTAATGTCTTTTTAAGGATCGATTCTGAAAAAATAACAAAAAGATAGGAGGAATATAAAGTCACGTCTCCACGCTCGGAATGTTTGTAGAAAGTTTAAAAAAGAAGATTGAACAATCCCAAAAATCGGTTTATTCCTTATGACACAATGTTTATTTCACTTCGCTTAATTTGTGCTGATAATATTTGGCCAAAACGATACTCCAACTATTTTTGAGCAACTATCATTTTAACAGACTTAGTTCCAACAGATTTATACTTCTCAAAAAAGTGAAAATAAGTTTTAAAATAAGTATAAATATTAGAATTATAAACCTCTGTATCAATTAGAATAATCGAATATAAATCTAATAAATATAAATTATATAATAGAAACTTCGCCTTTGCCGGTCCCAAGCCCGGATGAAAAAGGAGGAGGGGGAGCAGTAACAAGCTCACTAAAAAACCTGCGCTGAGCTGGCCCGGCTGATAGTACCCTGTAAGGGCTCCAAATCCAGGTATACAGTATGAGCAGCGTTTGTACTCCTTGTTAGGAGCGCTGCACATAACGTCTGTTCCTCATGTCAGAGGTGGCCATTTCTTTTGGAGCTAAGTCGGCCTGCCACTGAGTAGTGCTCCCAGTCTTAATGACAAAGGTAGACGCATTCTACTTCACCCAGTCATGATGGTTGTCAAACAAGCTTGATACCTATTATGATTGAGTGGAGATAAGAAAGAAGAAGATATAAATAATACTATAAATATATTGGGAATCAGACTCATATCTAAAAAGCATGGAATAACATCCCAAAAATAATAGAAACTATTAGAGATATAATGAAACTTAGTGCCATCTATTGATATAAAATGAAATTATTTTAGTAAGTAATTTTCTTCTTATAAAATAAATAAAGCTTCCATGGTTAAGTTTCTTGTTCAAATTTTTATTTTCAAGCTTTCGTACTTTTCAGTCCTTCAACAGGAGTATTACGATAATAAATTGATGATATATACTATTTTTATTCACAAATTAATTTTTACATATTTAAATATTAATGATATTGAAAGGTGTAGAAAATATATATTATAATATTTGTGTGTTATAAACACAAATAAAGTAATTTTCTTCTTATAAGTAAAACAAACTTCTCTGTTTACCGGCCTTTATGCGATGTTATTTGAATGGCAAAATGGATAATAGAATTCTATGATATTTATTTTTAAATAGTTTTTTTGGTTTTAATAAATAGGAAAAATATATATAAGTGCGCGATGGAGGGACAATGATAACCTTCCTATTGGCTATTGATAAATAAACACAAGTCTGGGAAAACATCTTCTTTTTTAAGAGAACAATCGTACAAGCTTAGGGACAAGATGTATTTCTATGTTAGCCATAGAAGGGTGATTTGGCTGATAGCTTGTACGATTGTTTTCTTATGAAAGAATCTCTTCTCCCAGAATTGCGTTTCTTCTTCTTAAAAAATACTGTTATATCGCTGCTACTGCTACTGTATCAAGAATGGTCAAATGAGAACGCGAAATATATATAGGGATTTATGTTCAACACCTTTATATTTATCTTCGTTTATTATGGAGAACAAGTAAGTAACAGACAAGAAGGATCGTCCAAATACGCCGTCAACACAAGTCTGGGATAAGATCTTCTTTTTTAAGAGAACAATCGTACAAGCTTAGAGGCAAGACGTACTCCTATGGTAACCATGGAAGGGTGTTTTTGGCAGCTTGTACGATCGTTCACTTATGAAAGAATCTCTTCTCCCAGATTTGCGTTTCTTCTTCTTAAAAAATACTGTTATATCGCTGCTACTGCTACTGTATCAAGAATGGTCAAATGAGAACGCGGAATATATATAGGGATTTATGTTCAACACCTTTATATTTATCTTTGTTTATTATGGAGAACAAGTAAGTAACAGACAAGAAGGATCATCCAAATACGCCGTCAAAAAGGGTGAGTACGACTTGACTGCCATCAGCTGAACTTCTTTCTTCCTGATTGGTCCATTAGTCCCCCCGGTCTACAGGTGGTAGACAATATATATTAGCCACTTTCAAACGTTGTAACAATATTGATAAATTATTCATATTGACTTTATATAATTTCTATTATTGACCATTCAGCCAATATTGGTCACATAAATTCTCTCTATGTCATCTTTGTTCTACACCGAAGAACCAGTAAATAGAAAAAAGAAGGCGTCAGATCTCAGTTCCGGTCCATCGCCCGCGTCTTCCAGGAATAGCTTGTTGTTCCCAGGAACGAACGGCCTAAATGAAGGAAGAAGTCTTTTGTCCCACAGGAGGTCAACGGGACAATGGGGCGATATTGGAAGTCCCGATATATTGTATTCCTTTACTTGGTTTATAGCTCCGGGGCTCTAAGGGAAACAAACCTCCGGCTTTATGACTTAGTTAATGTAATTTCTCCATGATGGCTAGTTTATAGCCATTTATGATGATAGTAATGTCTTGATAGGCAAAATGAGGTCTCCATTTTGTCGTTGTATGTGTAACACTTTCTTTTTGGAAGGTTCCCAGCACATTTCTTTATGAGAGAAAAAAACACTTTTTTTTTTCTCTAAATATTTCGAGGGATTGTTTTCTCTCTTCTTCAATTTATCGCACAAAAAATTAAAAGTGATTTACAAATTCATTAAGATCACATGTAAAATACACTATCATTGTCATTTATATGTGATC
Source organism: Cordylochernes scorpioides (assembly GCA_030710605.1). Lineage (NCBI taxonomy): Eukaryota > Metazoa > Arthropoda > Arachnida > Pseudoscorpiones > Chernetidae > Cordylochernes > Cordylochernes scorpioides. The sequence continues at coordinate 80,271,192 of CP092869.1, read as the reverse complement.
TATGAGAGAATTTGTGAATTACTTTTGTGTTTTTGTACATAAATTGATAAAGAGGTTGCCCAAATCCCTAAAATTATTTTAAGAAAAATTTGATTTTATTTTTCGCAGATTCAGTACATCCTTTATTTGCATATTCATATTATGAATCGCCTTTGAATTCATAACATTTCAATGAATATTATTGAATCTATATAAACTTAATATAATAATTATAAAAAAATATCATTAGTAAAAGGTTACTCCTGATTGTGCAAATGAGCGTTTATGATGACTTACTGCCATCCATCGGTTAAAATATAAACTCACTATTGTTATTTTTAGAAGGAATTGGTCAATACCCTTTCTTTAAATTAAGAATAAAGAGAAACACCTACAAGATTTGTACTCTGTAGGCCCTCTTCAGCGTAATACAGTCTTTCTGTTAAACATATTGAACGATTCCTTTCAATTCCATTGAAAGATATTAAAGGCCAAAATTGCAGATGCATGATAAAATATAAAGAGGTTTTAGAGTCGGAAAGAAGTTCAGGGAGATGTAATTTTTATGAATATAAAATATCAATTACATACTTAAATCATTAGATAGTGAAAAGGCATATATTGGATTCAATAAAATATTTATTTGCCAATATTTCGGTTGGCTGAACGCCAACCTTTATCGAGGCTTTACATTTTTGTATACACAAACTCAGCGCCGCATAGTGTTATGTATAACAAAACATAAAACTATACTTCGCTGGATTTGTGTATACAAAAATATAATGCTTCGATAAAGGTTGGCGTTCAGCCAGCCGAAATATTAGCAAATAAATCTTTTATTCAATCAAATACACTATATTTCATTCTAATGATTTAAGTATGGATTGATCTATTTTCAAAAAAATACTTTAATATAAACATTATAATATATTATATATGTGACCCCGTGTGAAGTTAAAGGGATTTATTATTTAAGTTTCGTGTTTTTGTCATTTGTCTGTTTGGTAAATCTCTTTTGGGGTATTATAAATCCAATACACCAAATCTTATACTTACCAGGAAGTTCCAACATTAAATCCTTTAGAAAAATTGCAGGGACTCTTACCAGTAAATGATAAAGATGGACAACACGTGAGGTAAGATAAGTTTATTTTAATTAAACGAAATGCAAGCTTTCGGGACGAACGCCCTTCTACAAGCAATTATGAATACGCGCAAAGATACAAATGGTAGGTAGGAGCGAATATTGATATATGCTAGTGTTTAACATATTTACAAGAATTGTAAATATGTTAAACACTAGCATATATCAATATTCGCTCCTACCTACCATTTGTATCTTTGCGCGTATTCATAATTGCTTGTAGAAGGGCGTTCGTCCCGAAAGCTTGCATTTCGTTTAATTAAAAGAAACTTATCTTATCTCACGTGTTGTCCATCATTAAATCCTTTCTTTACTGTCTTTCTTGTAATAGAACAAGCCTCAATATATTCATAATTGAATAAATTCTGCCATCTGTAAATGCCCCTAGTCAGGATTTGCCTTTTTTATTTTTATGTATTAGTGTATTAGAGTCAATTATTATAGTGTATTAGGTATAAATAGAAATAATGATTATTTCTATCTTTAGGGATGAAGTATGAAAGGATTAATTGTGAAAAGTAATGATAAACAGAAAAATAAAGTGTCCAGTGTCCTTTCATACTTCATCCCTAAGGATAGAAATAATCGTTATTTCTCCTTAAAATAAAATTAAGATTTTTCGTTCAAAAGATACATTCGCGATAAAATTGTCAAAATTCGTTCTACAATCATAAACCGCATTATATTGTTTTATAAATGGCACAGATCATGAGTTATAGTCATGGTAGGTAGTTAGCGATTGCATTTACTGCTAGTGCACCACATGTCTATACATTATGTATAGTGTATTAGGTTTAAGACAAGTTCACATAATGCTGTTTATAAGGTGAATCGATTAATCCCTCGTGGATCTCATGAAATCAAAGCCTTCTTTGGATTGACTAAGGTCATTAGACGGAAACTATGTTCTTCAGCTGAGCGTTCTGAATTTGCCAAAGTCTGGATTGTGGCTTGGTCACCGAACCGAGTCTACCTCTTCGAATGAAACTCTTTTTTTCAAATAAAACGAAATTTCTACTGCACTTACTGCGAAGAAATATAATGTGAGGGCATGTCTCATCAGTAGTGAACCATCTCAGCTGTTTTGCCAATTTAAACATCAGACCTACAACCCCCAAACACACTTCTTAGAGATATAATGCTGTATTGGACGATTCTACTTATATATATGATACAGTGATGGTTGGAATATTATTATGACATTAAATATTTGCATCAAGCAATGCTCCTACGCAAACAATAAAGACAATGCCAGTTAGGCATAAAGTAATGAAATGGCAATAACGCGACAAATATACATAGTATTTATTAATTTTTATTAACAGAGTGGTCATTTTTATGTTTATATCTTGCGACTCTGTAAATTTCCCTCGTGGCTTATCTTTTGTTTACAATTCATAGTTTGACCTTCTCTGAAATAAATTGTTGTCTCCTCCTGAAGTTTTTGTCTTCCCTAATTTTCCACGTTGCAATATATATTTCTTTTTTCAAATAAATTATACTTTTTACTGTCCTTCCTGCGATAGAAATATTGTGAGAGCTTAGCTCATTAGTGATGATATTTTTAGCATGTTTGATAATTCGAAAATGACCTGTTTTTGCCTTTTAATTAATTGATTAAACTGTCAATAGTTATGCTTAGGTTTATCGTCTAGTTTGCCGTAAATGGTGATCTTTCCTTTTTTAATTGATCAATATTCTCTCTATAAATATAGCCTTCAAGAATAAACCTCATTATATTTGATAGATTCAGTATTTTTGGTGAAGGAGTCGGTGGGAGTGAAGAAGAAACGGTCAAATTTCTAGACAATCCAAATCCGTATTTGAATAGCACATTGATAACTTTTTCTGAAAAAATATTTACTTCAATGACCTCCAATTTCTTGCAGAAATCCATCATCGAATGTATATAAGTAAACAAACGGTTTGAATAATAGTAAATTCAAAAGACAAGCTGTTTCCTGCAGGTGTAGACATGTGGTACACTTGTTGATAACTACCTATCATGACTATATCTCATGATCTGTACCACTTATACTTTTTCTGAAGAAATATTTGCTTCAATGATCTCCAATTTCCTGCAGAATTTCGCCCCCCATCATTGAGGGTAAGTAAACAAACGGTTTGAACACGTATATATCCTAAATCCAAAAGCCAAACTGCTTCCTTTATATGTAAACATGTGGTGTACTTTCTGTGAATGCAATGGCTAACTATCCACAATGACTATATCTCAGTATCTGTACCACTTATACTTTTTCTGAAGAAAGATTTGCAGAATACGACCTTCGATCATTGAGTGTAAGTATACAAACGGTTGAACAATTATAAATCCAAAAGTCAAACTGCTTCCTTCATGTGTATTCATGTGGTGTACTTTCTGTAAATGCAATCGCTAACTATGCACCATGACTATATCTCATGATCTGTACCACTAATACTTTTCTGAAGAAATATTTGCTTCAATGACTTTGAAATATTTACAGAATTTTACCCCTCATCATGCAGTGTAAGTAACCAAACGGTTGAACACTTGTAATTTCAAAAGTCGAACTGCTTCCTGCATATGTAGACGTGTGGTGTACTTGCGGTAAATGCAGTACCTAACTACCTATCATGACTATATCTCATGATCTGTACCAAATTTTATACAATATAATGCGGCTTATGATTGTAGAACGAAGTTTGATAATTTTACCGCAAATTTTTCTTTTGAACGAAAAATCGTAATTTTATTTTAAAGAGAAATAACGATTATTTCTAACCTTAGGGATGAAATATGAGAAAGGACACTGGACACTTTATTTTTCCGTTCATCATTAATCTTCACAATTCATCCTATCATAACTCATCCCTAAGGATAGAAATAATCGTTATTTCTCCTTATTAATAAAACCATCCCCCATCATCGAGTGTAAGTGAACAAACGGTTGAATATTTGTAAAACCAAAAGTCCAACTGATTCTTTCATGTGTAGACATGCGATGTACTCTCAGTAAATGCAGTATCTAACTACCCACCATGACTAAATCTCATGATATGTATCACTTATACTTTTTCTAATGAAATATTTGCTACAATGATCTCCAAAATCTTGCAGAATTCCACCCCCCATCAATGAATTTAAGTAAACAAACGGTTGTAAAATTATAATTTCGAAAGTCAAGCTGCTTCCTTTATGTGTAAACATGGGGTTGATGTCGTCATGTCCAATGAAGAGCCTCAGATATCTCCATGTATCTCTATCACAGCAGTCACAATGTCCACTATCTTGGGTATTTAAAGCTGCTGCTCTGTGTCCATGTTAATTTTCTGCAAGGCTGCGGCCATTTCTGGGCATGATAATATGTAGGTAAGTGTTAGTTCCACACCAGGACAGTTGTAGGAATGTCCTATAGGTTCTAAGACATGTGGTACACTTGATGTAAATACAAACGCTAACTACCCACCATTACTATATCTTAACACAAAGCAATAACGCGTCATCTATACACATAAAATGAAAGGATTTAAAATTTCGAATGTTTCTTTTATACATAATGCAAACTTCTACTGTCCTTACTGCGATGAAAAAAATATATAATAGGATAGCCCTCCCAATATATTTTTTCATCGCAGTAAGGACAGTAGAAGTTTGTATTATGTAGAAAAGAAACATTCATGATTTTAAATCCTTTCAATCTATTACTATATCTCACATGATCTGTACCACTTATGTAAAAAGGGTACTTCCGCAGAGTTATAAAACATGCAGATAGAAAGTTTGTCCCCAATCGATTGAATATTTAATTTTAGTCCATTGAGCAGGTTTTCTCTCCCTCATCATTCACTACCGCGTGACTGAGAAGTAGACCAATGGAAGTTCATCAATATGTAATCCATCAAAACCAAGTAAGCAATCTTTTTGATTAGTTCCATCAAAACCCATCTTCCTTAATTTTATACCTTATTCCACGCTATGAATGGCTTGCTACCTATTAAGATATTAAATATTAAAAATATTATAAAACACCATGAAACACACTTTTACCTTTGGAACATAGTGTTATTTCTTGCTTTCTTATGTCTGAAAAGTTGAGAAAATGTTCATTATTATTTCCAAACTTGTTTTGTGTTCAATAAAATGTTTTATAATATGAATATATTAGAGCTCTAAAAAGCGGTCTGGTGGATTAAATTGGCGAAACCGCTGGGAGGGTTCACCACTGATGAGCCAAGTCCTCCCAATATATATTTTTTTCATCGCAGTAAGGACAGTAGAAGTTTGTATTTTAAATAAAATAAAAATTAATGCTTAAATCCTTTCATTTTATATGAATAATATTCAACCATATAGTTGACAAAATTCGAATAGAACATATATATATTAGCAACAACAGATCCCTTGAATCCCAAATCTATGTAATCAAAGACTGATTTAATTCAGACGTATTGTGAGAGTAAATGGATTATAAAATATTATGATGTTGAGAAAAATTGATTGAAGAGAGGAAGACCTGCAATGTGCTAGTTAAAAGGGGTCAAGAAAGCTAACAGAAGGTCACTATATGAGCTGCTAATAATGGTTACCAACAGATCAAATTGAAGAATATTTGTCATCATATAGTCATCCAAAATCGATTTGATTTTTCTTTTACATTTATTAATCAACCAGGCACGATATTGAAATATTTGCGACTAATACAGAGGAAACAAAACAACAAACAAATTAGAACTTAGAATTAAATATTTACCAATTTACATGTATTATTCTACAAAATCCATAAAATGTATATAGATAAAGTGGCTGAGTTAAAAGAGTTACCATTTAAATCAGGGAACAAACGATGTCTTACTTCTGCAAAGTTCGTACAGTGGTAGATAAGATAAAGAACAGTTTGTTCTGTTTACCCGTAAGAACAATTTGGTGTTTCTGATAAACCTCTTAAAAAATCGACTTGATGGAAGCTAAAAAACAGAATCACTCTAATACTTCAAGTCTATAGATAGCTGCAAGGTCCAAGATGTTGACCCAATCCCCGAGGCCAATACTTATTACATAGTGTCGTCACAATGGAGTTGATTTGACCCGGCGTTGGTTCTTGATGCAATTCTATCATCCCCTTTTTCATTAGCTCTTTCTTCCTCAGCTTGTATTGCAATATACTTGATATTGATGCGAACTTGTTTTATATAATGTCGCAATACATTCGTGTGGGAATACAATTCAATCTAGGACCCTTATTGGAAAACCCTAAATCAACAACGAACTAATTTATTGATTTACTTTTATAGCCAATAAATCTTATAGCTGACATCTTGTTATAGCGATGCTTAACCTATAATAATAATGCGAAAAATAGTACAATGGTGAAATTGTACTTGGACAAGGTGAACACATGAAAAAAAAACATCTTCTGATTGTGCAACAAAGAGTTACTGATGGCTTGCGCCATCTATCGGAATATATATGAACTAATTGTTGATTTGCTTTAATTATTTCTGTATTAGCTCAATACCCTATCTTGGTTAATCAAGAAAAGCTAACCACGTAAGCGTTTCAGGCGGTTGGCCTTTATCATCGTGTTGCAGGCCAAATTATTTGTTTACTATATAAATATTCAAAACCATTGTAGAGTTATTATTTATATATATTCAGAAAAATATTGTTTGATAAAAAAATTCCATGGTTCTGTCTTTGCTCCTTTTATTACCCTAAATCTTCAATTTTTCCTTTTTTTTCTATATTCTGCTTAAATGACGCGTAACGGCCGAGGTAAAAGCGTGAACTTGTTATAACCCTATATTGTTACATAAATAATTAAAAACTTTTTGATACCCAAATAATAATATTTAATAATTTTTTTTTAATCATCATTAATTTACAACTATCTTTCATATAAATTATATATAATTCTACTATATATATTCTATAAATAATTCCCATTCAAAGTTTTTATATCCAAAATAGAAACCATTTTGGTTATTTCCATGTTACAAAACCAGGAACGAAACGACTTTAAAAAAATTACCAAGCAAAATCTATTTCTCAGAAATTCCAATTTGCCCGGAGGAATAGGAAATTGTATTTGCGTGGCACGAGGCAAATTCATCAATTTTTATATGGAAGAACCTTTTTTCCTGTTTATAATTGAATAAAGAAACCACTAAAAACATTTATCAATCACACATACATACTAAATATATTTGTATAATTTCCTATTTTAAACAGAAATTTTAAAATAATTTGTTTTGAATTTATGTTTTATTGATATTTGACTAATATTCCCAAAATAAATATCTTAAGGGTAAAATATTTATATTTTTTATTACTTTAGTTTTTAAAATAGTTAAATTTTTACTTCCGAAAAGAATAAATTTAATATTTCAAATTATAATATATATATATGTTTAGATAATAAAAAGGCATATATTGGATTAAATAAAATATTTATTTGCCAATATTTCGGTTGGCTAATCGCCAAACTTTGTCAAGGCATTACATACCGAATACCGAAATATGGGCAAATATATTTTATTCAATCCATTATATGCTTTTTTATTATTTAAAGATATAAATATGGATTTCTCTACTATATATATTTAATTATATTGTAGCGTAGAAATCAAGCCTTGAAATATCCTAAGATATAAAAGTATTTATTGATGACGTCACAGCGACGAGTCGACAATTATTAACAGGTCAGCCAAACTATTTACAGCTAGAGAATCTTAAGCAAGAAAGCAAAGAAATATTTTAAAGATGATTTCACAAATACAGATTAATATATATTTTTATATTCTGTTGAATATACTGTATTTTCATTGAATAATATTAAATTAAATAATAAAATATTTCTTCGCCACAATATAAAAAGGCATATATTGAATCAAAATAGAATTTATTTCACCAATATTTCAGTTGGCTGAACGCCAACTTTTTCATGGTATTATAACATATTTGTATGAATAGTCAACATATTGTATTGAAATCAATTCATATTGGTCAAATATTGTGGAAATCTATGCGAAAGAAACACACAAAATCAAACAAAAAGCCACAAATAAACAGATATTAATTCTCATATAGATAATATAAGCTTTAGGGAATGATATCTTTCAACAAGCTGTGAATTTACTGGGAAATATGTAAATAGGTACTTTGCCTTTGTGTGTTATTCTTTTATTGATATCCTGGATGAATATCTCTCTTTCCCCAACACTATCCAATGTGTATGAATGAATTATTTGAAATTGAAAAAATAAAAAGTTTTTTTTTTATTTTATTTCAATTTAAAACGCTATGTCCCCCTAGGAACACTTGCGCTGTCATACATGTATGCTTTTACATTTGTCTTTACATATATATGCAATAATTTTAGGCCGTGAATTGAATAGTCATATGATATTAACAATGAGAAAGAGAGAAAAAAAATGTGAAAAAGAACTGTATAGAAAGGAAGAAGTCTGTCAATATATATAATAAGCATAATATAAATGGTCAGTTTCTTAAAAGATATTTGTTGCTATATAATAAAAATAAAACGAAATATTTCACATGATTCATTCAATGGAAAAGTTTACGTTATTGTCAATCATAAACTCCGCCTTTGCCGGTCCCAAGCCCGAATGATAAAGGAGGAGGGGGAGCAGTAACAAGCTCGGTAAAAAACCTGGGTTCAGCTGGCCCGGCTGATAGTACCCTGTAAGGGCTCCTAATCCAGGGATACAGGATGAACAGCGTTTGTACTCCATGTTAGGGGTGGCTACACATGGCGTCTGTTTCTCATGTCAGAGGCGGCCAATTCTTTTGGAGCTAAGTCGGCCTGCCACTGAGTAGTGCTCCCTGTCTTAATGACAAAGGCAGACACATTCTACTTCACCCAGTCATGATGGTTGTCACATCAACAGACACCATCAAGGGTCACAACTTGATACCCTAATATGGTTGAGTGGAGATAAGAAAGAAGAAGTCCTTGTTATACCAACCCCTCTACTATAACAGCTACATCTTTATAACTCTGATGAGTCAATACAACCATATAAATACTTTATTAGGGTCAACGCACCACATTGGATACTCCCATTTGAATATGCATATATTTTCGCTTATATATTACATCTTACAATTCTTTCATTGGCCTTGTAGAACGAGAGTGGTGTACGCGTGTTCACATGTTTTAGTAAAAAATAAAGTCGGTTTTACGGGCGAATATTTTACGTGACAACGGTAGAATATTTATTGATATGAATATAATTAAATTGCACAATAGGAACAAGGAATTGAATGAAAATAAGAATTGCACAAATTTTAACTATAGAAATATATTTTGTTTACTAAAACATTGTACATGTAAACTTAAACTTAACTAATTCCTATTTGAGTGATTTTGTTGAGGATAGGACGATGATAGGAGAAATATGAAATGAAAGGAAGTGTTTCTGCTGTAATGTGTCTTGCGAAAGTCAAGTCGATAGTTGTTCCTTTTAACGTAGTTGACTTAGAAACGTTTGATACGCAATCAAGATTATACGTATTTTTCATGAAATTAAGAAACGAGTTGTCAGGCTTTACGTTTTTGTTAAAATCACCACACAGAAGAATCGGTATACTAGAATCAATTTGCACGAACGGTGGCACGTACTGGCTGTTGTGAATGTACGGACCGAGTCCTTGCCATAGTAACATTCCAATATCCTGCATACTAGCTCCTGGATGAATATATACAGCACCGAGTATAAACTTGAAGCTAGTATTAGCGGCGAAGCAAGTAACTTCAGTCATGCACATGTCACCCTTGGTTTTAATGACACGAGTTACGTCTGTAATCGCAACTTGGAACACTTCCGCCGTAAATGTCGATGATAATTTACGATAGATCGCCACTCCACCAGCCGCGTTGGTATCTGAGTTAGGTCGATTATTTTCCCTGGATACGCACTCATAACCCTTGATTGGAGTTGGTTCACAAGTGTCGCGCATCCACGTTTCAGTCAATACTAAATAGTCTGATCGTGGTATCACTGTATCTGTTTCAATGTCCGCGGCATGGGCACTTAAACTTTGACAGTTGATGTTCGTTACAATAAGTTGTCCAGCGTCGGTTGCGTCGTCACAGAATTTTACGGCTTGTTTGGTAATTGTGTCTAGAGTGTGTCCACGAAGTCGTAAGTATTCATTGCGAATATCTCGAGTAGTCTGTGAGTCGTTTCCATCTCGGCCATGTTTGAAAACCAATGGAGAGTCCTTTTCTGTTATGATGTACAATCCGTCGATACTTGTGACGCGGCTCATGGCTACATATACCAATAATCAATTCGAAAATCAAAACATTTATTCAGATCGAAGGTTCAAATTTTTGCTAAATAAATTTGAAACTATTTAAAATTTGTAAAATAATAATTAATTAATTAATTAATTTTAAACTAATAATTTACTTAACACTATCAACATTTATCAATAGTATGACATAACCTATAAACTCAGTTTCTCAACTTTTGTGTCAATCTAACAATTAATCAATCAATCATAGTTTACGATAATGAAATATCAGTGTACAATTATTTACCTTTATTGTTGTAGTTGTTGTAAATGACGAATCTAAGCACTCCACATTTTCACTACAGACACAGCTGACGATACTTTAACCACACGTGTGAACTTGTATTATGACGCTTTCTTGTTTTTCCAACGCCAAGAACGTTCGAGAAAGACAAAGACAGAGACAAGCATGCGCCGATTCAATGCGCCTAATTCTCTAGCGCTGCGCGCGCAGCACTCTCGTTCGGTGACTCATCGTAACGTTACCGGGCGTTACACTTTTTCATAAGTGACTCCCAGCCGCAACCTAATTTAAGACGTTGTCACGTCAAAAAAAAAAACATCCTCGATAAAGAGAGGCTAGTTGCTTCTCGAAATATTTGAACAATAAAATACCTTTAAATCCAATATATGCATCTATAGCAGCTCCCAAATATTAACCTTACATATTTTCATTATAAGTTTTAATTTGTTTAATAACTATTCAATTCAAATATTAAATTAAAATATTTATCTCTTATAAATATATAATGCTCATAAATATACATTATTAAAATTATATGAATTAATATTAATATCATATTATTTGTTATAATAATAATATAATATAAAATAATTATACATCATTCTGAATATAAATCATATAAATTTCAAATATTTATTTATAATATATCAAACCCATATATCTAATATTTTATAATATTGAAATGATATTCGAACAGAACATAAAAAGAACATCAACATGTAGTTTACAATAATACTTCTGATAATTTGTATTGAATAAATGTAATTAAAAGTTGATTTTACGATAAATAATTTGTTGTCTGACTCCGCTAAAAATTTCATACCTACCAACAACACATCCTTTTTGAATATTACATCTATGTGACACTACAATCTTGTAAGGCTCAGTGGTTCTTTCTTCAAGTTTACTAATTTGAAGACGGCAGACGGCACAAAAACTTATAAAGCATGCAACAACTGTCCTGGTGTGGAACTAACACCTACTCACATATTCTCATGCCCAGCAATGGCCGCAGCTTTGCAGAAAATTGACTTAGACCCAGAGCAGCAGCTTTACACACCCAAGATAGTGGATATTGCTGCTGCTGTGATGGAGATGCATGGAGACATCTGAGAGTCTTCTTTCGACACGACAACAACAACAATACAGTATACACACCCAAGATAGAGGACATTGCTGCTGCTGTGATGGAGATGAATGGAGACATCTGAGAGTCTTCTTTGGACACGACAACAACAACAATACAGTTTACACACCCAAGATAGTGGACATTGCTGCTGCTGTGATGGAGATGCATGGAAACATCTGAGTTTTTCTTTGGACACGACAACAACAACAATACAGTTTACACACCCAAGATAGTGGACATTGCTGCTGCTGTGATGGAGATGCATGGAGACATCTGAGAGTCTTCTTTGGACACGACAACAACAACAATACAGTGTACACATCCAAGATAGTGGACATTGCTACTGCTGTGATGGAGATGCATGGAGACATTTGAGACTCTTCTTTGGACACGACAACAACAACAATACAGTGTACACACCCAAGATAGTGGACATTGCTACTGCTGTGATGGAGATGCATGGAGACATCTGAGACTCTTCTTTGGACACGACAACAACAACAATACAGTTTACACACCCAAGATAGTGGACATTGCTGCTGCTGTGATGGAGATGCATGGAGACATTCGAGACTCTTCTTTGGACACGACAACAACAACAATACAGTGTACACACCCAAGATAGTGGACATTGCTACTGCTGTGATGGAGATGCATGGAAACATCTGAGATTCTTCTTTGGACACGACAACAACACAGTTTACACACCCAAGATAGTGGACATTGCTACTGCTGTGATGGAGATGCATGGAGACATCTGAGACTCTTCTTTGGACACGACAACAACAACAATACAGTTTACACACCCAAGATAGTGGACATTGCTGCTGCTGTGATGGAGATGCATGGAGACATTCGAGACTCTTCTTTGGACACGACAACAACAACAATACAGTGTACACACACCCAAGATAGTGGACATTGCTGCTGCTGTGATGGAGATGCATGGAGACATCTGAGACTCTTCTTTGGACACGACAACAACAACAATACAGTGTACACACACCCAAGATAGTGGACATTGCTGCTGCTGTGATGGAGATGCAGGGAGACATCTGAGACTCTTCTTTGGACACGACAACAACAACAATACAGTGTACACACCCAAGATAGTGGACATTGCTACTGCTGTGATGGAGATTCATGGAAACATCTGAGATTCTTCTTTGGACACGACAACAACAACAATACAGTGTACACACCCAAGATAGTGGACATTGCTACTGCTGTGATGGAGATGCATGGAGACATCTGAGACTCTTCTTTGGACACGACAACAACAACAATACAGTGTACACACCCAAGATAGTGGACATTGCTACTGCTGTGATGGAGATGCATGGAGACATCTGATACTCTTCTTTGGACACGACAACAACAACAATACAGTGTACACACCCAAGATTATGGACATTGCTACTGCTGTGATGGAGATGCATGGAGACATCTGAGAGTCTTCTTTGGACACGACAACAACAACAATACAGTGTACACACCCAAGATAGTGGACATTGCTACTGCTGTGATGGAGATGCATGGAGACATCTGAGACTCTTCTTTGGACACGACAACAACAACAATACAGTGTACACACCCAAGATAGTGGACATTGCTACTGCTGTGATGGAGATGCATGGAGACATCTGAGACTCTTCTTTGGACACGACAACAACAACAATACAGTTTACACACCCAAGATAGTGGACATTGCTGCTGCTGTGATGGAGATGCATGGAGACATCTGAGACTCTTCTTTGGACACGACAACAACAACAATACAGTGTACACACACCCAAGATAGTGGATATTGCTGCTGCTGTGATGGAGATGCATGGAGACATATGAGACTCTTCTTTGGACACGACAACAACAACAATACAGTGTACACACACCCAAGATAGTGGACATTGCTGCTGCTGTGATGGAGATGCATGGAGACATCTGAGACTCTTCTTTGGACACGACAACAACAACAATACAGTGTACACACACCCAAGATAGTGGATATTGCTGCTGCTGTGATGGAGATGCATGGAGACATCTGAGATTCTTCTTTGGACACGATAACAACAACAATACAGTGTACACACCCAAGATAGAGGACATTGCTGCTGCTGTGATGGAGATGCATGGAGACATCTGAGAGTCTTCTTTGGACACGACAACAACAACAATACAGTGTACACACCCAAGATAGTGGACATTGCTGCTGCTGTGATGGAGATGCATGGAGACATCTGAGAGTCTTCTTTGGACACGACAACAACAACAACTAATTTGAAGAATTTTACTTTTATTAGTTGGAAGTTAATTCGAAAAAAAAACACAGCCACATCAACCAATGATTTATTTTAACTCCCGACATTTCAGTAAATTCCTGTCACTGTATTCAGGACAATGATTACAGTGTACTCCGCTTATAACGAAGTCGCATTATCCATGACAATCACTTTGTTATATCCGAAGTTTGTTATATCCGCAGTTGGAAAAAAAAATGTTTTGTACCAATAATTTTATTTACTATTCAACTCAAAAGAGCAACACAAAGATCAATAACAACCTCATCAGGTGTTTTTGGAGAAGTAGTTTGTGATTTTCTTTTGACATTTAGAAGTCAGTAACAAGTGCTGAACACTCTTTTCGATGTTGTCCAAGTCTGACAGATGCCTATGAAGAGACTTGGACTCATCCTGACATTGAAGAAACAATCGCAGAGTTTGAATGCTCTCCAAGACCTCTTTTGGATGCGGAATGTGGACAATTGGGTCTACTTCTTCATCAACTTGGTCCGTTTCTTCTTCTTCTTTTGCTTGAAGAATGCTCTCGACAATTTCTACATCGGATAACATGGCATTTGTAACGACGTCATTGTCAGCGTCAGCATAAGAATCGAAATCCATCTCTAACGGTATTTTTAAAACTTCTTAAACAATTTAACTCTAAAACAATTTAATTTTGTTTAAATAATGTAAAAAAATACTTATAATATGTTTGCATATTTTAAAATTGTATATTATTAACTTATTTGTTGTGTATCATTAAATTTGTGTCATTCACCCGTTGTAATTTGATATATATTATGCATAATATATTAGTCAATTATAATGGTAAATGAGAAAACTTCGTTATAAACGGATAAAATAAAAATTTATACATGCAAATCACTTCGTTATAAGCGAAAATTCTTTATATCCGACTTCGCAATATCCAGAGTTCTTTTAATGGTTTAAGCCCTTCTTTTCTTTCGTGCAGACAATTTCATTCGCTATATGCGGAATTTCGCTATAACCGACTTTGTTATAAGCGGAGTACACTGTATACTGAATTCTATATAAGTAAAACTAGGAATCAAAATAACCCTTCCCCTGAGGATAATGGCAGAGAATCACTGACACGTCGGGAGTTAAATAATTCCAGCACGAAAATTCGACAGGTCTTCAATTCAACCTACAAGATGTCACATATCACTTCCATAGCATATTCTCCAAATACAATAGACTCATTCTAGAATCTTTAATCTCCAAAGACAATAATAGCATAAACAGAAGAATTGATCTACCCCAACAGTTCCAGCATATCCAACGCAGATGATGCCAACCCCCAATGAAACTATACCCTCTACAACTGCCAATATTTTTATTTTTGATTTTTTAAATGTATTTTTCTGAATCTCTATTGTATCTGTTGCACGCCTTTGCGGAGCCAGTGGCCTGATGAAACGTGACCGCGTGAATGCTTGCCTCCCGATACCTTAATAAAGAAATTCTGCAAATATTTTAAATTTATTTAACTCTCTCTCTCTCAATCATAATATTATTTGCATCAATATTTCAAGAAAAGGAATCTTCAGATATCAAAGTTTGCTAGGTTATACTGCACAAATATAGAAACTTGTCACCGTTAGCTTTAATTCCTTCTTCCAAGTTAAATGAATTTTTGGTAGATGTGGCTAAATGTTTTCCGAAAATATTATTTTGCTTATCCCTAGTACACGTGGTACAGGCCATGATAAAATATGGTGGGTAGAAGTAGGCGACTGTTTTTCTGTAAGTGCACCACATGTCTACACATGTGAAAAGCAGTTCGACTTTGCACTTACAAATGTACCAGAGCCCCGATTGATTACTTGCACTCGCTGGTGTAGTTGACCCTTTGCAAGAATTGGGGGCCATTGGAGCATTTTCTTTTAATTAGAAAAGTGCTCAATGCGGGAATCGAACCCGGATCGTAGCGGCCGAAAATAAGCGGTTTAGACCATCCTTCCACCGACCCCCCCTCCCGAATAATTTGAAGAAGGTATTTAGAAGTATAGATATGTCTTCAGTTAATTTATATCTATTGTAAAAATATATGGACGATAAATACTTGATGACGACTCTTTAGTAAAATCTATTCTTTCCTAACCCCTGTATTGTTCTACATATCTTATGAGTCAATATATTCTTCTCCATAGAATATAATTATAAATATAAATATTAACAGATCCAAGTATTTTCATTTCCATTAAAGACATGTATATTAAATTTAATACCTTTTAATTTTTAAAGCGCTATGTCCCCCTAGAAACACTTGCTATGTCAAACATGTATCCCTTTACATTTGTCTATACATATTTACAATAATGTTAGGCCGTAAAGAATAGTCCTATGATATTAACAAGGAGGAAGAGAGAAAAAACTAGAACAGAGAACTGTTTACAGAAGAAAGAAATGTCTGGCAATATGAACAATCAACTTAATATAAATGATTAGCTTCTTAAAAGATATTTGTTGATATATAATTTAAAATATATTTACAAATATAATTTAAGAAACTGATAATTTATATTAAGTTGTTGTACATATTGACATCCCAGGAGCAATGGCCACCCAGACCTTTCGGTCCATAAACCGGCATGCGTAGCATGCCCTCTGCTGCTACAAGCCACCGTACCAAAGGAATGATGTATTCTCCATGCACCGAGAGGCCATTGTTTGTACCTATTGGCAGACATTTATTTTTCTTTTGTAAACAGTTCTCTATTCTCGTTTTTTCTCTCTTTCTCCTTATCAATTTCTTATGACTATTCTTTACGGCCTAAAATTATTGTAAATATGTATAGACAAATGTAAAGTCAAACATGTATGATAGCGCAAGTGTTTCTAGGGGGACATAGCACTGCATACATGTATTATAGCGCAAGTGTTTCAAGGGGGACATAGCGCTTTAAATTAAAATAAAGTTAAAAATTTTGTGCTAAAAACATTCAATTTTAAATATAGTCGTGGCAAAGAAGCGCAACATCCACATAGAAAAGAGAAAGTGGAGGCCACGCGGCCTTTCTCCCCTCACAAAGGCCACGACCCCGACCCCCTTTTATTAGAATCCTTCAGGTCCCTAATGACTTGTCTCAGGAAGTCTTCTTTCACTTGTGTACAACTGCTGCTGTACATTAGATTTGTGCTGTTTGTCCCTTTATGGTGTAATTTCCCTCAGGCAAAAGCGTGTCGTGTACTTGCCTAATCTCTTTTCTTTTTAAAATTAAATTGAATTCAGTTTGTCTTTCTATTCACACACATCATTCAAGGCTTCTTTATTATCTTTTTTTCTATGGATACTATTATATATTAGACGAACAACATGGTGAAGGAAGACGAGTTTATTTTATTGATGCATAGGTGCAAGCTTTCGGGTAAAAACCCTTCAACAGGCGAACAATGAAGCGCGACTTATAAGTACTATGGTACAAATGGTATATATATATATAAAAAGAAAGTTTTTAAACTATTTATATGAGATTTAATATTTATTTTACTCAAAATCGGTCTTCCGTTAATATTAACATATATAAATAGTTTTAAAACTTTCTTTATATATATATATATATCATTTGTACCATAGTACTTATAAGTCGCGCTTCATTGCTCGCCTGTTGAAGGATTTTTACCCGAAAGCTTGCACCTATGCATCAATAAAAGAAACTCGTCTTCCTTCACCATGTTTTTCGTCTAATATCAAATCAGGAAGAATTCTCTATCTATACTATTATATATTATTATGTTAACAAATTATTTATATATACACTCATTTATATATCTTAAGGAAGTAAATAGTATTCGATGTTACCGGTAGTTTATATATTTTTTAAAGAAACAGAGGGAATTTTGTTCACAATTGGTTATCTCGTGTTTCTTCAATAAAGGTTACTGTTCTCAAATTGCTTACAAATTGATTGTCTGAATCCCGATAAACATACTAAAAGGTAAATTTATATAAGTTTTGCCTCTGAAATTGTACTTATATATTACATATCCCAAAAGGACACGTGGTACAAGGCCGTGGTAATCATGGTCGGTATTTAGCGACTGATTTTACTGTACGTGTGATCACATGTCTACATATGAAGAAATCCGTATGACTTTTGCATGTACATATGTACCATATCAAATACCTAATATAAAAATTTGCAGGTTTAGTGTTATGTCTTTATATTCAAATTAATGACATTTGTTTACACACAATAACAAAAACATTTTATTCTCGAAACATCTTTTGATTTTGATTACCACATGGATGATGATCAAAACAGAATATAGAAAATCAATGATAAATAATACACAACAATTTGTATAACATCGTTTGATATAAATCTTTGGATATCACTCTGGTAGTTTAATGCTGTAGGAAAACAGACATTTTTTGAATTTTTATCAGAGTCCAAAATGATATCAAATGTGAAGAAAGAAGAAAAAAATTGATCTATTTGAAGCTTCCATTGCTTTTTATACTAGTATCTCAAAGATATTCACCAATCAATTGTGTATAGTACAAACATTCTGTAAGTATACGATTGTAGATATAGAAGTGTAGAATAAGAAGGTTAAGGTTACTAAGTCATCCATTTAGGTTACTTAATAGTTGGTGTGGCACAAGACAATCTCTATAATTAGAATCAAGTGAACCACCTTTGAACTTTCTTTAGATGTTTTTTTCCTTGTCGCCTGGGGAGAATTCCCAGTGTTGTATTGACTTTGTTTTTTACCTTTCGAATTAACCTGGTATTATCTGCTGCAGGACATTTCGAAATAACATGGCTGCCTCAGGGACTTTAGTATTTAAAATACCTTTAGGAGGACTTAAACTCAATATAGAGGGTCGGTGGAAGGATGGTTTAAACCAGGGGTTGGCAAACCTTTGAGTCGGAAGAGTCAAAAATTACAATTTATAAAATTTCGAGGTTTTTTAACAGATTTTTTTTTCTTGCCAACAGTAAATTGTACTCGCATAAATAATATTTGCGTATGGAACTATATAAAGAGAAATTCAGCTTTACATCCAAAAAGCAGCATGCGGCTCTCGAGCTGCAGTTGACCGATATCTGGTCTAAACCGTTGGTTTTCGATCGCTACAACCTTGGATCGAATCCCGTATTAGGCACTTTTTTTCTGATTTAAAAAAGGTTCCAATGGCCCTCGATTCTTGTAAAAGTCCAACCCCAATAGCGAGTGCAAGTAACTAAACGCGGCTTTGGTACATATGTAAATGCAAAGTCGAACTGAAGGATGTTATGAAAGCGAAACAACCCATGTACAGATGAGGATCATAGCTATAAATAATGTTATATAGGTTAACCTTTTGTTTGAATTTGCCAAAACTGGTGATGCGGTCGATTCTTTATCCTCACCATTACGTTTGGTACTAGTGTGAAGAAAATGCATTGTTTTAATGCATATAAGCTTATGTCCATAGTTCTCTTGAAACCCATTTCTGAGATTCCATCCTTCAGTGCTGCGTATATAATCAGAATCGTCCAATACAGTATTAGAGCTCTGAGAAGCGGTCTGGTGGATTAAATTGGCGGAACCGCTGGGAGGGTTCACCACTGATGAGTCAAGCCCTCCCAATGTATTTTTTCATCACAGAAAGGACAGTAGAAGTTTGTATTATGTATAAAAGAAACATTCGTGCTTTTAAATCCTTTCATTTTATATGTATAGATGGCGCGCTATTACTTTGTGTTAATGCATTTTAAAGAGAGGGATATCTCTTTTGATACATGATTACCATCCTCTTGTAAATTATGTTTTAAATAACTGTGTTTGACGAAGAAAGAGCGAGAGAGAGTTATAAAGAAATTTTCTAATATCAAATTTAATAATTTTCTTTGTCGATAAATCAATAAACTACGTCGAAAAGAATTTTGGAAATTCCTTGTGTAATTGATTATTTACGTATAAAAGATAAATTCGTTCTCAGAATGGTTTATTTCTTCATTAAAACTTTCTCCAAGATTGATCCAAATCATTGTTCAACTGGTGATAAGACGTTTGTTTTTAGTCGATCTAAAAATGTTATAGGAGGGTGTCTTTTTGATCCGGTGCCTAGAAATAAAACGTTTATGAATGAATGGTTTCACAACTATCTTATTGCAATGGAAAATATTGTGTTAAAATAGTGACATTTCTTTAATACATAGAACAAGAAAATAAGACCTAATCCAAATAATTTATTAGTGTGTGACGTTTCGGCAACAGCATTGCCACCATAATCAGACAAAAGAATAGTACTTTTGAATAATACTCATTGTATTCTTTTGTCTGATGATGGTGACAATGCTGTTGCAGAAACGTCACACACTAATAAATTATTTGGATTAGGTCTTATTTTCTTATATTATAATCTATAATCCAAATTGTGCTTTATCATTTAATACATAGAACAATTTGACTATGCATTTACAAAAAGCGATAATATTGATTGACTTCTTTCTATTGGAATATTGGATGAACTAATTCTATAATCGTAAAGACGATGGTAGAGCATAGTTTAATAATCTTATTCCATTTTACATTCTTGAACTCAGATCTTGATTGCTACAAGCATTCTTTAAGGTAATCTAACAACCAAAATATTTGAATACTTGAAACAACTTTCTAATATTAATAATTCATTGTGTGTGTGTGTTTATGGTGTCGCGCCGTAGTAGTATTTTAATTAACTAGAGAAAATCAATTGATAATAGCAAAAGATGAATGCGGAATACTGATATAGGCATCTATAAACAAGATGCGCAGCAATGATAATGATTCTGCCTTTGTTCGAGGTCACTAGAGCCATCAGAGCCCATGCTGACAAGATTAATGGAAGTGGATATAATGTTCATGGCCATACTAGCAAATTGATCGCTTGCTCTTACTCTAGACATGAATCTACAGTAGCTTAAAGTCTTATTATATATGTTGTTGATGTTGACGTTGTAAATATATTCAGTATCATTTATTTGAAAACACAAAACGCGATATCCTATCTAGGGATAATTGTGTCGATTTGCATTTTTTAAACAGAAACAGTTATAAACATATTATACAAGAAAAAGTAATCAAAAAGAGAAACAATGATATATATTAGAAACCTGAACATTTCTCAGGCCAGAAATATGATCAATATATTCAATATGTTTATTGTTTTTAAATATAACCTTAAAGAAACAAAAATTAAACATGTCGTATGAACAATGTTAACAATTGAAAACGAAAAAGTAATTTTATATTGAAAGAAATGCAAACTAGGTTAACCTACAGATGAAATATCAATTTAACAATGATTCAATCTTCTGGTAAGAAAATACAGTAATTTTACATACAACCGAATTATTATTATCATTGTATATAGTAATTGCAATTATATACTGACTCAATACATCTTAGACTTATAGATAATTCAAACACAATGATCATAAAGATTCATTCTTTTGATAAGAAAATACAGAAAGGTTACACACAACTAAATTACCTTGATCATTGGAAGCAATGGTCGCCTCTCCCGTCAAAATAAACGTCAGAATCTGACGCCATCTATTGACCGTCGCCGCAACTAGCGGCATCGGGTCGGTAACAAAGCCACAACACCAACTTTGGCAAACTGATAAGCGTCCACCTAGAGACCATGGTTTCGGGCTAATGGCTAATGGATAGTTTATTTTGACGGGAGAGGCGACCATTGCTTCCATGGATTAATTTTCTCCCGGCAAATTTTCCATCTATGTTTTGCCAATAGATTTGGCCCAGCCACATTGCCAGCAAAACACCACTTTGGTAGATTGTGAGGATTCCTTTAGATTCCGTGTGGATCATGGAATAAAGTTCGCCCTAGACCGACGAGGGCCTTTAGCCCGAAACCATGGTCTCTAGGTGGACGCTTATCAGTTTGCCAAAGTTGGTGTTGTGGCTTTGTCACCGACCGATGCCGCTAGTTGCGGCGACGGACAATAGATGGCGTCATATTCTGACGTTTATTTTGACGGGAGAAGCGACCATTGCTTCCATGGATTAATTTCCTCCCGGAAAAATTTCCATCTACATTGATCATTGTATATAGGAACTGCGTAATGATATACTGACTCAAGATATCTTCGGTTTACAGATGATCCATACACAATGATCATAATGATTCTATCTTTTGATAAGAAAATACAGAAAGAGGTTACACACAATCGAATTACTATGAACATGGTATATAGTAACTGCAATAATATACTGACTCAAGATATCTTCGGTTTACAGATGATCCATACACAATGATCATAATGATTCAATCTTTTGATAAGAAAATACCAGAAAGAGGTTACACACAATCGAATTACTATGAACATGGTATATAGTAACTGCAATAATATACTGACTCAAGATATCTTCGGTTTACAGATGATCCATACACAATGATCATAATGATTCAATCTTTTGATAAGAAAATACAGAAAGAGGTTACACACAATCGAATTACTATAACCATTCCATATAATAACCTCTTTAATATACCTACTCAAGACACTGTAGGTTTACAAATTCGAAATCGATTCTGAAGACATTGGAACATAGCAATATGAGGGTGACGAAACATTGATAATGTAAACCCAAGGACGTCAAATTGTTGGATTATTTAGAGATTTAATACAGTAGACGTTTATTTAAAACACCGTGGTTTCGACATTTCACAAATTAAAAGGTATTGATACTAGTTAGAGAAAGAACAGAAGACAAGAAAATGAAGATTGAATTGAATTAGCATATATTTCTAAGACATAATAGCCTACTAAAACGGTTAATTAACACTTTCGCTTCCAGACGCGGTAGCTTGTGTCCCTATTCAAATGAAGTAGGTGTAATGGCTTATTACCACAGTTGTATGACAATCTGTTAGGGCAATTATATAATGGTCACGTTAAAGGCAATCCAAAACTAAATTCTTTGAAAACCGAATTATTTATACAAAAGCCTTCCAACAGAGAGCATAGTTAAAAAATGGTTGTGACAATCAACAATAGTCGACTGTTAATGAAAAAGGTGTTAAAAGTGTGCAGACAACAAAGTAAACTTATGTTTGAATGGGTCGTTTGTGGATAAAAACATCCCATTCACTCGGTATTTTCAGTTCTTGGCTGTAAAGATATAATGAAGTAGACTTGCACCAAGTGACAGCATACCTTTTTATCACAGTATCTTCAATAAATAAAAGATTAATATGATCCAATAGCGAGTCATTTGTTATAAGAAATTTAAACTATTTTTGTCGCGTATGTTTATTTTTTTTATGAAACAATTTTCTACTGCCTTTAATGCAATGATAAAATAATGGAAGAGACCTGGCTCCTCGGTGGTGAACACTCTCAACATTTTCGCCAGTTTAATCTACCATACCGTTGATAAAACAGCCCAATACAATAGTACAGCTGTATGGGTAGATTAAACTGGCGGAACCGCTGGGAGAGTTCACCATTGATAAGTCAGTTCCTTCTTTTTTATCACTGCAGTAAAGGCAGTAGTAAATAGTTTCATCTTTAAAAAAATACGCTCAGTGCATATAGAAAAAATTGCAAAGACACAACGTCATCTGCAAATAGGTAACGGCGTTTATTTTTCCTGATACCATCAAATAAAATTAAAATGCAATTCAGATTGAATCAGAAAAATAAATGTGAATCTTAGATATCACTCTAGAGTGTTATGCACTCCTGAGAAAATAATCTTACACGCACGCTACTGTATATTCAAGTCTAGAGTAAGAGCAAGCGATCAAATTTCTAGTATGGCCGTGAACATTATATCTTCTTCCATTTATCTTGTCAGCATGGGCGCTGATGGCTCTAGTGATCTCGAACCATGGAAGAATCATTATCATTGTTGCACATCTTGTATTGAGTTTGGTAATTGAAAAAATGTTCATAATCACAGTCAGACGTATATTCGGCAAAAAAAATGGGTTAAGGACACATTGAAATCACCAGATCAAGAAAACACTCTCATTCTATATCTGTGAACTAACTGAAGAAACAAACCATGGCAACGTCAAACACCTGTTTGAAAGTAAATTAGCCCATTTTCCACTTGTGAGGTTTAATTTGAACCATAGTATATAAAACTTATTTAGACTTTTTATTTAACGTAAATCAAAATGATAAACAAGAGAAAACCGATCAACGAGTGTAAAACATAGGAAACTCAAGTACATATATTGTAGTTTCAACATTTATATACAGATAAATCTGTAAATATTGTTGTTGTTATCGTGTCCAATGAAGAACCTCAGATGTCTCCATACATCTCTATCACAGCATCGGCAATGTCCTCTATCTTGGGTGTGTAAAAACTGATGTTCGGGGTCCATGTCAATTTTCTGTTGTTGTTGTCGTGGTGTTCAATGAAGAGCCTCAGATGTCTCCATGCATTTCTATCACAGCAATGTTCTCTTAGGTGTGTAAAGCTGCTGTTCTGGGTCCATCTCAATCTTCCATTGTTGTTGTTGTCGTGTCCAATGAAGAACCTCAGATGTTTCCGTACATCTCTATCACAGCATCCGCAATGTCCTCTATCTTGGGTCCATGTCAATTTTCTGTTGTTGTCGTGTCCAATGAAGAGCCTCAGATGTCTCCATACATCTCTATCATAGCAGTTACAATATCCTCTATCTTGGGTATGTAAGCTGCTGTTTTAGGTCCATGTCAATTTTCTGCAAAGCTGCGGCCATTGCTGGACATGAGAATATGTAGGTAGGTGTTAGTTCCACATCAGGACAATTGTTTCATGTCCTGTAGGTTTGTGCCATCTGGATATATATAATATGTACTCATTGCATTCTGAAAAAAAAAATAAAAAGCTAATGACAGAGACAAAATTTGTTCTTTCTGGAAAATTCATTGAGGACTGCTTGTGAATTTCTATATCTAAAGATTAACCAAAAGGGGAAAATTGAACTTTTTTTCCTTTAATCATATACTGAAACCTGCATATGCACCTTAGCCAACTTCAAAAACACCAGCTTGAACAAATTCTTCCAAGACTACGTATTCGCTTAAAGATCTAACAACAAGTCATATTTTTATCGATTTTAGACAAAAATATATTCTTTTTTCCATTACCTTGTATTCACTTCAGTTATAGGATATCAATCTATGCTTTCTTCATGCGGTTAATCTGCATAAGACTGGTGGCCTTAATAAAGTTGTGTGTATTCACGCAGCAATATTTATTTTTCCTCTATAGATTGAAAAAATGCATTTTTTACTCCCATATCTCTTCCAACTGAATAGCCCCCTACAAGCTCAATCCATTATATGGAAATGAATGTAAAATTCAAATTTCTACCTGCCAAAATAGTGACAAGGATGATTCACATATTAGTTCACAATGCTTAGCTTTCTAAATGACCCAATATTATATTCACCAATTACTTATACTTATTAAAATACAAACATAAGTTCTCCAGAAAAAAGTTTATTTTTTAAAAATCATTTATTTATAAATATCTCTAGCTTTCGGGCAAAAAAAAAACCTTCTACAGGAGAAAATATTCTACATTGAACCGCCAATAGAATAAGAATTAAAATCAAATAAAATGCTTCCGATGTTCACAGTTATTTGAACGTAGGAACAACACGGGCCTCCATTGCACGTACTTATCGACTTTGCTATAGCAGAGGCGATATCTTCATTTGGAGGTTATGGGGTGGATTCAGGTAATAGTATGTTATATATTTCTGGAATGTATATTTCCCTGGAAGCCTAATATTTGTATTTTAATATTATATCAAGAGATTATTTATCGAAATACTTAGAGTTATACCATATCATAACTGTTTTTTTTTTTAAACAGAGGAATGTCAGTATATTTAATTGTAAATTTTATCCACAAGTTAAAGTATTTTTAAAGGTTGGCATTACAACTTTACAGAGTTACAGAATGAATTACATATTTCGACATTATTCGTCGTATGCTATTTTTTAAATAATTATTCTTTATTTTTCTTCAGACGATGATGCAGGAGATTAATTCAATCTTATCATAGATAAAATATATTAATATATATACAATTATCAATAACAATTGCCATACCTATTTGATTCAATATTCGTTAAAAAAAAAAACAGCCAGTATCTTTAAATGTGGAAAGAGATTGTGAAGGTGGGAACTTCAAGTATTCTTTTAGGATTTCTTTGTCCTAAATACCAGAGAAGAAATTGCTCATAAATCACAAGTTTCAACATGGCCGGCATGGATGCCGTCATATGAAGTTGGCATCGTGACTACGCCCGCAACACCCCATCAATTGCGTTCACAGAACTCACACAGAAAACTTTGAAAAATTCTAAATACTTAACTTAATTATAGTAATAATCAATAGAATAATTTTAACGCCTTTCTAAATGTTTCAATTTTTGTTTTCTCCTAACGAGGACAAAATAATTTTGTCGAAACGTCGAGATAATAAAAAGATTTACTGGCCGAAGTATCTTCAATTTCAAGAAATACATAATAAAATTCTATAGATATCATACAGAAGAAAATGCTTAATTTAACAGACCACTATGACATTAGGCATCAAAATGTTTTTTATTTTTTATTTTTTTCTCTCTTTTATCCCTCCACTAAATATTTTTATTTTTGTTTTGTTTAATCATATATTTACTACCATTGACATGTTTAATAGTGAATAAAATACACTCATGGACAAAACATAAGGAATTTATACATTTGAGCATGTATATCGGGACTCAGACAATAACTCTAAAAGTTTTTCGATACACAGGGACTTCAATAACGACGAGATAATCAAGTGTGAATAAAATCACCTCTGTCTCTCCTTAACAAGAAAAGGCGGTATTAAAAACTTTCCAATTTTTTAGGTTTGGTCCATGAGTATATTTTGAATTCTAAAAATCTCTATCTTTAAGCGAGACCAAATGGTGGGCTTCAAGCTTGGTACTGTTTCCCTCTCTCTTGAGCAGGGTTCTTAA
>CP092869.1:80177502-80244026 GCA_030710605.1 Cordylochernes scorpioides | reverse complement strand
AGAACTCCATTCACACGTCTAAATTCTGTTATTTTATTCCGTATATATGTATGTTTTATATCAAAACAATAAAAAGAATAATGTAAACTGAATTTTTTTTACCTTTTGTTTTCTCCTTTATTGAATATATTTAATATTGTTTTTGCATACATACTGGAATTTCAAACAAATGAGTATATTTGTTTTATAAAAGGAGTTTGAGACTCGGGAGGGTCTAATATTTTAAACTACCAGTATAATGTATAGTTTATATTTATTTGCGGAAAATGGCTTTACATAGTTTCTAATTTGAATTGTCTCCTAATGAAATTCCATTTTGAAACGTTTTACATTAACATCTTAATGTCGTGATTCATTTGGATGAGAAAAGCGAAGACGTGGTACGTGGATGATTCCACACTCGCCTTTTCAGTGATACGCTAACCTATGCACAGTGGATTCTGTAACCAATGGACATGCGTCGGACCTGGAATCTGTTGTTGGGATCTGTGCTGCCTGGAGTATAGGAGATCTATCTATGCCTTCTTCCTGTAGTGAATCTATATATGACCGATGGTCTTAATTAAGCTGTGTGTGTATTTATATCTTAAAGTCTTTACATATGAAAGGAAACGCTATTTAATAAACATGTGCTATTTAAAGCCATGTGTAAGGTCAGAAGGGAAGGAATCAAAATAAAATTTCCCGGTTGGAAAAGAACATTTCACAGAATCATCTACAAGATTTACGTAGGTAGACACATCTTCCCTCACATGTGTGGATTTATCGCTGGCTATTCCTATGAGATCATGGGGTTCAACCTATGTGCACTCTCTTTCCTTCCTCTATTTAAAAATAATCTCTTGCCATTTTATCCTTATAAGATTCATTTATCCTTAAGTGTTAGATTATCCTTTATGTTAAGACTGTGTGGTCATTAGTTGTTCACCTTTGTTAATATTCTATTAGGCCATTTAGGGCTATTAATTTTCGTGGAAAGGGTAATGAAATTCATGAAGTGATAGCAGTTTCCCTACGAAATTCTCTCCTATATAATCTACATTAGTATTATATAAATTTTTATTTTCGTGAAAACATCCTCAAAATTGAAACATATTAATATACCATACATAGAAATAGTTAGAAATAGAATATATACATTCATATATATTTTTGAAAATAGAGCAATCCATAAATAAATCTTTAATTAAAAAGGCATATATTGTATCAAAATATCATTTATTTTACCAATATTTCAGTTGACTGAACGCCAACCTTTAGCAAGGTTGTTGACACACTTTAAAATGTTATAACACCTTGATAAAGGTTGGCGTTCAGCCAACTGAAATATTGGTAAAATAAATGACATTTTGATCCAATATATGCCTTTTAAATTATATATATATATATATATATATATATATATATATATATATGGGTTGGCCAAATATCAGGGAACAGGCTTAATGAATGTTTAGTTGATTTCTGTTCCACCAGATGGCGCTCTGCCTTCTGTAAAGCATATGTGCTCCTGGTCAACATATATATATATATAGATTGAAAAAAATAGAAAAAATAAAAAATATATACCATTTCTTGGGTTCTCAAGAAGCCTCTGGGACTAAAAATATTTTTGGTGTTACAGCCTACTCCACGCTGACGAGCGCCAACAGCGCGAAACGCGTTCGTTGATAGCTTTTCTTGATTTATCAAGAAATTGAGTTGGCCAAATATTAGGGAACAGAATAAATCAATTTTTATTTGAATTTTGTTTCACCAGATGGCGCTCTGCCATCTAAAAAGTACATATGCTCCTGGTCAGGATATGCCTTTTTATTTTTAATATATATTTTATATTAAAATATCATTTTATTTAAAATTATATTTCATAGATTCAAATACTCTGTTAAATCTACCGCCAGAGTTCACGCTTCCCCTATAAAAACTCATTGTTGTTGTTTCCCGATGGCCGGCTCAAACCGTTTGTACATTATGTAAATAATCTTTTGTTTTCCTTATTCTACTCGCCTTAAGCCAGGCATTGCTTTTATCAAATTATGTTTTTTATATATCCCATAAGTTCAATTAAAGCTATTTTTGATCAAAACTATTTTTCATTATTATATTTTCACGATTTTTGCCACGACTGAATCACCTATACCATTTAGTACTAAAAAGAACCAGCAAATAACTCCATAGCATAATCTTTAAGATAATCAAAAATCAACAGAAAATCTCATTTTTATATCTATATAACATATATACATAACATATAAGTCATTTTTTTAACGCAACTTTTTTTTATATTTCTACAAATTTCTCACTGGAAAAATATTGGAATGTCTTGACTAATCAATGATGACTCTCCTAACAGTTTAGCTATGTAATATAGATTGAATTTTAGCCCTTTTGAGGATATTTCTATTAAAATAAACATTCTTTAATACAAAGCAATAACATGTCATCTATATAATACAAATGAAAACACTAAGACGCGATTGTTTATTTTCAAAAATGAATCAAGCTTCTACTGTCCCTACTGCGATGAAAATATTATATTGGGAGGGCTTGGCTTATCAGTGGTGAACTCTCCCAGTGGTTTCGTCAATTTAGAGATCCTATACTGTATTGGATCATTCTACTTTTATATGTAACACTGAAAAGTGGTATATTAGAAATGGTATTTAAGCAAACAATGGACATAAGCTTGATTCATTAGAATAAGTGTACGATTGATGTTAGTTCTATTCTACTAAATGTCTATCCACAGGGTGGTGAAATATATAGAACTGTAGGTGTGTAGAGTTCTTAAACATACGATTGTGGTCACACGATAGACTTATTAATTAACAAGCAGACGAAGAAAAACATTCCCGCGTCGTTTGATTAGTTTGTCAAGCGCTTACATTTGGAGGTTATATTTAAATAAATAAACAAACTGGAGTTTTGTTTGTTTTACATGAAATTACCTAAATTGCCTCGAAAACTATTTATGTAATGGTGAGGTCATGTTAAAGTGAAATCTGAAAGTTTTTTAAATTCTAAGTAATTATATGTTTTTAATATTTATTTTATTTGATAAATACAAATATATTGTAGGACCTACTTAATAATCTGAACTTACACTTATTTTCCAAATAAATTAAATAAATACGCGCATATATGAATACTTTATTTAATAAATGTATTTATTAAAAAGAAAAAATCTTTTATGATACATTATTGATTGCATCATTGACTGATCAGACTGCCATCTCCTAGAAGAAGGGTACCCCCTGGATAACTAACCAACGGTAGCTAACTAAACAAAACCTATCATTAAGACCCTATAATAGTTTCCATGACATTGTGCAATGACACAAGGAATAATTAAAAAGAATAATTTGTATTTCAAAAATCATTAAAGTTATATATACAATACTCATTAATATAGTAAAAGGTTGGGAAAAAAATATATATATACTTGCTTATAAGACACCCATGCGTTTGTTTTCATAATAAAAAGCGTATTGCAAGAAAATTTTATACTTATACTGATCTCTTTCTTCCAAACTTTCTAATTCTTAGAGTAGAATCTGATTTAAGACTTATACATTTGTTTCAATAAAAGGTATATGAGTGTGTTTTCTTCAATATTTTATTACTAAATTAGTCAAAAAATTAATAAAATAGATATGTGGTATAAAACAATGTATCTCTCGTAACCGTTAGAAGGATTTGCTACTGATGGACAATGTCTTCTGAATTAAATTATTTTTTTCATATCGCTTATATTAGTCCATAGATATAAACTCTTTAAAAAAAACTTGAGGAAGTTGAAATTTTTTTTCTTTGTTGTATACGGTCGTCTATTTTTGAAGGAGACAGAGTCAATTTTGTTCACACTTGGTTATCTCGTGTTGTCTTCAATAAAAGTCACTGTGTATCAAATATCTTTCAGAGTTATTGTCTGAATCCCGATATACATGCTAAAAGGTAACTTTTTAAAGTTTTTTTCTATGAGTGTAGTTTTTCATTAAAAAAATGTATATTGCATAATAAAGACACTTATCTATACTAATTATCGTTTTTTTTTTAGTTTAAGGTTTATTCTAACGCTTTAATCATTATTTGTAAAACTAAAAGCAATTAACTACAAAGTGCTAATTGCGGCAAATTATTTTATTGTTTAAAAACGAAAACGCTGAATTTTCGTAAAATATTTCTTTTAACATACACCATTTCAAAAGTATTGATATGACTTAAACTATTAGGTGATGTATATACATACATTGTAAGATATGAAAATATGTAACTAAATTTGTATAGATATTATTTTTAATATCATATAAGGCACAATTGGATTTAGGATTAGAAACACAAGGTAATAAGACCAAATCTAAATAAATAAATAGTGTGTGACGTTTCGGTAACAGCGATGTTATTGAAACGTCTCACACCATTTATTTCTTTGAATTTGATATAATCACTTTGTGTTTCTGGTTTTGAATATATATGACAAATTTAAATTCAAAACAGAAGTAATATTTATTAGGGGTAATATGAAAACTAATATTCTCTATTGATTGGGGAATTTCCATTGTACAATGACAGGTTCTTGATTAGTTCTATAGCTTCTAGGGTCAGTCCTTTAATCTATTGATTCGATTTTATTACTTCTTGAAAGTAAAGGGAATTACAATCGTAATGAAATTGCATGTAGAGTCTTTCCGACTCAAATGTTTGAGATTGAGTCTCTTTGGGATTGACGTCTGTATGATGTAAACATACTAAAGGTCTAGCCATGCCTGAAAGACATGGATGGGGTTGGTGTATGCATTAACGCCTTAGCATCTCGGTACACCATAGAGAATAAATACTCATGGGTATTGAAGATATATGTGACTAACATCGTATATCCCAAGAATACATATTTAGCCAAATCCAAAGGGCAAGGCTGTGGTTGAAAGATTCATTAATGCCCATTCATTTCGTTACGCCATAGACAGAAAGAAGGTATGATAGAAAAAAATATAACTAGGAATAATAAAATCATCATTGATTTTCATTCCTTAGATAAAGAACAGCAAATACTATAAAGATAAAGGATGACCGGAGATGATATATTCAATAATGCCTTTTCATTTCGTTACGCCATAGACAGCAAGTACTGTAAGGAAAAGAGGCAGGAATGCTTTCGTTATTGTGTTACTAAAAGACTGTTAATACCGATAGCTTGAGGTAATAAAAATGATAAAGAAACACATTCTCGGATGGATCTTCGATTCACTTAATAGAGAGCAAATACTGTAAATAAAAGGTATAGTAGGAATGATATAGGCATTGGTACCCTTTCAGTTCGTTAAGCCAAGGACGAAAAAATTTGTAGCAAGATAGAAAAGGGATAGCGGGCATGATATAGGTATCATTTTATATTGATACGCCATAAAGAGCAGCAAGTACTGTAAGTAAAAGGGGTGATGGGGATATTATTGGCATTAGTGCCTTTTCAGTTTGTTAAGCAATGGATAAGTACTGTAGGGATATGGAGATGGTATAGCGGGTATGATATAGGTATTATCGTTGTATATTGATACGACATAGAGAGCAGCAAGTAATGTAGGTAAAAGGGATTTGTGGGAATTTTATATAGGCATTAGTGTCCTATCATATCGTTAAGCCATGGGCAACAAGTACTGTAGGGATATGGAGATGGTATAGCGGGTATGATATAGGTATTATCGTTGTATATTTATACGAGATAGAGAGCAGCAAGTAATGTAGGTAAAAGGGATTTGTGGGAATTTTATATAGGCATTAGTGTTCTATCATTTCGTTAAGCCATGGGCAACAAGTACTGTAGGGATATGGAGATGGTATAGCGGGTATGATATAGGTATTATCGTTGTATATTTATACGAGATAGAGAGCAGCAAGTAATGTAGGTAAAAGGGATTTGTGGGAATTTTATATAGGCATTAGTGTTCTATCATTTCGTTAAGCCATGGGCAACAAGTACTGTAGGGATATGGAGATGGTATAGCGGGTATGATATAGGTATTATCGTTGTATATTTATACGAGATAGAGAGCAGCAAGTAATGTAGGTAAAAGGTATTTGTGGGAATTATATAGGCATTAGTGTTCTATCATTTCGTTAAGCCATGGGCAACAAGTACTGTAGGGAGATGGAGAAGGGAAAACGGACATTATATAGGTATTATCGTTGTATATTGATACGACATTGAGAGCAGCAAAATCTGCAGGGAGAAGGAGAAGAGATAGCGGACATGATATTGGCATCCTGTCATATTGATACGCCATAGAGAGCAGCAAGTACTGTAGATAAAAGGGATGACAGGGATGATATGAGAATTAGTGCCCTATCATTTCGTGAAGCCATGGGCAAAAGTACTTTAAGGTGATAGGGAATGAATAGCGGGACACGATATAAGTATTATCCTTGTATATTGATACGACAAAAAGGGCAGCAAGTAGTGTATGGAGAAAGGATGGCCGAGATGATATAGGCCTCAATGCCCTGTCATATTGATACGACGAGAGCAGTAAGTACTGTAGGGAAATGGAGAAGGGATAGCGGGTATGATATAGGCTTTAATGTCCTTACATATTGATACGCCATAGAGAGCAACAACTACAGTAGGGAGAAAGGATTTCGGGACACGATCCTTATATATTGATACGCCTTAGACAATAAGTACTGTAGGGAGATGAAGAAGTGATAGAAGACACGATATAGGTATTATCCTTGATACGCCATAGATAGCAGCAAGTAGTGTAGTGAGGGAGGGAGGGAGAGTGGCCCACCTGTGGCACTCCGACCTGGCACCGGCCAACAACTGTCCGGCCACCGGCTGGTCCCACCGCCGATGTAGGTCACGAAGGAGAGAGTGACCCCCGGGCCGCCCGCCCTCCCTTCACGGCATCCCTTCGTACGTCTATCGCTCAACAATGATTGAAAATCTCTGAATACATAACTATGTTTTGTTCTTCCTTTGAAACGATGTTTGAGTTTGTTTTTGTAACACAGCGTATATTTAAATATACTTAAAATTCGTGTTGTGTTTCGCGCGTTGATTTGTTCTTATGAATAACTCCGGATTTGCTGGTCCCAAGCCCGGATCAAAAAAGAGGAGGGGGAGCAGTAACAAGCTCACTAAAAAACCTGGGCTCAGCTGGCCAGGTTTATAGTACCCTGTAAGGGCTCCTAATCTAGGGATACAGGATGAGCAGCGTTTTTACTCCATGTATGTTAGGAGCGGCTGCACATGGTGTCTGTTCCTCAGCAATTTCTTTTGAAGCTAAGTCGGCCTGGCACTGAGTAGTGCTCCCAGACTTAATGACAAAGGCAGACGCATTCTACTTCATCCAGTGTGGAGATAAATAAGAAGAAAATTATTCTGAATAAATGAATATATAGGTTTTATAATGATTAAAGAAAGATTTAGAATAATTTCATATCAAATTAAAGGTATAATTTTCATATATTACAGCTATAACTTTATACTTCTTATACTTTATACTTAAAAACTTCCAACAAAATCTGGACAAAACCTCGTAAGGACAGTAGAAATTGTTTATTTTTAAAAATAATCATACACGTCTATAATAGTTTCGAATTTGCATACTATGTATATACACTGCGTGACATTGAAAATGGAACACCAAAAAATAGTGGCCGGAAAATTATGCATATTTCAGGGTAGACGCGCCTAACCGAGTTATGCAAATGATGTAAAATGCGCAGCTCTCGTGCGCACATGGAGTAAGATATAAGGGAAGGAACTTGCAGAAAGGACAGTATTCGTGTCGTTATTTCTTCAAGGAAAATCATTGTAGAAATTTTGTTCTTGTGTCAAAAGACACGTGTAATAACAGAGAATGCCAGGTTATCGTAAACGGAGGCAGTTCAAGCAGACAGACGCTTTTACGAGGGGCATGGTGATCGGACTGAAAAGGGCAGGTTGGTCCATACGTCAAATCGCAGCTGATACACACCTTGGTGCGTCCACGGTGCACCGACTGTGGAGAAGATGGTTGGAACAAGGAAATGTGGCAATTTATAGGAATGTCGGTGCAACCAGAGTGACGTCAGCACTTGTGGATCGGCGTATCCTTCGACAAGCAGTGGCGGCCTCACAAGCTACTTGTACCGCCATCCTGCAACATGTGCAAGATACCCTAGATCATTTTATCTCGACCAGAACCATTTCCTGTCGATTGGTTGCTAATGGCTTTCACTCATGCCGTCCGCTAAGAAGACTGCCATTGACCCCACCGAATAGGCGCCAACGTTTGGAATGGTGCCGGGCTAGATCGACGTGGATGACGGAATGGCACAGGGTCGTGTTCTCAGATGAGTCGCGTTTCTGCTTGTCCAGTGATAGTCGCCGTGTACGCGTGTGGCGTCGACGTGGAGAAAGGTCCAATCCGGCAGCAATTGTGGAACGCCCCACGTGCGACAACGTGGAATCATGGTTTGGGGCGCAATCGCGCATGATTTCAGGTCACCTATACTTCGTATTCAGGGCACTATGACGGCCCAACGATACGTTAATGATGTGCTGCGACCGGTGACACTCCCCTACCTTCAGGGGGTACCCAATGCCCTTTATCAGCAGGATAACGCCCGACCGCACACTGCTCGCATTAGCCAACAAGCTCTGCAAGATGTACAGATGCTTCCCTGGCCACCGTACTCTCCTGATCTCTCACCAATCGAGCACGTCTGGGACATCATTGGACGCCGTTTGCATGCCTTGCCACAGCCGCGTTCAGAAGACGAACTGTGGCAAATGGTTGAGAGAGAATGGAGAGCCATCCCTCAGGACGCCATCCGTACTCTGATTGACTCTCTACCTAGACGTGTTGCTGCGTGCATCGCCGTCCGCGGTGGTCCTACTTGCTACTAAGCCGACGCCGTTCTCGCTCTGTATTATGACTATCATTTTGAAATAAAGATCACTTATTGTTCGTCCCTGTCTCTCTCTGTCTGCCGAGTTTTATCACTTTCTGGCCACTATTTCTTGGTGTTCCATTTTCAATGTCACGCAGTGTATATTCTATATGCATAGATGTATATTCTATATACATACAAGATGAAAACATCTTAGATTAAGAACAGGTCTTTTTTTCTACTACACATTACTTGTTGTTGAGGTTTATAGATGGAATTTGTGATAACTTCTTAGAAAATTAAAGTCGTCATTACTTATCCCCATTGCGAATTTTACTTTTAGAGGAAACGTTTGAAAACACTTCCGATCTCAAGAAGAAGACATTTTTAAACCATCCATTATAAGCTGATAGTTTTAGGAGGAATTGGTGACAATATTGTTGCACCAAGTTACAGCTTTGCAGGCTCGTCGACCTTGGTTTCCTCCTTCTTGGTGTTATACACGTTTCCCGAGCGGGTTTCCATACTCAAAGCAAATAAATAAAAGTAAATAAAAATAAATTACCTTTTAAAGTTATTGTGTTTATTTATTCGTTGTCTTCCTCATAGGTCGCGATCCGCAGTCTTGGTCCATGTCTTCTCTTCCTCCAATAACCAATCAAGATATATGTACAATAAAATATTAAAAAAGGAATGATGATAATGCAAATAATCTATTTTAAATAAATATTAAATATCATAGAATATTTTGATTAAATGTAGGGCGCATTAAAATTGATGCAACAATATAGAAGATAATTAAAATAAAGTTTCATTATTCATTCTAAGGGGATACGGATTTTCCTTTTCAGAGAGAAACGCATAAAACACTGATGAAGAAAACTACTTTAGAAACTTCTGTTTTAGGTTTTGATGAGGAACTTGTGATAACATCTTAGATAATTAAAATGAAGCTTCATTATTTATTCTCTTTACGGATTTTCCTTTATGAGGAAATTCTTGGAAGTAAAAATAAGATCTCTTTTACTCGCATCTTCATGACAAATAGGTTGGCACAGTTTTAAAGGAAATTTGTAAAAAATGATTTAGATAGGCAATAACGCTTTTCTACAAATATTTATTATGAAATTTAAAGGTTTTAGAGAGACAATTTCTGACTTCTCAGAAGAACAATGCTTTTTTAAAAACTACTTGTTTCATGATTTTCAGGATGCCTGAATAACCAGTTTTTTTGGTCGTTGAGGTACAGCTTGCACCACGCTGAAACGCGTACGTTATTAGCTTTTCTTGATTATCAAGAATAAGTATTTGGCCAATTCTGAAATAATTAAAAATCAACGAATAGTTGATATTTATTCCGATTATAGATATCGCAAGCTATAAGCAACTCTCAATTGCACGATAAGGATGTTACGTAGCGGTTGTGGTTTTCTATTAATTATATTTTATTAATTAATTACCACCTTTTAATTGTAATATATTTTATTTACTTCAAGCATGGCTGCGCTTGTTCTACGCTATATTTCTATATATCACAACATTAATAAACATGGTCAAAAGTCAATAAAATAACATAATAATCTTTTTATGTTACAAAGGAGATGCCTTTTTTTTTTCTTCTTAAGGTTTTTTTAGTTACATTCTCTAAATAATATTCACGTCCTCTTTAGGGAATAGAAATTTGACAGCAATTTAAATAGCTATAACTATATTCCTTTACAACTTGCTATGAGAATAGATGTTAACATAGAAATTGCTAGAGATAATAACAACAACAAAAATTCCCACTTTGCCAATATGACGGTTAGAAATTTCTTCACTGAATTTGAGTTAACAACCTGAATTAGAAACAATTACTCTAGTTGCTAGATTTTTAATAATGAAATTTTTGAAGACAACGAGAGAAAAAAGAAATTCTACAAATCTGAAAAAATATGATTGTTCAAGATATCTTACCAGAATTGGTGTTAACAGCTTGAATTAAGAATAATATCTTTAGCGATTAGCTTGCTTACAAAGAAATTGCTGAAGATAATGACCATTAAAAGTAACTTTCAAACTTTTCTAATATGATTGTCTGGAAATACCAGATAGGACTGGCATTAACAGCCTAATTTAAGAACAAAGTATTTATTTCCCTAAGCCCTACAAGCTGTACAGAATATCTCGTGGTCACTGGTAGCAATGAAAAAAATGCATGGGATCCGTTCACTCATTGTATGGCAAAGGACTTTCTAGATAGCCTGAATATTATTAAAGACGATGATTAAGTTATGGATGAATATTAAATTCATTCTGCTATATATTACCGCGGGTTTTATCCAAGTTAACTAGTAGTTATTAACAAAAAAAAAAATGGCTAACCGTGTGAGAACGCCCTTTCAACTTTAGAATAATTTTTAACACCTTACCAAATGATTTAATTTTTATTTTCTCCTGATAGGACAAAGTATTTTTGTCGAAACGTCGAGATAATAAAAATATTTATACTGGCCGAAGTAACTTTAATAAGAAGAACTAAGATAAGTAGATAAGTGATTAAGGAGAAGAATTTATTCTCCATAATATCACCACGGCTTGCCTGGGTGACGTCAATGTCAAAGATATGAAACCCGATTCATTCCTGAAAATGCCAATAAATAAATTTATATACAGAAGTCATTGAAGATGACTAAGTGAAAGAACAAGATACCTACTCTCAAATATCATAATGGTTTGTCAGTTTACATAGTTGACACTTTTGACAGAAATAACTAACAAGAGGGGCTAAATCCATCCTTCCAAAGGTAACCAAGGTTTATTCAGATTATGTAGTAGCCAGTGACAAAGACTAAATATCTTTGAGGAAAATGAAGATATGATATGCAAGATAAAATATATATAATGACGCGTTGTCCAGGTAATCTAAAGATATATATAATCAGCGATGGTTAAGAAAATTCCTAAGATACCTTTCTCAAAATGCCATCATGGGTTATTCAGCTCACCTTCGACACCTTTTCACAATAATTAAGTAATGTTTGTGATCATTAAGAAACATTTCTTAAATGTAACTATAAGTTGACAACGTTATTTAAAGATCATTGACACACAATAACCGAAATATTTAATCAGAATTCTTATACCAAATGTCATTGAGAGTGGTCCAGGTTTCCTAAAGAATTGTTAAATAAAAGAGGAACATGGTTATTTTACTAAATGTCACCACTGGTTGTGCAAGTTGTCTAGTAATCATTGACGAATATAACCAAGTAAACTAGGAACAGAATTTTCCTCATATATTACCACGGGTTGTCAAGGGTGTCTAGAGATCATTGGCGACAATAACCAAGTAAAATGTGAAAAAGATATTTCACCAAATATCGCCAGGAGTTGTCAAGGTTGTCTAGAGATCATTGGCGACAATTACGAATAAAAGGATAAACAAGATTATTTCCGCAAATATCACCAAGATTGACAAGGGTGTCTAGAGGTCATTGACGACAATAACCAAGTAAAATGTGAACAAGATATTTCACCAAATATCGCCAGGAGTTGTCAAGGTTGTCTAGAGATCATTGGCGACAATTACGAATAAAAGGATAAACAAGATTATTTCCGCAAATATCACCAAGATTGACAAGGGGGTCTAGAGGTCATTGACGATAATAACCAAGTAAAATGTGAACAAGATATTTCACCAAATATCGCCAGGAGTTGTCAAGGTTGTCTAGAGATCATTGGCGACAATTACGAATAAAAGGATAAACAAGATTATTTCCGCAAATATCACCAAGATTGACAAGGGTGTCTAGAGGTCATTGACGATAATAACCAAGTAAAATGTGAACAAGATATTTCACCAAATATCGCCAGGAGTTGTCAAGGTTGTCTAGAGATCATTGGCGACAATTACGAATAAAAGGATAAACAAGATTATTTCCGCAAATATCGCCAAGATTGACAAGGGTGTCTAGAGATCATTGGCGACAATTACGAATAAAAGGATAAACAAGATTATTTCCGCAAATATCGCCAAGATTGACAAGGGTGTCTAGAGATCATTGGCGACAATTACGAATAAAAGGATAAACAAGATTATTTCCGCAAATATCACCAAGATTGACAAGGGTGTCTAGAGATCATTGGCGACAATTACGAATAAAAGGATAAACAAGATTATTTCCGCAAATATCACCAAGATTGACAAGGGTGTCTAGAGATCATTGGCGACAATTACGAATAAAAGGATAAACAAGATTATTTCCGCAAATATCACCAAGATTGACAAGGGTGTCTAGAGGTCATTGACGATAATAAACAAGTGAAAGAGTCACAATATTATGTTCACAAATGTCACCACGGATTGTCAAGCTTTTCTAGAGGTCATTGACGTCAACAACCAAGTGAAAAAGACACAGAATTATTTTCCCAAATGCCACCCCTAGTTCTCAATGTTGTCTAGAGGTCATTTTCGACAATAACCAAGTAAAAGAGGAGCAAGATTATTTTCTCAAATATCACCACGGATTGCCAAGGTTATCTATAGGTCACTGAGACAATAACCAAATAAAATAATAACAAGATTCTCCCTATCCTCTTAAATATCACTACGAGTTGTCAAAGTTTTCTAGAGGTCATTTGTAGCAATAACCAAATAAATAATAACAAGACTTCCCCCCTAAATGTCACCACGGATTGCCGAGTTTGTCTAGAGGTCAATGGTGACAATAACTAAGTAAAAAGGTAACAGGATAATTTAGCCAAATATCACCATGGATTGTCCAGCTTTACTAGAGGTCATTGATGGCAATAACTAAGTAAACTAGGAACAAGAACTTTTCCTCAAATATCACCCGAGGTGTCCAGGTTATCTAGAAGTCATTGGCGACAATAACCAAGTAAAAAAGTCACATGATTTTACACCAAATGTCACCAAGGATTATCAAGGTTGTCTATAGGTCGTTGAGACAATAATCAAGTAAAATCAAAATAAGATTCCCTCCACCTTCCCAAATGTCACCAGGAGTTGTTAAAGTTTTCTAGAGGTCATCGGTAGCAATAACCAAATAAAAGAGGAACAAGACTTCTTCCCAAATGTCACCACGGATTTTCAAGTATGTCTAGAGGTCATAGACGACAATAACAAAGTAAAAAAGTAACAGGATTATTTCTCCAAATATCACCCCGAGTTGTCCAGGTTATCTAAAGGTTATTGATGACAATAACCAAGTGATAAAAGTCACAAGATTATACACCAAATGTCACCACGGATTATCAAGGTTATCTAGAGGTCAATGATGACAATAACCAAGTAAAAGAATAACAAGATTCCTTTCTATCCTCTCAAATGTCACCACTTTTGTCAAAGTTTCCTACGGGTCATTGTTAGCAATAACCAAATAAAAGAGTAACGAGACTTCTTCCCTGATGTCACTACGGATTGTCAAGTTTGTCTAGAGGACATAGACGACAATAACCAAGTAAAAAAGTCACAATATTATTCCCCAAATGTCACCCTGGGTGGTCAAGTTTGTCTAGAGGTCATAGACGACAATAACCAACTAAAAAGTCAAAGGATTATTTCCCCAAATGTCACCGCAAGTTGTGTAGAGGTCATAGGAGGTAAAGAACTCAGTGTCATTATGAGATGTCCACCAGATTAGCCTCTGGTGACAATGGCTCAGAGAAGGAACAAATGGTAATTATTGGACTGACGTCAAATCTCCTGCTAATTAAGATGTCCCCCCGCCTTTCTAATTTTAGAATAATTACTGAGCAAACAATACAGCTCTCGCTATTTTTAATATAACTCACACACTGAATATTTATTTATACATTGGGCCAGATACCAAATTTTGAAAATGTTTGTAATTCTATGCAACAAAGTTTTCAAGATATACACTCAGGTAGATTGAAGAGAATAAATAGAAATTTTGACATTCCTATTATAAATATATATTATGACCACGAGCACATGTGCTTTTTAGATGGCAGAGCGCCATCTAGTGAAGCAAAAATAAACTAAACGTTTATTTAGCTTGCTCCGTAATATTTGGCCAACCCCATTTCTTGATAAATCAAGAAAAGCCATCCACGCTCTGCCATCTAAAATGCAAATGTGCTCGTGGTCAGACGATGCCTTCTTTATTTTTAATATCAAGACCTGACCCTCTTATCTTTTTTTTTTCTATTGGTTTTTCATATATATATATATATTGTAAAACAATCAGCTAAAGAAACATTGAACGCTGATTGGCTAATGAATTCAACTCATATTGACTGTTTAAGGTCACGTGATTACAAAGATGCAATCAGTGAGCGAAAAGACTAATAATATAAATATATATATGTTTTATGACTTTTTCAGGATACCTCAAAGTCCAGCTTTTTTTGTTGTTAAGGTATAACTTGCATTACGCTGATGAGGGTCAACAGCCAGAAACGCATACGTGGTTAGCTTTTCTTGATTATTCATAAATAGTATTTGACCAATTTTGAAAAAAAGAAAATCAATGATTAGTTAATAATTATTCTGATATAATGGTGCAAGCCATTTAGTTGCACGATCAAGAGACGCCTCTTTTGTTTTTTTTTCTTAATATATTTATATATATATATTGCTATTAAAATAATTAGAAAAACATTTTCTTATCGTGAAACTGAAAGGCTTGCGCTATCTGTAGGAGTAAACATCAACTATTCGTTAATTTTTAATTACTCCAGAATTGTAATTGTGATAAATAAAATTCAACGGATAGTTGATTTTTATTCTGAAACATGGCGCAATCTATCAGCAACTTTCAGTTACACGATAAGAAGATACATTTTTTCTTGATTTATCCACCTTATCCCAGTACAATTTCACATTGGTACTATTTGTTGTTGTTCTTGTCATGTCCAATGAAGAGCCTCAAATGTCATCATGCTTCTCTATCACAGCAGTCGCAATGTCCACTATCTTGAGTGTGTAAAAGCTGTTGCTCTGGGTCCATGTCAATTTTCTGTTGTTGTAGTTGTCGTATCCAATGAAGAGCCTCAGATGTCATCATGCTTCTCTATCACAGCAGCAGCAATGTCCACTATATTGGGTGTGTAAAGCTGCTGCTTTGGGTCTATGTCAATTTTCTGTTGTTGTTGCCGTCTCCAATGAAAGGCCTCTGATGTAATCATGATTCTCTATCACATCAGTCTCAATGTCCTCTAAATTCATTGGGAAATGGATACCATTGCCACGTTAGTCAGTTTGGACCATAATTTGGTCAAATATTCCAAGGGTCCAGGGGAGAACTGGTGTAATCAGACATCTCCCCACCCCCCCATTTGTACAATTTATTTCGCATTATATATATATGACAAGGAACCTATACAATATACTTAGGTTGGTGAGACCTGATGTTCCAGATGAACTGTTGACGGAAAGTTGTTTATGACGGCAGAAGATTGATGGCCGTCAGAATGCAGACGATGGGCGCCACAAGGAAGGTCAGGCGTGATCACCATTCGGTTATTCCAGAAGTTTCCGCTGTAAAAAATGATGTGGAAATTCTTTCTACAATTCTCTCTCCGAGTAAGGTTTATAGGTGTTTGTGTGTTTATAGTGATAAATGTTCATTCTTTTCGCTCACTGATTGCATCTTTGCTATCACGTGACCTTAAACAGCCAATATGAGTTGATTCTATTAGCAAATCAGCGTCCAATGTTTCTTTAGCTCAGTGTTTTACATTGAAATAAATTATATTAAATATAAGATGTCTGGCTCGATTCTAAAAGTTTCTCTTTTTTTTTTTTAATTAATACTTTTTTTAGTCTTTCTATTTGTACTTATATAAACTGAGGTTTGTGTGCGTGAATCCCATATTATCTAAAGCAAAATTTTGTAAGATTTTATTAATATGGAAACAGAACTATTTCAGAAAAGAAAAATATAGC
Organism: Cordylochernes scorpioides; assembly: GCA_030710605.1. Lineage (NCBI taxonomy): Eukaryota > Metazoa > Arthropoda > Arachnida > Pseudoscorpiones > Chernetidae > Cordylochernes > Cordylochernes scorpioides. The sequence goes on along the minus strand of CP092869.1, from coordinate 80,227,240 downwards.
AATATAAATCTATAATTTCTACAGGTCAATTGTAAATAGATTCATACACAAAAGAGATAGCGAAGAAAGTTTTAGAACAGATGTGTAAATAAATCCCTTTTCAAACAAAGACTCGCGTGCACATGGGGAAAGGGAGGAAAAATTGCTGTATTATTTTGTTGTTGTGTGGCGAATCAATACAGGGCAATGGGCCCTAATAAAAGCCTTTTTGTTGTTATTGTAATATAGACACATTTTCAAGTTTGATTAGACTTCAGTGTAATTACAAGGGTCACTCCAAAAGTTTTGCAATCAATATTAAATAATTAAAATATTAAAAAATCAATTATACAATTGAAATCTACATGCATTTTTTACCTAACATAAGCATTTACATAAAATAGTAACAACAATGATTTATAGATACAACGATCTTTGCAGTAAGGTCTGTATAGATAAAATTTAATGAAAATTATTGAAAAGATACATATTGCCAGTAAATATATTTGTTATATATAGCTATATTATTATTAAATATGACAAGTTTTGAACTGAAACTGAGGTTGTGAATATATTTATAATGAATTATATACAACTATATAAATACATATATTATAAAATAGTATGAATACAAATATTAATTTTAAATAATGAATTGAGAAGTTAAAGGAAAAGAACGTTATTAAAGAAGACATTCGTCTCCTTTTTTTCCCTAAAGCTTCTTGTTTTATGATAAACTAGACGAATGGCCCGGGCAACGCCCGGGGTTTACCCGAGTGCGAATATATTTTAAAAACGTTGTCTTGGGTGGTCGCTATTGACAGGGTGGTCTGTATAGACAGGTGGATGTATCACACAGCTGATAACAGGGTTGTCTAGAGTGGTCGCTATAGACAGGGTGGTCTGTATAGACAGGTGGATGTATCACACTGCTGATAACAGGGTCGCCTAAGGTGACCGCTATAGAGAGGGTGGTCTGTATAGACAGGTGAATGTAACACACTGATGATAACAGGGTTGCCTAAGGTGACCGCTATAGACAGGGTGGTCTGTATAGACAGGTGTATGTATCACACTGCTGTTAACAGGGTTGCCTAAGGTGACCGCTATAGACAGGGTGGTCTGTATAGACAGGTGAATGTAACACACTGATGGTAACAGGGTTGCCTAAGGTGACCGCTATAGACAGGGTGGTCTGTATAGACAGGCAGCTGATAACAGGGTTGTCTAGAGTGGTCGCTATAGTCAGGGTGGTCTGTATAGACAGATGTATGTATCACAATGCTGTTAACAGGGTTGCCTAGAGTGACCGCTATAGACAGGGTGGTCTGTATAGACAGGTGAATGTAACACACTGGTGATAACAGGGTTGTCTAGAGTGGCCGCTATAGACAGAGTGGTCTGTTTAGACAGGTGGATGTAGCACACTGCTGATAACAGGGTTGTCTAGAGTGGCCGCTATAGACAGGTGTATGTATCGCACAGCTGATAACAGGGTTGTCTAGAGGGGGGCAGGGAGGCCACGTGTTCGCTGGCAGCCAATGGGCGCGCATTCTATCCGTGAGCTTCAGACATACAGACAAACAGACAGAATAAGGCAAATATATAAGTAGATGATTTCAGAGATAATCGTCTGAAAAAAATACCTATATGAATACATATCAATATCTGTTTCTTGACAATTTGTAATATATTTTTGAAGTAAACGAAAAATTGCGAAAGGTTGTAGTTTTATTTTTGAAATATATTTTTAATTGTTGTGATATATTAGACAAATATATTCTTTTACTTATTCCTAGTATACGTGGTACAGGCCATGATAATCATGGTGGGAAGAAGTTGGCGATTGCTTTTACTGTAAGTGTACCACATGTCTACACATATAAAGAGCAGTTCGACTTTGCACTCACAAATGTGCCAGAGCCAAGTTTGGTTACTTGCACTCGCTGGTGGGATTGGAATTTTGCAAGAATCGGGGGTCATTGGAGCATGTTTTTAATTAGAAAAAATTGCCCAATGCGGGATTCGATCCCGGGTCGTAGCGGTCGAAAACTAACGGTTTAGATCACCCTTCCACCGACCGCCTGGCAAATATTTTAAAAGAAAGATATAAAATTGATAATTTGAAAATAACGATATTCGTTTACAATTCTGACAGATGAAATTTGTTTGGGAAAATATTGGAAAATTGAAATATTGAAACCGTAAACTAGGAAAAAAAATTATTGTTCTTTAATTGTTGGCAGCAGATCCATTTGGGTAGATATTGGGAAATGGAAATAAAAACACAAACGTAAATTATAAATCTAATTGTTGTTTAATTATTGACAGTATATTTATTAGGACAACTATTTTGGTAAAAAAAAAAGATATAATTCCATAAATCTATTTACAAAATAAATATTTTATTTGATTTTTGGCAGCCGCTTAAATAAATATTAGAAATTGAGAAATTCATTGATTAAATAATATATTTTGAAATTATATTTTTCTCAAAAAGATTGAATATTTATATATATGTGATATCTTGGGACCTCTGGGACCAGTGTTACCTGATGCTAGACGAACCTCGATGTCAACTCTACCGTGCAGTCGTGGTGGAAGGCGACACAGCTGGGCCAAAGGTGAAATAAACAAACAGAGATTCCACTAAAAGCGTCTGACGTCAAGAAGGAATGGGATGAGGAGAGAGGGAGATCTTTTGAGCAAGTGTTACCTTCGGGATCCAAGCGTAGACTAACAATTCTAGGTCCTCGATTTAACACCACGACCTTGCTTCTTTCTGATTGGCTGACCTATTTAGGTGATTCTTTCCTAATTGGTGGGACTTTTTCACGTGGCCGTAGGCTATTGGTTGACCTACTTAGGTGATGTCTTCTGTAATTGGCCTTGCGGCTTTCTTTGATGGAAAATACGTCCGGTCTTGTTCCGGAAATTGGGCGTCTCTCAAACTTTTATAACTTCTGGTCACCAGATACGTCCTGTCTTGTCCGGAAATATTGGTTTAAACTTAGCTCGCAGGGTTTCCGGGGTCAGAAGGTTAACTGTGACGTTATTAATAATTATGTTCTCTTCTAGATCTACTTCTTAGGTTTGACTTCTACGATCCTCTAAGCCTGATTTGTTTTAACCTTAACTTTCTCCTGTCTCTCTCCATTCCTTCTATCTGTGCAGTTGCAATACTTTATTAGATTCTTACGCGGTACAGATTGATGTTAGTTGAGGTTTTCTATGTGCAGTACATAAGAAGTTATATACAGTCATGGGGTGGAACATGTGGTAGTAGATATCTAGACTATTTACAACAATTCCATGGTCTTAAATCATCACAGATGGCCCCGGATGTGAGAGGGTTCATATGGAGGGATTTAAGAGAGCGGAATAGGAAGACTGTAATTAAGGACGTAATTTTTTTAGAAATTAATTAAAGTGAGTTGGTATATAACATGGGGTTGATTTCGGTATATCCATAAGAGATAATAAAGCATAAACAACTAATATTAAACATACAAGTAAAAATAAAAATATGAATAAAATATTTAATAGAGAACATATAATGATTATAGGTGAAAATAAAAACGATTGGATGGGAAAATCATGATTTCTTCGTGATGGGCGTTAGAAAGGGTTGAGGGGTTAGTTATTACTTGGTTGAGGCAATGTCACTTTGACTCAAGTCCCAAACCATTTAATGTGCACGGCGCGGAAAACCTAGGCCATGTTTCACATGTAAATTTAAGGACCTAATAAAGTTACAGTACCACAATCGAAAAGTAAGATAAGGGGATTGTTATGGGTTTTAGTAATTAGTCGTTAAGACGTACGCATGCAGGATAAATGAGGGCGTAGATCAGTGACCAGAAATCAAAGTTTTAATTAGAGTCGTCAGGGGCTTAGCGAGAAAAAGAGTAAAATAAAAAAAAATGTGCCAGCGTGTGGCATGAGAGTGCCCTGGAATAAAAAAAAATACAATTTGCACGTATCCAAGCCAGAAGTTGGGAGAAGGTAAATCTGGGGGACGATGTGTCAAGATTGTTAATTACGAAATCAAAGTAGGTCAAGTCTAGCCTGCGAAGGAGTTAAAATTTCCTGCGGAAAAGGAATGTTAGTAATTCTTAAGAAGTAACCTTTAAAGTGGTTGTTTAAGAGGTTATTGAAGATTGCCCTGTTTTTAGATCATGATTTTTAGTTTGATTATAAAAGAATATATCATTGAGATATGAAATTGCGAAATTAAGGCTTTGCATATAGCGTTAAAGGATTTGAAAAATCGAAAATAGAATTGCGAAGTTAAATGCAAAGTAATCTTTAAAAAAAAGTAAAAATAGTGATGATATGATACAAAGATTAACACACTACAGCAGTATATAAGGGGTAATAGAAAGTGAAAATATTAAATGAAAATTAAAAATGAGCAGTAATATACTCGATAGCATTGACATGGTAGCGGAAGATGAAACAATGTAAATAACATCTAATTTATAAAGTGAGAGAAAATATAAAATGATAAATGCAAATTAGTGATATAAACATGAAATATAAACTTGAGATTATTAGATATGATATGAAAGATAAAATATAAAGTTGATTATAAAATAGAGTCATAAAGCAAAAGTAAATAAGTTTTGGTAAAGAAAAATAAAAAAAAGACAATAATCTAAACTGATTGGTTGACGTTAAAAAAAACAAACAATTATAAGAGCTATATAATGATTATATACAAGATTATTAAAATGAAAAATTTTAAAAAATGTTCATCGAGAAAGAAGAGTAAGTAAGATTATATATAGAAATTACATATCGTGAAAGAATGGAAAGTTGTAGGCCAAACGTAATGTTCCTGTTTTTTTTTTTTAGGATGGGTAGAGAGAGCTTTAAATTGTCCTCGATTGATATCTTTGGTCTTGTTGGCCTAAGTTTTTCTAACTTATCGAATTTGTTTTATGTTTGACGTGACTCGTGGATCACATTGTTTCCAACTGTGAAACTCATCGAGTCCTAATGTTGTCGTTTTTTTTTTAAAACTTATGTGGGTGTGTGTGATTTTTGTAAGTAAAATGTTGTCCTTGGATCTAAGTGTCGATGTTAAGTTGACAAGTTAATTGAGGGCGAGAGAATCTAGACCTGGTGACGGGCCGTAACAAGATGTCGGCTGTTTGTTTGCTCGTGTCCAGCGGGAGAGGAGGGAGCGAAGCTATTTTTAATGCGATTCCGGATTTAGGTCAAGGGGGGGGAGCGAGGGGGCTTGCTTGCTTTCTTTCAACTTATTGGAAGATCTCTGCATTAAGGTGCAGAAAAGGCGCTGAGCAAGTCGGGGGTATAAGACGGGATTTCTTCGCGTCAAATATTGTGGGACATAAATGGCCGAATTCTTTCAAGTGGACATCAGGTGTTACGCGAGGTGTTGGAATTAGAGGCTGGGGCGTGAGGAATAAGATATCTTCTGTATAGTATTTAAGTTTGTTCACATGAACTGTATCATCTTCTTTATTTAGGGGTCGATTGGGTCTGTTAATTCGGACTACGTTTGGGGATATTATTTCTATAATTGTAAACGGACCTGTGAAGTATGGTGCCAATTTTCCCGTATCGGGATGTTTATAATTTTTTACGAGGACTAGGTCACCAATCTCGAAATGCGGGGCTTGATGACCTTTATCATATCTTTGTTTGTCCCTTTCATGCTTAAGCTGTGTTCTGCTGGAGGCGAGTTGCCTAGCCTTCTGTACGTCGGGGAACGGGTTGTAATGAGTTTTTAGTTCTGGTGGGATGCTATTAAACATCAAGAAGATCGGTGGGAAACCTGTGACGGTGTGCGGGGATTGGTTATAGATTTGGACAACTTGTTTAATTAGTTTGGTCCAAGATGTCTTCGGGTTTTCGAGATAAAGTAACCTTAGTTTTCCAGTGATGGGGGCGTTCAATCGTTCTATCAATCCGTTAGCTTGCGGATTGTTACTGGTGGTAAGCAGTGGTTGTATCCCGCGAGATAGCAGAAATTTGCGGAATTTTTCGGAGGTGAATGCGGGCGCTCTATCCGAAAGTAGACGTTTTGGAGACCCTTGTTGTAGTACCTTTTTTAGGGTTTGGATGTACGTTAAGGTACTTGTAGATTTCGATGGGAATGCCCAAGCGTATCTGGTCAAGTGATCCACTATAACATGGAGATACGTCTTGGAGTGTCCGTATTTCGAAAATCCGGCTATTGTATCTATTGATATTAAATCGAATGGCTGTTGTGGTGGGGGAATTTGTCCTAAGGTGCCATAAGGCTTACCTTTGGGTCTTTTGATGATTTGGCAGGTATGACAGGAATTTACAAATTTTTGTATGGACTTGGCCATACCTTTCCAGTAATACTGAGTAGAGATTAGGCGAGCCATTTGGGAGATACCGGGATGGTTGTATTCGCTGTGAACCTGGTTCATAAGCGAGTGTTGAAGAGCTTCGGGTATTATTATTCGATTTACACCTTTACGTCGTATGGTGTGTAGACCGTTGACGTCTACAGCGACACTGGTATCTGTGAGATTCGGTTGGTGTTTCTTAATAGTACGGGCACTGATAAATCCACAAAATGGATTGCGAGAAAGCAAATCGGCCTCGTGTTGCTGGGTTCCCTTGAGGTACTGTATTTCATAGTCGTAAGTGGATAGTCTTAAACTCCACCTAAAAAGTCGTCCTGACGGGTTTTTAATAGTTTTAAGCCATTGTAGGGCTTGGTGGTCGGAGTAGACAGTGAATTTGGTACCGGATAGATAGATGCGGAATTTTTCGATGCTTTCTACGATCGCTAAGCATTCTAACTCTGAAATGGTATAGTTGCGTTCGTGAGGACGTAGTGCTCTACTGTAATACTGTGTGGGATGAGTTTTTCCATCCGGATGTACTTGTTTGAGAATTCCTGCGATTCCCTGGGTGGAGGCGTCACAGTACAAGCGGCAGGGTAAGCCATCCTGATACAGATGTAATACGGGCTTACGTGTTAAGCTCTCCTTGAGAGCCGTGAATGCCTGTTGACATTTGTCGTCCCATTGCCATTTAGTGTCCTTTTTAAGTAAATTGTTGAGTGGGGTTCTGAGACGGGCATAATTTGGTATAAACTTGTTATATACGTTGACGGCTCCTAAAAAGGACTGTAATGTTTTTTGGTTGAAGGGAGGTTTGATAGCGTTAATAATATCGAGGTTACGGGTCTGCGGTGTGTAAGTTCCGTTCTTAACAGTGTATCCTAGAAATTCTATTGATGTCTTCAAAAATTCACATTTTTTATAGTTTAGTTTAATATTTTCCTGTTGGCAGATCTCCAGGAATTTTTCTACGTGTTGAATATGCTCTTCTAAGGTATCCGAAAAGATAATAAAATCATCGAAATAGTGGGCTATGAAGTTTAACTTATATTTTTGGAATATTTGGTTTATTGCACGTTCAAAAATCTGTGGTGAGTTGCGCATCCCAAAAGGAAGCCTACAAAATTCGTATTGCCCGTCTAATGTCACGAAAGCTAAAAGGTGACGGGAACTGGGATCTATTTCGACCTGCCAGTAGGCAGAAGATATGTCGGCTGAGGAGAAGTATTTGGCGCGTGAGAGTTTGTCGAGTATATTCTCTATCAAGGGGAGAGGATGGACGTCTGGTGCAATGATTTCATTAATCCTACGATAGTCAACACAAAAGCGTTTTGATTTGTCACGTTTGGTGACAAGCGTAATAGGACTGGCATAGGGAGATACTGAGGTTGTAATTATACCGTGTTCAAGCATGTGTTCGATTTGTGTTTGTATTTCAAGTTGGTCATTTAGGGGTACGCGATAAGGACGTAAGGCAATTACCTTGTCCGAAGTAGTATTGATTTTTACGGGAGGTATTTTAAGCTTAGGGACGTCGTATTTATTGGCGGCGAAAACGGGTGTAAATTGATGCAGTACCTTGTGTAAATTATAGGGACAGTGACCTAGGTTACTTGTGTCCAAAGATATGCAAGAGGAGGACATAGAGGCGTTGAAAATAGGATCAGGAACATTACATTGAGGCCAAATAAGAGTGTTGGAGTTCACCACGTGTGAGCAACCCGTTCCAGGAGGGGAAGATTTAGTAAATGGGACAGTTGTATTAACCTGTCCATGGGACACGTGTTGCTTGCACGAGGTGAATTTGTATAAGGTAGTTGGTAGAGGTACATTATCTTGATACAGGAGTAGCTGAGGACAGTTTATAATTAGTAGAAATCTTTTTATGGAGTTAAGGGATAATATGCCAAAAGGCAAGGGGGCATCTATAATATGGAATTTTAGGTTCTGCGTTATGTTACCTATTTTTACGTTTAAAAAGATATAACCTATGGTGAAAATATTGTTAGCTATGGCATTAATAGTTAAGTTAAATGGGTGAACAGGTATTTTCTTTTGCAAATTGGTTTCTATTATTTTAAAAGTATTCCGACTAATTATATCGATAGATGCTCCTGTATCAAGTAGTAGAGGAAGGTTTACATTATTGGGCAGTTCAGCTCGAACGAGCAATTGTTCAACGAAAGTTATGTGAGGAGGAACCTACTGTTGTGCTGTCTTGGGCGTCGGAACAGGCCTGTTTTGGTGCCGTGGTCGAGGTACCTATGGGACAGCTAGGGTTCACTGCTTGCGCTGGGCTCGTGGTGTAGAGAGGATCAGGGGAGCGGGTAACATGCGCTCGCGTGTTGTTAACTTGGAAGGGTGCGGGAGAGGACAACACAGTTCTGTCGTGCTGCGGATAAGTTGTGGCTCGGTACACAGGTCTTGGACGGCTCTGTGCAGGCCGTTTGGGGCACTGGGCGTGCCAGTGCATGGCGCCACAATACCTGCAGGATGAAGGGGGTGGATTGGCAGAGTAGTTGGGTCGCGTTGACCATGGTCGCGGAGCACTGTACCTCGGTGACGGTGCGAAGGAAGGGTTGGGCGTTGTTCTGGTCGTCTGTTGGCACACTTGCGACGCACTGTGGGTTCCTCTTACGCGCGATACTACACTATACCACGCTTGGAGGGTGTTCGGTTGCACGGCAGCGACAATGCGCTGATCAGCGACGGGTAACCCATCAGTCAGGGATTCTAAAAGGATTTTGTGGGGAAGGTTCAGCTGTAGGCCACACACCGTCTTTTTTTGATAATATTCCTCTAACGAGGAGCGATCTGTCAACTTAATGGCCAAGAATTGGGCAAATGACGCGTTTGTGGTTTCAGGAAAGAGGTCTATCAGGGCCTGCCTTGCGTCAACGTAATATAATTTGTCTAATTTTAGGCTGCGGAAGTAGTGCAGGGCCTTACCTTGTAGGAGGTTGGGAAGCCTTCTCAGTCTGTCGGTGTAGTGTAGTTGGGCCAGATCAGCTTGGGCGTCGTAGTTGTCGAAGAAGCTCTGCGCCTCGTACGAACCATCGTAACGCGGTAGCTCCACATCCCGCGATAGTCCTGTCGCCGAGGAGAGCTGATATATCGTCCTGGCTAAACTCCCCAGGACATCTGACACCGGCGGCGGTGGCGTTGCGTCCTCGTGGCTGGGGGGAACTTCCTGTGTCCTACCGAGGGTGGTTTCTTTCTTCGGAATAGTGGTGTTTTCCCCACTTTCGGAGTCGGGATATGACTCCATTGGTTCCTTTGGATTCGCCTCTCTTCCCTGTTCCATCTTTCTGTACAGACAGTGGTCTATTTGCTTACTTGTACCTTGGCGTCCACTATCCTGTCGACTCTTCGGGACGGGGGAGTCTGTGATATCTTGGGACCTCTGGGACCAGTGTTACCTGATGCTAGACGAACCTCGATGTCAACTCTACCGTGCAGTCGTGGTGGAAGGCGACACAGCTGGGCCAAAGGTGAAATAAACAAACAGAGATTCCACTAAAAGCGTCTGACGTCAAGAAGGAATGGGATGAGGAGAGAGGGAGATCTTTTGAGCAAGTGTTACCTTCGGGATCCAAGCGTAGACTAACAATTCTAGGTCCTCGATTTAACACCACGACCTTGCTTCTTTCTGATTGGCTGACCTATTTAGGTGATTCTTTCCTAATTGGTGGGACTTTTTCACGTGGCCGTAGGCTATTGGTTGACCTACTTAGGTGATGTCTTCTGTAATTGGCCTTGCGGCTTTCTTTGATGGAAAATACGTCCGGTCTTGTTCCGGAAATTGGGCGTCTCTCAAACTTTTATAACTTCTGGTCACCAGATACGTCCTGTCTTGTCCGGAAATATTGGTTTAAACTTAGCTCGCAGGGTTTCCGGGGTCAGAAGGTTAACTGTGACGTTATTAATAATTATGTTCTCTTCTAGATCTACTTCTTAGGTTTGACTTCTACGATCCTCTAAGCCTGATTTGTTTTAACCTTAACTTTCTCCTGTCTCTCTCCATTCCTTCTATCTGTGCAGTTGCAATACTTTATTAGATTCTTACGCGGTACAGATTGATGTTAGTTGAGGTTTTCTATGTGCAGTACATAAGAAGTTATATACAGTCATGGGGTGGAACATGTGGTAGTAGATATCTAGACTATTTACAACAATTCCATGGTCTTAAATCATCACATATATATTTCTAATTCACTTTATCGATGTTCAAATTCTCAAAAATTGAATTATTTTCTTTTTACCAACAAGATATACAGTATATATAATTTATATAGAAATTATTATTATTTTGTTGAAAGACATTTAAAGATTATCCCGCATGAGTTTCTTTTCAACGAAAAATCGAAATTTATTTCAAGGAGAAATAACGAATATTTCCAACCCTAGGGATGAGGTATGAAAGGATGAATCTGCCCGGTAAGAGGAACACTGTGGATTCGATTCCCTTCTCTGGACACTTTTATTTTTCCATTTATCATTACTCTTCACAATTCATCCTTTCATACCTCATCCCTAGGGTTGGAAATATTCGTTATTTCTCCTTGAAATAAATTTTGATTTTTCGTTGAAAAGAAACTCATGCGGGATAATCTTTAAATGTCGTTTTACGATCACAAGCCGCATTATATTGTATTATAAATTAATTATTATTTTAATATAAAAATCTATTTATATATGATCTAGTTTTTAAGAATTAGAAACTCAGAAATATATTCAACAGGGTTTCCAGTTATTTTGCTTCTCTTCTTACTTTAGCGTGAAATTTTTAATCCAAAAATACTACAAGATTGAAAACTGATAATACCACGATATGTATATATAACTCGTTTTTCTAAATTAGAAAATTTCACGATATGAAATCAAGTTTCCTTATAAAAACAGTTATAAATTTTAGGGGGGCAGATATGTTACTTAATTAGTTGTTATTTAAGAATTTTGTATATCCTCTCTTCAGCTGTCCAGTTTACCTGAGACATAGAATACAAACAGGTATCCTGCCTGGACTGACCCACCTCAATCCTACATCTATGGCCAGCTTTCCAGACTCAACTTCAGTATTCAGAACTTCCTGGTCAACTGGTTCAACTCAGCAATCAAATCAGGACGCGAGTAAAAGCGCTCAACACTAGTCCAGGGGCTCTGGCACATTTGTAAGTTCCAAGTCGAACTGCTTTTCACATGTGTAGACATGTGGTGCGCTTACAGTAAAAGCAGTCGCTAACTGCCCTCCTTGATTATCATGGCCTGTACCACGTGTACTAGGGATAATAAAAAAAAAAAAAAAACACTAGTCCATACTGGTAAGCTGGACTCCCCGAGTAGTTGGCATTCTGCGTTCACTCTGTTATAAATATCTTTCTCTAAGAATTTTGTAGTTTTATTATGGCTTTTTTGTGCGTTTGTCGAGTGGAAAAACAATGTCTCGTTATAACAATGCTCTACAGGATATCTCATTGTTTCAGTTGCTAGCTAAAGGTTTTTATTAGGTTGATAATATGTTTTATTAATAAATTCAGTTTTATAATTCTTTTTCTATATTTTATTCGAGTTAGGTTCACCTATTATATTAAGACGCAGTATTAATGAATTATGATTATATAAATAATGATATAAAGAGATATAATACAATATAATGCGGATTATGATTGTAGAAGGAAGTTTGACAATTATACCGCAAATGTTTCTTTTGAACGAAAATTCGAAATTTATTTTAAGGTGAAATTACGATTATTTCTAACCTTAGGGATCTTATGATAAGATAAATTGTGAAGAGTAATGATAAACAGAAAAATAAAGTGTACAGGGATGGGAAACGAACCCACAGTGTTCCGCTTACCAGGCAGATGCCATGTCCACTAAGCTACCCTGGACACTTTATTTTTCGTTTATCATTACTCTTTACAATTCATCTCTTATCATACTTTATCCCTAAGGTTAAAAATAATCGTTATTTCTCCCTAAAATAAATTTCGATTTTTCGTTCAAAAGAAACATTTGCGATAAAACTTGTCAAAATTCGTTCTATAAAGAGATATATGGCCTATAATTTAATTATCAGAAGATAAAGAAATGCAATAACTAAAAGATAAATCAACGTTAACTAGAATGTTTAAAATTTTATTAAATACATATCATTCGATACGATTGTATTCTAGATAGTGAAGAAGAGATTGATAAAGATATATCGAGACTGTCAAAGTATTCTATCTAAGGTACAACCACGTGTTCCACTGGTGACAACTGCACGACACGACCCGACTGCGCGACACGAGGTCACCCCGGAGGGAGAGAAAGCGACACAAGTTCTAATTTTAGAATCGGTGTTAATAAAGATTGTCTGTTGGTGACGTTGTAACAAGCTATGTGACCCACTGGCCCTTACACCTTGAGTCTATGATGTTAAAGTTTTTCTGGTGTCAAATTCTCAATTTAACAAGATTAATAGTTTCTTTCTATCTGTTTATATCCACGCTAGGTAATATATATCGGGTCGGTGAATATAAAATTATTGCTGTAATTATCCGCATATCTTTTTAAAATTGACATTTCAGTCAAATTTTAGATAAAATGATATCTATATTGTATCAAAGTATTTATTAATTTTATTATTTTTATTAACAGAGTGGTTATTTTAATGTTTATATTTTGCTACTTTGTGAATTTCCCTCGTGGCTTATCTTTTGTTTATCATTCATAGTTTGTTCTTGCCTCAAATAAATTGCTGTCTTATACCGAAGTTGGTCTTCCCTAATTTTCAACGTGGCATTTTATACTTTACATCTTCAAATATGTAGGATTGTTGTACATCCATTTCGAAACGTCAACAAACTATTTGGCGAAGTAAAAAATCATCCAAATATAAGTTTAAATACTGTTAGAGAAGTTTGAATCAGGATGTGCAAACTTTGTAGGTGAAGTTAGACGTCTACCATCAAATTTCGACGACCAGACACTTTGGTTGTTGTCGTGTCCAATGAAGAGCATCAGATGTCTCCATGCATCTCTATCACAGCAGTCGTTCTCTATCTTGGGTGTATAAAGCTGCTGTTCTAGGTCTATGCTAATTTTCTGTTGTTTTTGTTGTCGTGTCCAATGAAGAGCCTCAGATGTCTCCATGCATCTCTATCACAGCAGTCGTTCTCTATCTTGAGTGTGTAAATCTGCTGTTCTGGGTTTATGTCAACTTTCTGTTGTTTTTGTTGTCGTGTCCAATGAAAAGACTCAGATATCTCCATACATCTTTATCACAGCAGTCGCAATGTTCTCTATCTTGGTTGTGTAAAGCTGTTGTTCTGCGTGTCATCCTTGCGCAGGGGCCATGCTAATCTTCTCTGTATCGTTCCAATTTTAAAGCTGTTGTTCTGGGTCCATGTCCATTTTCTATTGTTGTTGTCGTGTCCAATCAAGAGCCTCAGATGTCTCCATGCATCTCTATCACAGCAGTCGTTCTCTATCTTGAGTGTGTCTTCTTGATGGGTGGATCCTCTATTCTGTTGCTGCTCTTCATCCATGTCACCAGACATTTTTGGAAGCAACTAAAGAGGTCGAAATTTTGTCAAAGATAATGTTGGACGAATACTTCAATATTTCAACCATTCAATTATCGTATATCGTCTCAAATAGCTCCAAAAATATATATTTTTGAAATTTATCTTTTAACAGATAATATTTCAATATCAGGATATTTGTAAGAATTATTTGTTTAATATCTAGCAAGAGTTTAAGGGAATTTCGAAAATTAATTTTTGTACCTCTCTAAATATCTTCATTCTGGTTTAAGATTTTTTTACTGATTGCAAAATTAGAAATACAATTTTTATGTGAGCAATAGTTACCCAAAATTATCTGTAAATAGAAAAATAGACCTCCCAACCCAATATAGCAATATCCCTGACAAATAATCTATATTTAATAACTAGCCGAATGACCCGGGCAACGCCCGTGTTTTACCCGATTGAATGTTTTGATTCAAATACTATTTGTTACAATTATAAATTGGCGCCTTAAATAAATGTATATATTAGTCAATAACTATAGCCTATGTGCTTTATCTGTCTATGTACTGTTGGCTTCCGTAGGCGTCTCTTACTGGGAAAAAGAAAGAGAGGATTCCATTTGGTTATTAACTAATATATGCATTTATTTAAGGAGCGACCCGCTCCAACACAATAGTTACAGAAATGGGGGGGGGGGGGGGGGGGGGGGGGCAAAGGTGGAGTGATCGTAGCCGACAAATAGGAGGGCGCCATTCCAAAGCAAACCGTGACAGAAGCCACGCATGACGCTCGTAACTGTATATAGAATTATCTGTATATATATTTCATCCCAATATCTATTACTTTAGCTAGAAACAGTCTGATGCACGCCCACACATGCCAATAACAAAGGTGTTTCAAGTATTTTGTATAAAGTTCACTAAGAGATTGTACATATGAGTATTAGCCCGTTGAAAACAGTATATTTGCTCGAAAGCTTGCAAATTGAAAATTAAAAGAAATATTTTACCTGATTTTAATTTTTCCTCTTTTAGAATTGGATAATTGGAATACTTTTTCTATTATCTAGCAATCTGAAAAATGAATTTCGAAAAATAATTATTTTGTACCTCTTAAGAGAATTTTCAGAGATACCTCAATTTTGATTAAAGATTCTTAAAATTATTTTTAAAATACAAAAAATTATTTTACGGTTGATGATAATGATAGAAAAGAATATTTAAAGAGTGAAGCAAATAATCATACTGTATTGAAAATAAAAAAAGACATTAAAAGAAAATGGATTTGCCAGACATCATGTAAAAAACCTAAATCAACGTTTAGTTGATTTTCATTGCACTAGATACCGCTCTACCATCTCAAATGCTCATACAAACGTTCAGGATAAATATGTTTCAGATACCAGCACTTAACTTTCTTATAAATTTTTCATATTAATTAATATATATGTTTGTAGAACGAGATTTGAAAATTATCACGCATGTGTTTCTTTTGAAAGAAAAATCGAAATTTTATTTTAAGGAGAAATACAATTATTTCTAACCTTAGGGATGAAGTATGCAAGGATGAATTGTGAAGAGTAATGATGAACGGAAAAATAAAAGTGTTTTGGGATAGGAAACTTCATTTTTCCGTTCATCATTACTCTTTACAATTCATCCTTTCATACTTCATTCCTAAGGTTAAAAATAATCGTTATTTCTCCTTAAAATAAAATTTAGATTTTTCGTTCAAAAGAAACACATGCGGTATAATTTTCAAATATCGTTCTACAATCATAACCCGCATTATATTGTATTATAAAAATATACATGTTATGATATATTTTTTAAATATATGAGCATTTCATGTTATTGCAGTCGTGGACATCTTAGAAATTACAATAAAAAAATTCTGTATCAATATTGTTTTAATTTAGCTTATGAATTTTCTTCAAAGAAATGATATTTCTTCAAAGAAAATAAAAGATTACATATTTACATATCTACAGAAAGATTTGAGCCGGCCAACGGGAAACGGAAATATCTTTATTTACGGGGCTGATAACCAAAATAAAATGATTTTTGAGCCCCTAATTGAGCCCCGGCAAACGGGAAAAAACAACAATAAGGTTATATAGGGAAAAGCAGAAACCCTTGGCGGTCTACTCTAACAGAGTAGTTTTATCTGAGAATTATAATTTTATATAACATTTATATAATCCTTATTTTAAAAAAATATTTGTGAAATAAATGATGCTATTCATTAAAAAATCGTCCGTTATTTAATCTGTATTCAATGAATTCTCTCTCGTGTTGATAATTTCACTTGAACCAGTTTTCACTTGTTGAATATAGGTTACGGCGGCTACTAAATGATGGTATCGTGGCTGTGATGATGAGTAGGAAAGTATGATGATGACCCTAATCTCTCTCTTCATCTCTTTTGTTACCACCGCGTGGAATTCCTACTCTACCATTAAATGACTCATTTTGCGGCAAGTTTCACGGAAAAACCAAAAAGCCTTTCCATCTTCATCTAACTAGTTATTCTCTCTTTTTACTTCCTACTTCAGTTCTTTTATATCAAATATGTAAAGTAAAGAAAAACATTAAATATATATGAATATATGATACAAATATCAGAATAACTTCTATTATTGTATCTTGCTTGAAAAAAAGAATATTAAAGTTAGTCTGGCGAACCCCATAGGTAGCCCTGACAACCTGGCGCTATATAACCTCACAACAGGAAAACAGGGAACAGGAAAAGTTCGACCTTTGTCCCCTGTATGGGGAAGGGGGGAACTTTGGCTAAAATAAATAAAGCCGGGACTCGTTAAAGACAGTTGAGATGTATAGATAAAAGTAGATGCGGTCTTACTGGCGAGTCTCAATTCTGGCCATGTCAGCACGCCTTTTTATAGGGACTTGGCATTCTTGTCGCCACTAACCTCTGAAATGTTTATTTCCTTCTTCATTTACCTTATCATACATATAAATATATGCAAAAATAGTACAAATGTGATATTGTACTCGGATAAGGTGCATACATTAAGAAAAAGCATCTCCTTATCGTGCAACTGGAAGTTGCTGATAGCTTGCACCATCTATCGGAATAAATATCAACTATTCTCGTTGATTTTTAATTATTTCAGAATTGGTCAAATACCCATTCTTGATTAATCAAGAAAAAGCTAACCACGGACGCGTTACGTGCTGTTGGCCCTCATCAGCGTGGTGCAAGCTGTACCTCAACGACCAAAAAACTGGTCATTCAGGCATCCTGAAAAATCATGAAACGGGTAGTTAAGGCCAGAATGGAGCAAGCCATCAGCAACTTTCAGTTGCACGATAAGGAGATGCTTTTTCTTAATATAAATATATATAAACCTTGAATGAAAGAGCCGCATATAAATCTTAATACAAATACTGCTATTAAAAAAGAAGAAGGCATATTCTGACCGATCACATTATCATTTAAGATAACAGAGCTCCATCTAATGAAACAAAAATAAACTTAAAGTTGATTCAGACTTGTTTTATAATATTAATATATTGATATATAAATACTCGTATATATAGAATTTTTTATTTCCTTATCAATATTGAACACCCTTGCTGAAAAATATTGATGAAAAATAAAGGAAATCAATAAAACACTAACTTTTAAAATGAAAACTGATTATAAATAAAAGTATAAAATATAAAGACCATTATCTACAAAAAGATGAATGATACAGCTAATTCCCTTCAATCCCTGCTATATATGCAAATAGGTCTAATTCAATATTAAAGTGATATAGGGTAGATTACACTGATGAAAAAGCTAGGATGATTCACCATTAATGATCCATATCTGCCCTATTTATATTTCTTCATGGCAGTAAAAGAACATTGGAGTATTATATTTATTTAAAATTCAGAAACATGCGTGCTTAAAATGTTTATAATTTTGAATAAAATCAATGAATTAAGTTTGAAACGGAGCAATGTGACAGTGGCGCCACATGTAAATCTACAAAAAAAAATGATTTAGAATATATGAACAAATATTAAATGATAAATAGATGAACAGAGAGAGAAAGAGTTTAGTACAAGACTGACAGACGCAATCAAACATAATATAGAAATATATAAAATATATATAAAGCCATATAGGGGTCGGTGGAAGGATGGTCTAAACCGTTGGTTTTCGACCGCTACGACCCGGGTTCGATTGCCGCATTGGACACTTTTACTCTTCATAATTCACCCTTTCATACCTCATCCAAAATGGTTAGAAATAGTCAATATTTCACCTTGAAATAAATTTAGATTTTTCATTGAAAAGAAACTCATGCGGTGTAACTTCAAGTGTTGTTTTACAATCACAAACCGCAGTGTATTATATTGTATTATAAGTTACTTTATGTATTATTTATGAACGGAAAAAATACGTCCAGGGTAGCCTAGTGGACATGGCATCTGCCCGAGAAGCGGAACATTGTGGATTCGATTCCCATTCCTGGACACTTTTATTTTTCCGTTCATCATTACTCTTCATAATTCACCTTTTCATACCTCATCCAAAAAGGTTAGAAATAGTCAATATTTCACCTTGAAATAAATTTTGATTTTTCATTGAAAGGAAACTCATGCGGTGTAACTTCAAGTGTTGTTTTACACTTTTTTATGTTTAAAATAATTGCTCCAATGGCACCCGATTCTTGCAAAAGTCCAACCCCACCAGCGAGTGCAAGTAATCAAACGGGGCTCTGGCACATTTGTAAGAGAAAAGTCGAACTGCTTTTCACATGTGTTGACATGTGGTACACTTACAGTAAAAGCAGTCGCCTACTTCTACCCACCATGATTATCATGGCCTGTACCACGTGTACTAGGGATAAGCAAAAATATAATAATAAAACCATATATATCCATAAACATATATTTCTGTATTAAAAATAAAAAAGGCATATCCTGAGCAGGACACATGTGCTTTTCGAAGGCGCTAAGCGCCATCTGGGGGAATAGAAATCAACTAAACAGTGATTTGGGCTGTTTACTGATATTTGGCCAATCCAATTTCTTGAAAAATCAAGAAAAGCCATACACCAGATGGTGCTCTGCCTTCTGTAAAGCACATGTGCTCCTGGTCAGAATATGCCATTTTTATTTTTAATATCAACACTTGACCTTTTTATTTAATTTTAATTTTTTCTACCATTTTTTCATATTTCTATATCTTTGGCAGTTTATTGTTTAACATATTTGCATATTGTATCAAAATATATATTTTTATTTTATGAACAGATTATTAATTTTTATATTTATTTATTGCTACTCTGTAAACTTCTTTATTGACTCTCTGGTATTTTATAAATGTTGATTTATTCTCGCCTTAAGTTGCTGTGTCATCTACATTGAAAAATGATGAAATTTGGAGGAAAGGCTATCCTATCAAAAATATAATAGGAAATATCTTCCTGTCAACTTTTACCTACGTAGAACAATAAATGAAAAAATGATAGAAGAAAAAAGATTGGCCTCAAATACCCATTTCTTGGTTTTTCAAGAAGCCTCTGGGAACAAATATCTTTTTGGTCGCAGTGGTACAGCCTACTCCACGCTGACGAGCGCCAAAAGCGCGAAAGGCGTTCGTGGATGGCTTTTCTTGATTTATCAAGAAATTGGGTTGGCCAAATATCAGGGAACAGGCTAAATCAATGTTTAGTTGATTTCTGTTCCACCAGATGGCGCTCTGCCTTCTGTAAAGCACATGTGCTCCTGATCAGAATATGCCTTTTTATTTTTAGAACAATAAATATATTGTCTGGAAAACTAATATATGACAATTTCAATAAAGAGAAATGGTTACTTAATTCAAATAAATACCAAGAAACAGTTACACGTCAACTTCTACTTATAAAAAGTAAGAAACACTTTATGAACATCTTTCACCAATCGAGAATAAAGAACTTAAAAAATGGCAGCAAGATAGAGTTCTCAGAGAACTTAATTAAAATAAATCTTCAGAACAATTCCCAAACTAACAACGATATAAACTAAATTATACTAACTTAAGAAGTGGTAAAAGAAATCCAGTTCGACCTTTTTACA
Source organism: Cordylochernes scorpioides (assembly GCA_030710605.1). Lineage (NCBI taxonomy): Eukaryota > Metazoa > Arthropoda > Arachnida > Pseudoscorpiones > Chernetidae > Cordylochernes > Cordylochernes scorpioides. The sequence continues at coordinate 80,207,314 of CP092869.1, read as the reverse complement.
TAAAAAAGCATTACCCAATAAGATCCTTAGAAGAAACATTGTTGAAACAACTCTAATCAACAAACTTCATCCAGGCAATTACCAACCAAATCAGCGTGAAATTAATTCAACTACTACGTTAACATATGAGGACAGAACAAAAACTGGGAAATTGCTACAAAACACAACGAGAAAGGTTTTATTCCCAACCCGGAAACCTCTCACCAAATTACAACAGGATAAACACACCATTGAAGAAATTACCACTAGAAGTAAAAAAGAAACACACACAAACCGGAAAATTCTCTCAGATAAAAAAGAGGAAAGAAGAAAATGCATCTGATCCATTCCAATCTGAAGATAACAATTAAAACAGCCCGGAAATTTCTAAGAAGGTAAAATGAAACAGATATAACTAGGCAATTTATACCAAAAGACAATAATAAAAACAAATCATAATTTTACCACCAAGAGACAACATTTGAAAAAAATTTTGAAAAATAAAATATACGAATACTATGAAAAAAATGATCTCCTTAGACCCCAACAAAATGGTTTCTTGAATAATAAGTCAAAACAACCTGTTTGAAAGAAATCACAAAGATCATAATGGAACATAGACAGAAACAACTAGTTACGCTGATTGCAATTGATATACAAAGAGCGTTTGATAATACACGGTGGCCAGCCTTGTTTAAAAAATTAGACGAAGACAATTTACCAGTTGAATTGATCAAAATTTTACGTTCTTTTTTGAAAAATAGAAAAACGATTTTCAAGTATAATAATATGAAAGTTTCAAAGATATTAACAAAGGGCTGTCCTCAGGGTGGACCATTGTCTCCGTTGTTATGGCTGATATATTTAAATGATCTGCCAACTAATTTGCAATCACCAAACTCTGAAATCATTTGCTATGCTGATGATGTAACTATTATATGTTGGAATAATGGGTCAACAAATCTAAAAAAGTCTATTGAGTTTAATTTGGAAAAGATAGATCAATGGTGTAATGATAATAAGCTAAATATCAATCTTGATAAAACTAGTATTTTACACTTGCACAATAAAGACAAAATTTCAATTAATTTTAGAGACAATATTATTGTGCCCGTAGAGGAAATTAAAATTCTTGGAATTACGATTGCGAATCATAGATGGAAAAACAAATTGAATTTTGGCCCTCACCTTAACATTATACTAAACAAAGCCCAAAGATTGAAAAGCCTTCTTTTTTCAATATGTGGAACTATTACTATATTACACTTAATAAATCTATAATAAGACCAACCTTAACTCACGGAACAGAAATATGGTTTCAATTTATTAGCAAAAAATATAAGTACAAACTGAACTCAATGCAATATCAAATTCTGCTATGTTGTACCCAAACATATAAAACAACCAGTTATAACTGTGTTCACACCTTAGAAAAGAATACTAATCAAACAAAAATGAAATTCCTAAATATTTTCGACCAAACTATTATAATTCACAATTTATCACAGATCATGGAAATTTCAGGTTTTTTCTTAAGAAAATTCAGGCTGTGCAAGATTCGACATGTTTCTGTGGATTGAGGGAACAAATTTCAATACATCTCTTGCTAGAGTGCCCTGTCTTTCAAGATTACAGAATCAACAACGATTTAATAGCTTTAGGCCCTAGTGATTTAATTTCAAATAAGGACACATATATAAAATTTAATTTCCTTTGTAAATATATTTTGGATTTCATTAAGGAAAATGGTCTTTGATGTAACGATCTCAAGGAATTATGGGACATATTATATGGTTGTAAACAAAAATCACCACCCTGACAACCTCCAACACGATACAACAACAATCATCACCCTGACAACCTCCAACAATTCACAACAACATCACAACCCTGACAACCCTCAACGCGATACAACACAACAAAAATATCACCACCCTGACAACCTCCAACAAGATAAAACCACAATCACTAACCAAGCTGGAGATGAAAGATAAGCTGACACTCACAAGTGGGAGTTAATGAGAAATAGCTGCACGGCAGACGATGCTGATTATGAGATGGCCCCAGGCATCTGGAACTTGTGCTTTCCCTTTTCCTCAGGTGGTAAATGGAGAGAGATTACGTCTTCGTCACCAAATCTGTGAAATACGAAGAATACCTTTATTATGTACACTGTCATTTAGATATGTGTAAGTAATGGTTAAAACAATTCAATCCTTTCCAATCACTCAATAAAAATTCTGATTTTTCAAAAAAAATGTTAATTTAATATGAAAAATTGTACAATAGGTTTATTATTTCTAGAAAGGCATCTTCTGTTCGTGCAAATAAAAGTATCAAATGACCTCTACGCTAGATCTGGAATAACTTTTAAAAATCAATGAATAGTTTATATATATTTTGGCAAATGAGATAGACGCAATCCATCAGAAACTTTTAGATGCACAATCAGAAGGATCCTTTTTCTTAAGGAAAAAATCATCAATCTGATATCAGTAAAATTTTACTTTGGAAAAATTCGATATAGTTTGACGTTCTTATGCCCTCTTACGGCCTTATATTCACCCATTTACTAACTCCCAAGAGAAATTGAGAGAAAATTCCATAATAGAATAGCAGATAATAATGTAATAAAAAGTTAAAAAATCAAAGCGCTTGAGGGATGAGTATCTTTAGCAAATAAATATATTTCAAGCTTTCGGGCTCAACCGCCCTTCGACAGGAAAATTGCGTAGCGTAAGTAGCGTAATTTTCCTGTCGAAGGGCGGTTGAGCCCGAAAGTTTGAAATAAATTTATTTGCTAAAGATACTCATCCCTCAAGCTTATTGATTTTTTTTACATTCTATTAAGGGATAAGCCTATTAATTATATGTAATAAAAAATTCACTAATGAACAAACTTAAGGAAATTTCATATTTTTTGTCGCACCTCCCTAATTTCAAACTTTTTAAGGAGCCACAAAATGTTTTCTTGCCAACAATAAATAGTACTCACATAAATAATATTTACATATGGAACTATATCTTATTCTTCTTTCTTATCTCCACTCAATCATATTACGGTATCAAACTTGTAAAGCTTGAGACTTTTGATGGTGTCTGCCGGGGTCTGCCAATCATGATGGAACTATATAAAGAGCCTCAGCTTCACATTGAAAGAACCGCATGTGGCTCGCAAGCCGCACTTTGCCGACCCTTCTAATATTGAAAGCTAAACTTTGCTATTGCTTTAACATCTACAGAGGGTTTTCACACTTATAGGAAACGAGCGCCCGGTGTAAAAAAGGAACTATTACTTTATTTTAAAAAAATCAACAACGTGGAATTCGAAAAGGCTTAAGCCAATTCTAACACGCAATACATATATTTTGTTATTTAAAAAAATGCCCTTCAAATACAATAATTTCATAAGAGGTTATATTTTAGGACTTTCAAATTTCAATTTCAATTTATCCAAGTTCTACCATATAATAAATAAGATTATTTTAAACAATTTTCACTATTTCAAATAAAACAATCTATCGACTTTCCTTAGTGTATTGAAAAGATATTGGAATTCCTTATTCATCAGTGGTAAATCCTCACAGCGTATTTGCCAATTTAATCAATCATACCGCTTTTTAGAGCTCTAATACTGTATAAGACGATACTGCTTCTAGATCTCATACTGTAGATGGAATCTTGGTTAATGCACTGTATATCAGCTTCAATGATCATTTCTCAAATGAAGAATACCAACGTAACCTAAATTGATCAAATAGGTAAGCTCTATAGACATGATTACTGTAGTTCAATTATCCATACAATTAACTTTTATAAATAATCCCTGAAGAATTGGGTCATAGACTCGAGCTATAAATTTGAGCAGACGATTATAACATTACTTTCCTTATGGTCAATTAACATCTCTACCATTGACATACCAACCTATATCCAATTTAATTCAACTATTTTATCTTTATAATACAACTAGCGGACGTACCCGGCTTCGCCCGGGGTTTTACCCGAGTAAAGGTTTGTCTAGCGAACATTTGTTAAAACAATTCTCTAAAAACTTATTTAAAAAAAAGATATATTTTGATAATTTGAAACTCGTAAATTTGAATCTCTCGATAAAGTGAACATTTTTTCCCGGTCCCTGTGTGCCCTGTCATCCTGAATTTTGTCTTTCCTAATTTTCTACATTAGAAAATCATAGTTTTATCTAGTGAACATTTTTTCCTGGTCCCTTGAAAAATACTCGATAAGTTGAATAAAATCAATATTAATTGGTTCCCAGGGTAATTGGAAGTTAAAGGAATAGTATCTTCGCCTCGGAATTGTATCATTATTCTTGTCTCAAATAAATTGCCGTGTCATCCTGAGATAATCTTACTTTTGATAAAAAATATTTAAGATAACAAACTTAGTGATAAGAAAACTTGTTATCATCGTCACAATGGGGGTGCTGCTTACGAGTTAAATCTACAAATCTGCAAATAACTCTAAGGATATTCAAGATATTCATTAAATTATTTTTCAAAAACCTTCCCGGTGATATACCTAATAATATCCCAAAATTTCACGGCGATTGGATGTATGGTTTTTGAATCTATAGAGTACAGACAGACAGACATTCAATTTTATATATATATAGATTTACTCTTCATTTTTGGCTTTTTATCTTACATTCATTCTTCATTGTTGGCTTTTTATATTACATTTACTATTCATTGTTGGCTTTTTATCTTACATTCACTCTTCATTGTTGGCTTTTTATATTACATTTACTCTTCATTGTTGGCTTTTTATCTTACATTCACTCTTCATTGTTGGCTTTTTATATTATATTTACTCTTCATTGTTGACTTTTTATCTTGCATTTATTCTTCATTGTTGGCTTTTTATATTACATTCACTCTTCATTGTTGGCATTTTATCTTACATTCATTCTTCATTGTTGGCTTTTTATATTACATTTACTCTTCATTGTTGGCTTTTTATCTTACATTCACTCTTCATTGTTGGCTTTTTATATTATATTTACTCTTCATTGTTGACTTTTTATCTTGCATTTATTCTTCATTGTTGGCTTTTTATATTACATTTACTCTTCATTGTTGGCTTTTTATCTTACATTCATTCTTCATTGTTGGTTTTTATATCATATTTACTCTTTATTGTTGGCTTTTTATCTTACATTCATTCTTCATTGTTGGCTTTTTATATTATATTTACTCTTTATTGTTGGCTTTTTATCTTACATTTGTTCTTCATTGTTGGCTTTTTATATTATATTTACTCTTCATTTTTGGCTTTTTATCTTACATTTATTCTTCATTGTTGGCTTTTTATATTACATTTACTCTTTATTGTTGGCTTTTTATCTAACATTCATTCTTCATTGTTGGCTTTTTATATCATATTTACTCTTCATTGTTGGCTTTTTATCTTACATTCATTCTTCATTGTTGGCTTTTTATATTACATTTACTCTTCATTGTTGGCTTTTTATCTTACATTCATTCTTCATTGTTGGCTTTTTATATCATATTTACTCTTCATTGTTGGCTTTTTATCTTACATTCATTCTTCATTGTTGGCTTTTTATATTATATTTACTCTTCATTGTTGGCTTTTTATCTTACATTTATTCTTCATTGTTGGCTTTTTATATTATATTTACTCTTCATTGTTGGCTTTTTATCTTACATTTATTCTTCATTTTTGGCTTTTTATATTACATTTACTTTTATTGTTGGCTTTTTTTTTTTACATTCATTCTTCATTGTTGGCTTTTTATATCATATTTACTCTTCATTGTTGGCTTTTTATCTTACATTCACTCTTCATTGTTGGCTTTTTATCTTACATTCATTCTTCATTTTTGGCTTTTTATATTACATTCATTCTTCATTGTTGGCTTTTTATCTTACACTAGCGGATGTGCCCGGCTTCGCCCGGGTTTTACCCGAGTGAATGTTTGTCTAACGAACATTTGTTAAAACAATTCTCTATAAACTTATTTAAAAAAAAAAGATATATTTTGATAATTTGAAAATCGTAAATTTGAATCTCTCGATAAAGTAAACATTTTTTCCCGGTCCCTGTGTGCCGTGTCATCCTGAATTTTGTCTTTCCTAATTTTCTACATTAGAAAATCATAGTTTTATCTAGTGAACATTTTTTCCCGTGTCACATTGCCGTGTCACATTGCCTTTATTCTTCATTGTTGGCTTTTTATATTATATTTACTCTTCATTGTTGGCTTTTTATCTTAAATTTATTCTTCATTGTTGGCTTTTTATATTACATTTACTCTTTATTGTTGGCTTTTTATCTTACATTCATTCTTCATTGTTGGCTTTTTATATCATATTTACTCTTCATTGTTGGCTTTTTATATTATATTCTGACCAAAATCTATCTGTGAACTTCACACAGTGAACTTCACACAGACAGAATAAGGCAATTATATAAGTAGATTTACTCTTCTTTGTTGGCTTTTTATCTTACATTCATTCTTCATTGTTGGCTTTTTATCTTACATTCATTCTTCATTGTTGGCATTTTATCTTACATTCATTCTTCATTGTCGGCTTTTTATATTACATTCACTCTTCATTGTTGGCTTTTTATATTACATTTACTCTTCATTGTTGGCTTTTTATCTTACATTCACTCTTCATTGTTGGCTTTTTATATTATATTTTTAGATTGAGATTATTAGCTAATATGTAAAAATATTAACTCTGTTGAAATTTAATTTTGTATTTATATATAAATAAAATTAACTCTGTTGATTTTTTGTATTTAATCGATAACAGCGAAGTTACGCATGTTAATGTTAGGGAAAAATATTTTGACGTTAAGCAAAACCTGCTCCATCTCGTTTTACATAAATGTTTAAAATTTGGTCGAAATTGATGCATTGTAACGAAAGTTTTTAGTGATGTCCTTTTATGAAATTTGCATTTTATTAATATAGATTCATTCTTCATTGTTGGCTTTTTATCTTACATTCACTCTTCATTGTTGGCTTTTTATCTTACATTCATTCTTCATTGTTGGCTTTTTATATTACATTCACTCTTCATTGTTGGCTTTTTATCTTACATTCATTCTTCATTGTTGGCTTTTTATATTACATTTACTCTTCATTGTTGGCTTTTTATCTTACATTCACTCTTCATTGTTGGCTTTTTATCTTACATTCACTCTTCATTGTTGGCTTTTTATATTATATTTTTAGATTGAGATTATTAGCTAGTATGTAAAAAAAATTAACTTTGTTGAAATTTAATTTTGTATTTATATATAAATAAAATTAACTCTGTTGATTTTTTTTTGTATTTAATCGATAACAGCGAAGTTACGCATGTTAATGTTAGGAAATATATTTTGATGTTAAGCAAAACCTGCTCCATCTCGTTTTACATAAATGTTGAAAATATTTATTTATGCTTATGAGGTGATACAGCAGCGTATTTACAATTAGAGAGGAGACAATATGAATTAAATCTAGAAAAAAGAAGTGAGGACATATCGGTCAAAATGAGTGCATAATGTAGCTGCTGTATTGTCCGTGAGGTCAAGAGACGTACGGACCTCTGTGGTGTTGAAAATATGGTTGAAATTGATGCATTGTAACGAAAGTTTTTAGTGAACAACACTTATGAAATTTGCATTTTATTAATATAGATATATTGCGGCTTATGATTGTAGAATGAAATATGGCAATTATAGCGCAAATGTTTCTTTTGAACGGAAAAATCGAAATAATTTTAAGGAGAAATAACGATTATTTCTAACCTTAGGTATGAAGTATGATAGGATGAATTGTGAAGAGTAATGATAAACGGAAAAGTAAAGTGTCCAGAGATGGGAATCTAACCCACATTGTTCCGCTTAGTGGGCAGTGCCATGTCCACTAGGCTACCCTGAACATATTTTTCCGTTTCCAGGATAGCCTAGTGGACATGGCATAAACTGAGCTATCATAACTTTATCTTAAAATAACATAACCTATCGTATTGTTATACTCGTACTTGGTGGCATCTTGCCACCAGTGGTCCACAGAAGTGAGCATCTCGCCATATAGTATATTTATATTGACGTACAGAAAGATAAACATGAATATCATATATTTGGACGTATATTTTTATTTTGAAAATAGAGCAATCCATAAATATTTTGTCCAATATATGCCTTTTTATTAAAAAAATATATATATATCTTATATAATGAAAAAAAGATATGATTTTCTGCTTGTATTTAGGATCATCTTGGGGATTAAGCTATGGCGGTGCAGTTGTGGTTGAATAATATAGTCTTGATTATAGATTTCTTTATTGAGCGCGCGCTGAGGAATGAATTACATATGAAAAACATAATTGATTAAAGTAATGCCTGTCTTAAGGCGTATAAATAAATATAACAAAAGATTATCTACATAATTACAAAAACCTTGAGTCGACCAACGGGGAAGAACAACAATCAGTTTATATAGTAGAAGCGTGACCTCTGGCGGTCGATTAAAACAGAGTATTTATATCAATGAAATTATAACTTTAAATAAAACAACATTTTAACATATAACATTATTAAATAAAATATTTCAATATAACATTTCAAATAATATATTAATATAACATTTCCCCCCTGTGAAGAAAATAATATGGGTTCATTCAGAGAAAAGTGATAAAAAAAATATATTGTTAAAAAAAAAGATAAAATGATTTATAGAAAGAAAAAAAAAGGTGGCGATATTCCATAATCATATTGGTTTTTAGATGGTAACCAATAGACAGGAAAATACAAAATTATATAAATGTAGATGATGACAATTATTGGTAGAGAGTGATGAATGACTATCAAAAGGTGAGAAATAGTGAATGGGCATTAAAAAAAAAGAATCAAAGTGGATAATTATAAGAGGTAAAATTTACATAGTTGGTCTCGCTAAATTTACATGTTTGTTAGGCGAAATGAGAAACATATTAAAAGATTATGGCATTTAAAAAGAACTCTAAAAGGAGGTAAAAAATGAAAATTTTTTAAATAAAAACATATTTTGATACAAGATTAAATAAGAAAATAACATATCAAAAGTTAGGGAATTTTGAACATATTGAAAATTTGAAAAATATGAAAAAAAAAACATTAAAGTTTAGCAAATTTTAAATAAAGAAATTGATTGTTGTGAGAGAATATGTTAATTTGTTGTTGTTGTTGTCCTCCCGGCCGACTGCTTTGCATATGGCGTATTAAAAACTGATATGGTGTAAATGGTTTAAATTAATTTTAAATGTTTTAAAAGTAATTATTCAATGGAGAAGATATATTAGCAGATTTACATATATTCAAGTTTACAATGTAAAACCATAACACGATATAAAAGTAATTTTTAGTGAAAATGAGCAAAATTATTTGCACAAATTTAAATTTAAAGATAAAAAATGGCATGAGGTATATTATGGCATTTAGGAGCTAACTATACAAAGGAAAACTAAGAATTAAAGGGTGTGAGGTATTAAAATGGCAAAAAGAGCTATGGAAAAATTGATATATAAAAATAATATGACAAAAAGGATATATCTAAGCAAATATGCGATTGAAAACTATTGTAAATAATGGGGGATAACAAAGTTAAAATGAAGAAAACTACGAAAGATGGTGGATACAAAGTACCTTGGGTTGGATGATTCCGGCTGGAGTTGATTTCTCGAGAGATGGCTGTATGGAAGAAGGCTGCTTGTTGCGTGGAAGCGGGTGATGGTTGAGGATGGAGAAATCCGGAGTTGTCCTAAGTTAACTGGATATGGCGATGTCTGGTTGAAGTGGAGATGGCCATGCCTGTTTGGATTGGGCTATGTCTTGTAGATGGCCATTGTTGAATGTTGAAATCTATTGTCGATTGTATAGACTATGATTGATTGAGGTAGGTTATTCTTGGTTGAAATGAGCTATATCTGGTTGAAATAACTTATTTTTGATTGGAGAATTTGCATAATTGAATTCGAAAAATTTTGCTTTTGGTATAAACAGGTAAAATTCCTGTCGACTTATCTTATATAATGAAAAAAAGATATGATTTTCTGCTTGTATTTAGGATCATCTTGGGGATTAAGCTATGGCGGTGCAGTCGTGGTTGAATAATATAGTCTTGATTATAGATTTCTTTATTGAGCGCGCGCTGAGGAATGAATTACATATGAAAAACATAATTGATTAAAGTAATGCCTGTCTTAAGGCGTATAAATAAATATAACAAAAGATTATCTACATAATTACAAAAACCTTGAGTCGACCAACGGGGAAGAACAACAATCAGTTTATATAGTAGAAGCGTGACCTCTGGCGGTCGATTAAAACAGAGTATTTATATCAATGAAATTATAACTTTAAATAAAACAACATTTTGACATATAACATTATTAAATAAAATATTTCAATATAACATTTCAAATAATATATTAATATAACATATATATATTTATATTGGCATCTGCCCGGTAAGCGGAACACTGTGGATTCGATTCCCATCCCTGGACATTTTATTTTTCCGTTTATCATTACTCTTCACAATTCATCCTATCATACTTCATCCCTAAGGTTAGAAATAAACGTTATTTCTCCTTAAAATAAATTTCGATTTTTCTTTTATCTTTATTTCTATTCATCTTTTTACTTTATAATGATTATAATTTATTCGGAATGGTTAGTTTCTTTCAAGTTTATTGTCATAGTTTCGTTTGCTAGTATGAATATAAATTTTCAGAAAATAGAAATATTTAAAAGATTATCAGGCACACGTACATTTACGTGGCACCTTATATTAAATTCTTTCCTCTTTTTTAATAAAGGTTTATTTTTTTATCTTTACGTATTTTTTTTTCTTTTAGTCAAGTGAGCATGTCTTTTGTTCATATCGTGTATATTTTATTTATTTTCTGCTTATTTTTAAATAAACTTATTATATTTGCGCATGATATATATATTTATATATGTTAGAACGTTTTCTTTATTGTTTCTTCTAGAAAGAACGAGCTGACTCAATTCGATTCAATTCGATTTATTTCAAACAACAAAAGAGAATTACACTACGATTTAATGCGATTTTGTTGTATTTATAACACAAAATAATAATAAAAAAAAGAATGATGATAAGTAGCAATAAAATTCTATGAATATGAATTATAATTAATTAATGAAATACAATAATAATAATAATAATAATAAAACCTAACATATATTATAGAATTATTTGAGTATTTAGATGTCTATTGATGGGACATCTGATGTAGGTAGGAATACGACTGTTAACATTTAGCTGGACATAGTGGGACAGGCCTTGGGTACCAGGAGTTCAGAACTCCAGACATACTTCAACTGTCCTGTCCAGGTCACCCCCTCCCCCGCCACTTTGAGGCAGAGTTAACAGGTCTTGGGATGGTATAGAATAAGTATGTATTAAAATCTAATAGAATAATATTTTCTTCTTCTTTATCTCCACTCAATCATATTTGGGCATCAAGTTGTGACCCTTGATGGTGTCTTTTTGACAACCATCATGACTAGGTGAAGTAGAATGCGTCTGCCTTTGTCATTAAGACTGGAAGCACTACTCAGTGGCAGACTGACTTAGTTCCAAAAGAAATGGCCTCCTCTGATATGAGGAACAGACACCATGTGCAGCTGCTTCTAACATGGAGTACAAACGCTGCTCATCCTGTATCCCTGGATTAGGAGCCCTTACAGGGTACTATCAGTCGGGCCAGCTGAGCACAGGTTTTTTAGTGAGCTTGTTACTGCTCCCCCTTGGGACCGGCAAAGGCGGAGTTATAGAAAACTATTTTTTATGGAAATGATTATCAATATTTACCCCCCTTAATTCATATGAAATTTTAAATTTGTAAAAATAACAGGAGCTCCATCTATGCCTCATTTCTTCCTGTGGTGTATCTGTATAAGACTGGTGGTCTTAATGAAGCTTTGTGTGTGTGAATTTGTAAAAATATCGCAAAATTAAAAAAAAAATGAATATCTTATTTCTCTCTAGCAATAAACTTATCTACCATGAATCTAGATAGAAAAATATTTAGTAAAAATTATTTTTATGTTAGAATTATTATTTTTATTTGAAATATCGGACGCGATATTCCAGCTTGGGATACTTGGGCCAAAATAGATTTTATCAACCTATATACATTTCATTTTATATAGGATTCAATCAAAAACACGACTAAAAATTAAAAAAAATTAAAACCGAAAGGTTGGTTTTCTCAAACAGGAAAGGAAATCCAAAATGAATTTCCAAAAATTATTGAATTTTACATAAGTGTCTTTGTTATATACAAATTCGCAAATTTTTTAATGGAATAAAAATAATTACTTCTTTAACTGTGAAAGATCGGACATTCTAATAATAAATGTATTGAGTTTTGGTTTTCTTTGCCACAGAAGCAGCTAGAATCATCCGTTGTCCCAACGAAATTTTTATTATAATTTTTTTTTTCATAAAATTATAAATATTATAATATTTTGAATTTTCTTTTATCTAAATACAAACCCTCTTAATTGCCAATAATCAATGAAAGCTACACTAAGAGCTAATAAAAATGCAAAAAAAAACACAATCACATCTTTCAATTTTCACAAACAATCTAAATATTATAGATAGATGGCAATTGAGTTTATAAATGTAATCCATACGATTATTTTCAAATTTATATCTCTTAAAACCATTCAAAATGTTAAGCAAAGGAATCTGTAACCTAAAAAAGGTTTAAATTCTTGAATAACAATCTTATTAAGAGATTATTCATTAAAAGATAAACAACTATCAATAGATTAAAGAATCGATCCATCATAAATCCTTGCAGAAGAAAAAAAAGAGAGATAATCCTAGCCAATTAGAGCACAAGTAGGTAATATACAATGAAAGGATTAACTTTGGTGCAAAACAGAAACAAATGGGTGGTACGATAGACCTTTCAAATTACCAGAAGAATTTCTCCTTGGACCAATGCCGTGGTAATCTTCTGCATCCATCAACTGTAAGAATGACCTTCAACCATCTTTCAATCTTCTGTTGTTTACGTACATGCACATTTTCATTAGTATGGTGCTTAATCAGCTGTCATTACAATCTCATAGGGTGTCGCAATGAAGTTTTGTCTGATAAAATTACAGATGTAATTATGTACGTAAATGGTGTGTGTATGTATTCATCTTTTGTATCTTTGTATAGAGATGGCTTATAGAATTTCTATTTATATTGGAAGTGTGTGTGTGCGTAATTTCCTCTATGGGAAGATTGAACAATGAAGAGACGTACTTTTCTCTATTGTGTGTGTGTGTGTGAAATTGTAATCAATGCTTCCAAATGAATACTTTTTTTAATGATGAGAAATTATTAATTTTAAATTTTATGTTGTCAATAAAAATAGAATCGACCTGTGTGTGCTGTATATTAGTTATTATATTTGCTGTATAGAATGAGAATCCGTGAATTAGAAAATATATTTAAAATTCATTTGAGGGAAAGACAAAGAATTTCATTCAGGGAAGAGTTTCTTGCTAAAAATTAAATTTAATTGACTCGAGCTTTCGGGCCTTAGTGATCTTCTACAGGTGTGAGGTTATATACAAGTATACTTATAACAAGTATACTTATATACTTGTATAACGCCGTTTTATAGTGATGGATATTGCCATGTGGAAAATTAGGAAAGACAAACTTCAGGATGAGACAGCAATTTATTTAAGGCAAGAACAAACTATAAGGATAAACAAAAGATAAGAAAAAGAGAGAAGAAGCGTACAGAGTAGAAAAATATAAACATGAAAAATAATACTCTGTTAATAAAATAATTATTATTTTGTTAGATAGCTCCTCTTCCTTGTGGAAGCTGTGACCTACAGCTAGCAATTATTGTAGTTACTGACATGGATCTGCCGTGCTTCTGCCAAGGATTCCATCGAAGTCTTGGAACTTTGTCCCTAGTACCTTTGCGTCCTTTTTCTTGAGGCGTGAAGAGCGGCTTTGTCGTCGTATCGTCTATAGGGACATTGTCATCTTGGAGGGAAGTCTTGGCTTTGACATGTCAGTGGAATCCTGGAGCCAGTCTCCGAAAATGTATATCACAGCACCCATGGCCTCAAGGTCTTTTCGGCGATCTTCAATTTGTCTTCCCTAATTTTCCACGTGACAATATATATATCACAATTTCACAATTTAAATAAATGAGAATAACTTTAGAGGAAAATATAATAATAAATGGACATATTTACATATAATAAAAATGGATTATAGTGCAAAAGAACTATCCTGAATAAAAAATATATTTCTATCAAGTTATATTATACAAATAATTATTATGTTCGGCATATATAAAAATAACTTAATATATTTTTTAAAGGATCGATTCTGAAAAAATAACAAAAAGAGAGGAGGAATATAAAGTCATGTCTCTCTAGCTCAGAATGTTTGTAGAACGTTTAAAAAAGAAAATTGAACAATCCCAAAAAAATTGTTTATTCCTTATGACACAATATTCGTGAGACATCGCTTTATTTTTGCTGCCCATTTATGACCTAAAACGATACTTTAATACTTTTCAGCAACTATCTTTTTAACAGACTCTGTATCAAATAGATTAATCGAATATAAATCTAATAAATATAAATAATATAATAGAAACCTCGCCTTTGCCGGTCCCAAGCCCTGATGAAAAAGGAGGAAGGGGAGCAGTTACAAGCTTGCTAAAAAACCTGGGCTCAGCTGGCCTGACTGATAGTGCCTTGTAAGGGCTCCTAATCCAGGCATACAGGATGAGCAGCGTTTGTACTCCATGTTAGGAGCGTCTGTACATGGCGTCTGTTCCTCATGTCAGAGACGGCCATTTCTTTTGGAGCTAAGTCGACCTGCCACTGAGTAGTGCTCTCAGTCTTAATGACAAAGGCAGACGCATTCTACTTCACCCAATCATGATGGTTGTCAAACAAGCTTGATACCTAATATGATTGAGTGGAGATAAGAAAGAAGAAGATATAAATAATACTATAAATATATTGGGAATCAGAGTGAGATTTAAAAAGCAGGGAATAACATCCCAAACGATTGCTTTCAATCATGTTACAAAAATAATAGAAACTATTAGAGATAATGAAACTGAGTGCCATCTATTAATATAAAATGAAATTATTTTAGTAAGTATATATAATTTTCTTATTATAAAATAAATAAAGCTTCCAGGGTTAAGTTTCTTGTTCAAATTTACATTTTAAAGCTTTCGGACTTGTCAGTCCTTCAACAGGATTATCACGATAATAAATTGATGATATTTACTATTTTTATTTACAAATTAATTTTTAAATATTTAAATATTAATGATATTGAAAGGGATAAAAAATATATATTACATTATTTGTGTGTTATAAACACAAATAAAGTAATTTTCTTCTTATAAGTAAAACAAACTTCTCTGTTTACCGGCCTTTATGCGATGTGATTCGAATGGGAAAATGGATAATAGAATTCTATGATATTTCATTTTTAAATTGTTTTTTGATTTTAATAAATAGGAAAATTATATAAGTGCGCGATGGAAGGACAATGATAACCTTCCTATTTGCTATTGAAGAAGCAACATAAGACTGGGAGAAAAGCTTCTTTTATAAGAGAACAATCGTACAAGCTTAGGGACAAGATGTACTTCTATGGTAACCATGGAAGGGTGTTGTGGCTGAAAGTTTGTACGATCGTTCACTTATGAAAGAATCTCTTCTCCCAGACTTTCGTTTCTTCTTCTTAAAAAATACTGTTATATCGCTGCTACTGTATCAAGAATGGTCAAATGAGAACGCGGAATAGGGATTTATGTTCAAAACCTTTATATTTATCTTCGTTTATTATGAAGAACAAGTAAGTAACAGACAAGAAGGATCATCCAAATACGCCATCAAAAAAAGTGAGCATGACTTGACTGCCATCAGCTGAACTTCTTTCTTCCTGATTGGTCCTTTAGTCCCCCCGGTCTACAGGTGGTAGACAATATATATTAGCCACTTTCAAACGTTGTAACAATATTGATAAATTATTCATATTGGCAATATATCATTTCTATTATTGACCATTCAGTCAATATTGGTCACATAAATTCTCTCTATGTCATCTTGGTTCTACACCGAAGAACCAGTAAATAGAAAAAGAAGGCGTCAGATCTCAGTTCCGGTCCATCGCCCGCGTCTTCCAGGAATAGCTGGTTGTTCCCAGGAACGAACGGCCTAAATGAAGGAAGAAGTCTTTTGTCCCACAGGAGGTCAACGGGACAATGGGGCGATATTGGAAGTCCCGATATATTATATTCCTTTACTTGGTTTATAGCTGCGGGGCTCTAAGGGAAACAAACCTCCGGCTTTATGACTTAGTTAATGTAATTTCTCCATGATGGCTAGTTTATAGCCATTTATGATGATAGTAATGTATTGATAGGCAAAATGAGGTCTCCATTTTGTCGTTGTATGTGTAACACTTTCTTTTAGAACGTTCCCAGCAAATTTCTTTATGAAAGAAAAAACTTTTTTTTTCTATAAATATTTCGAGGGATTGTTTTCTCTCTTCATTAATTTATCGCACAAAAAATTAAAAGTAATTTACAAATTCTTTAAGATCACATGTAAAATACACTATCATTGTCATTTCAATGTGATCTATAAAAGAATTTGTGAATTACTTTAGGGTTTTTCACATAAATTGATAAAGAGAAGAGAGAGAGAGAGAGAGACAATTTGACAATTTACATATTTTTATTGACATCCTGTCAATACATGTAAAGTGCACAGTCCGCACTAATAATAAGGATGATGGTTATAATAAAAAAATAAAAAAAATAAAAAATTTTGAAAATGATTAAAAATACAACTATGTACATGGCGCCTCTGCCACCGCTGCAGAGTTTGATGGAAGATCGCCAATGGGTCCCCAGAGATACCACGCATCTCGCGATCTACGAAGAAAATACGATCTACGAGAGAGAGAGAGAGGTTGCCCAAATCCCTAAAATTATTTAATGAAAAAAAAAATTGATTTTCTTTTTCGCAGATTCAGTAAATCCTTTATTTGAATATTGTTATTATGAATCGCCTTTGAACTCATAACATTTCAATGAATATTATTGAATCTATATAAATTTAATATAATAATTATAACAAAATATCATTAGTAAAAGAGAACTCCGCCTTTGCCGGTCCCAAGCCCGGATGAAAAAGGAGGAGAGGGAGCAGTAACAAGCTCACTAAAAAACCTGGCTCAGCTGGCCCAGCTGATAGTACCCTGTAAAGGCTCCTGATCCAGGGATACAGGATGAGCAGCGTTTGTACTCCATGTTAGGAGCGGCTGCACATGGCGTCTGTTCCTCATGTCAGAGGTGGCCATTTTTTTGGAGCTGAGTCGGCATGCCACTGAGTAGTGCTCCCAGTCTTAATGACAAAGGCAGACGCATTTTACTTCACCCAGTGTGGAGATAAGAAAGAAGAAGAGAAGATTAGTAAAAGGATACTCTTTATTGTGCAAAAGAGCGTTTATGATGACTTACTGCCATCCATCGGTTAAAATATAAACTCACTATTGTTATTTTAGAAGGGATTGGTCAATACCCTTTCTTTAAATTAAGAATAAAGAGAAAAACCTACAAGATTTGTACTCTGTGGGCCCTCTTCAGCGTAATACAGTATTTCTGTTAAACATATTGAACGATTCTTTTCAATTCCATTGAAAGATATTAAAGGCCAAAATTGCAGATGTATGATAAAATATAAGAGGTTTCAGAGTCGGAAAGAAGTTCAGGGAGATATGATTTTTATTAATATAAAATATCAATTACATACTTAAATCATTAGATAGTGAAAAGGAATATATTTGATTGAATAAAATATTTATTTGTCTAAATTTCGGCTGGTTGAACGCCAACCTTTATCGAAGCAATACATTTTTGTATACACAAACTCAGTGCCGCATAGTGTTATGTATAACATAACATAAAACTATACCGCGCTGGATTTGTGTATACAAAAATGTAATGCTTCGATAAAGGTTGGCGTTCAGCCAGCCGAAATTTAGACAAATAAATATTTTATTCAATCAAATATATTCCTTTTCACTATCTAATGATTTAAGTATGGATTGCTCTATTTTCAGAAAATACTTTAATATGAACTTTATAATATATTATATATGTGACCCTGTGTGAAGTTAAATGGATTTATTCTTTAAGTTTCGTGTTTGTGTCCATAGTTTGTTTCGTTAATCTCGTTTGGAGTATTATAAATCCAATACATCAAATCTCATACTTTCCAGGAAGTTCCAACATTAAATCCTTTTTTAACTCTCTTTCCTGTAATAGAACCAGCCTCAGTTCAACCAAAGTCATAAATTAACCGAGTATCCAAGTATCAAGATATGTAAATATATGTGGAACGCAAGGAGATCACGAGTGCACCGGAGTAGAAAAATGCCACAACTGCTCAAAACATCCAAAATTTAAAAACTTGCCACTTAAACATTAAGCCAATTCTAATTATTGTCTTCTATACAAAATTGAATTTGAAAGAATTGTAGAAAGAACGGCGTTTTTTTTCCTACAAATGAATAGATACTCCATCACAACTGAAAAATGAGGAAACGGGATGAAGGAGGGAGAAAGAAACCAATGAAGTCAACTAAACAATAAAATATAATTTATTTTACCAATATTTCAGTTGGCTGAACGCCAACCTTTATCAAGGTATTATAACATATTAATATGTGTCAACAACAAACTCAGCGCCACATAACGTCAAGAGCATTAAGTTTTTATAAAATATTTTGTTATATTCAATGGGGAGGGAAAAATTGATATATATATTTATACTAGCCGAATGACCCGGGCAACGCCCATGTTTTACCCGATTGAATGTTTTTATTCAAATACTATTTGTTACAATTATAAATTGGCGCCTTAAATAAATGCATATATCAGTTAATAACTATAGCCTATGTGCTCTATCTGTCTATGTACTGTTGGCTTCCGTAGGCGTCTCATACTGGGAAAAAGAAAGAGAGGATTCCATTTAGTTATTAACTGATATATACATTTATTTAAGGAGCGACCCGCTCCAACACAATAGTTACAAAAACGAAAAAGCGAGTGGGGGGGGGGGGCAAAGGTGGCGTGATCGTAGCCAACCAATAGGAGGGCGCCATTCCAAAAAAAAAAAAAGCAAACGGTGGCAGAGTTAATTGATTAGGAGATTAGGAATGACGCTCGTAACTGTATATAGAATTATGGACAAAATAAATTTTGTAAAATATAGGTGTGAATATTTTGAAAATTAACAATAACGCCTATTTTATATTTAAAATATTTTGTACTATGTGTAAAACGATTTTTCGTTTAAAAATAAATAAAAATAACAAAATATATATAAAAGAAATGTTAAACTAAAATTTTTACTGAAAACACAAAGCGCAAAAAATGTTTGAAAAGTTGGTTAAAATAAAATGTATTCAACAAAATATAAGGAAAAGTGTATATATTCATAATTAAATAAATTCTTCCATCTGTGGAGCACATGTGCTCTTGGTTAGGATATGCCTTTTTATTTTTATGTATTAGTGTATTAGGGTCAATTATTATAGTGTATTAAGTTTAAGTAGTATAATAGTATAGTGTATTAGGTTAAAGACAAGTTTAATATAATACTGTTTTTAGGGTGAATCAAATAATCAATCGTGGATCTCATGAAATCAAAGCCTTCTTTGGATTAACTAAGGCATTTAGCACGAAACTATGTTCTTCAGCTGAGCGTTCTGAATTGGTCAAATTCTGGTTTGTGGCTTGGTCATCGAACCGAGTCCGTCTCTTCGAATGAAACTCTTTTTTTTTCAAATAAAACTAACTTTCTACTGTACTTACTGCGATGAAATATAATGGGAGGGAATGGCTCATCAATGGTGAACCATCTCAGCAGCTTTGCCAATTTGATCATCAGACCTACACCCCCAAACACATATCTCTTAGAGTTCTAATACTGTTGTCAAATTATATTGACAAATATTTGCATTTTTTAAATCTTATCTCAGATTTCAGTGGGAAGGATTTTGTTATCGTTTGATAGTGAACCAATCTCTCCCGCCTTCTCATTGGACGAATGTGTCCAGTGTCTTGCAGAATACTTCCCCCATCAATGAATTTGAGTGAACAAACGGTTGTAAAATTATAATTTCGAAAGTCAAGCCTTTTCTTAATGTGTAAACATAGGGTTGTTGTCGTGTCCAATGAAGAGCCTCAGATGTCTCCATACATCTCTCTCTATCACAGCAGTCGCAATATCCACTATCTTGGGTGTATAAAGCTGCTGCTCTGAATCCATGTCAATTTTCTGCAAGGCTGCGGCAATTGCTGGGCATGAGAATATGTGGGTAGGTGTTAGTTCCACGCCAGGACAGTTGTTTCATGTCCTATAGATTCTAAGATCAGTGGTACACATGATGTAAATACAAACGCTAACTATCCACCATTACTATATCTTAACACAGAGCAATAACGAAGCATATATACCCATAAAATGAAAGGATTTAAAGCACGAATATTTCTTTTATACATATTACAAACTTATACTGTCCTTACTGCGATGGAAAAAATATATTGGGATAGCCCTCAAAATATATTTTTTCATCGCAGTAAGGACAGTAGAAGTTTGTACGAGTATTAGTTATAAAGAAACATTCGTGATTTTAAATCCTTTCAATCTATTACTATATCTCACATGATCTGTACCACTTATGTAAAGAAGAGAGTACTTCCGCAGAGTTCATGCAGATAGAAAGTATGTCCCCAATCTATTGAATATTTAATTTTAGTCCATTGAGCAGGTTTCCTCTCCCTCATCATTCACTACCGCGTGACTGAGAAGTAGACCAATGGAAGTTCATCAATATATAATCCATCAAAACCAAGTAAGCAATCTTTTTGATTAGTTCCATCAAAACCCATCTTCCTTAATTTTATACCTTATTCCACGCTATGAATGGCTTGCTACCTATTAAGATATTAAATATTAAAATATTATAAAACACCATGAAACATATTTTATCCTTGGAACGTGAGTGTTATTTGATGCTTTCTTATGCCTATAAAAAGTTCAGAAAATGTCCATTATTATTTACAAACTTGTTTTGTACTCAATAAAATGTTAAATATGTATATTTTGTTGGAAATGGGCTGATGGGATGATGGGCTTAGAAGGAGTTTGAATTCCTAGAGGAAGATAGGCGAACAACCTCATCGAATATCTGAAGTATTTTAATAAATTATATTGATCCAAGATATGTTTTAATCTAATATATATATATTATATAATCTAAAATGCAAATATTTTATTTTTAAAAAACAT
Organism: Cordylochernes scorpioides; assembly: GCA_030710605.1. Taxonomy (NCBI): domain Eukaryota; kingdom Metazoa; phylum Arthropoda; class Arachnida; order Pseudoscorpiones; family Chernetidae; genus Cordylochernes; species Cordylochernes scorpioides. The sequence goes on along the minus strand of CP092869.1, from coordinate 80,185,918 downwards.
GTATTTTATTTTCATCATTGACTATTCTTTTAATTTTGACCATTGATTTAGAATATAACACTTTGAATATTGTTGTAAAAATATGTATAGTTAACCTACCTATTTTTTTAATTCACGAATATAGAATTCATTTTATAAATTCTATATTACTGTGAAAAATATTTTTATGTGTAATTTTCTTCAAGTATTTCAAAATAAAAACTACTTGATGGTTAAATAATTATCTTTCCTATTTTAATGACTGCACCTTGAATTCTCTATCTTTTTCAACAACAAAACAAAATAATCCTAACATATATACGAAATGGAAGCATTAAAGCAGGAAAGTTTCTCTTTTTAAACATAAAACAAACTTCTACTATCCTTACTGTGATGAAAAAATATTGGGAGAGTTTGGCTCATCAGTGGTGAACTCTCCCAGCGGTTTCGTCAATCTAATCTACCAGACTGCTTCTTAGAGCTCTAATACTGTATTGCATATTTCCATTTACGTTAATGGGTAACAAACTTTATTTATTAAACTGTAATAAAAGAAACTTATCGTGTGTGTGTTTTTACCTTTGGTTTCAACTTACAATGATATCCTGCCATTCCTTCTATTGTGAGTAAAAATATCAGGCCTCCAGGAAAAAGTATTTTTTCAAAAACTTTTTTTATTCACTAGATTTCGGGTACAAACGCCCTTCTAAATATGGGTTTGAGAGCTTGACTCTCATAAAAGAAAAATGAAAAGAATTAAAGTTTTTCTGAAATGTGTATATAGAAATATCTACTCAGAATGTCATTGAAAATATATAAAAGAACGAATATTCTAATCACACGCACACACACACACAAGCCTTTTTATTGGGGCATCCAGCCCTATACATGATTCCCCTCTACAGTATTTAGCAAAGGAAGATATTTCAAAAGTAAAAACTAGAATACAAGAAGTAATAAGGAAAAAGAAAAGAGAGAAGAAAGAATAAACAAACAAAAATAAACATAGCCATATATACAAAAAAATAAACATACAGAGCAAAAGGAACCATACATGATTAAATATTTAAATTAAAGTACCAATGTTTAGAATATGTCAAGGTTAGGATATCATTGAGAGGGCTAGTGTGGAATCAGCCGCATTCAATCTTCGCTTTCTTCCTCCAAGCCAACCGCGACATTGAATATTCTAATCTCAAATGAAACAAACATTGTTAGATCCCTAGAATCCCAAATATATACAAAGACTGATCTACTTCAGAGATATAATGAAAGCAGATGGTTTAGAAAATATGTTAATATTGAAGGGGAATTAAAGGAAGAGAGGAAGATCTGCAATGAGCTAACTAAAAGGGTTCAGGAAAGATATCGAAGGTTCACCAAATGAACTGTAAGTGATGGTCACTAACAGATTAAATTGAATAATATTTTAATACAAAGTAATAACGCGCCATCTACAGTATCAAGGTATCCTTGTAGATAATATATACAGTTAAACCTGTCTATAGCGCCCCCTCTTGGGACTCACCAAAATAGGGTGTTATAGAGAGGGGGTACTATAGACAGGTCACTTTTAATGTAAATCGCATCGTACTACGTATTTAAAATCGGGCGCTATAGAGAGGAAGGCGCTACTAAGAGGGTACGCTATAGACAGGTTTAACTATATATATATATAAAATGAAAGGATATAAACACGAATTTTTCTTTTATATACAATACAAACTTTTACTGTCCTTACTGTGATGAAAAGATATATTGGGAGGGCTTGGCTCATCAGTGATGAACCCTCCCAGCGGTTTCGCCAATTAAATCCACCAGGCCGCTTTAGATCGCTTAAGCTCATGTCTATAGTTCTCATGAAAACATTTCTTAGAGTCTACCCTTAAGTGCTGCGTATATATCCTTAATCGTTCAATACAGTATTAGAGCTCTAAGAAGCGGTCTGGTGGATTAAATTAGCGAAACTGCTGGGAGGGTTCACCACTAATGAGCCAAGCCCTCTTAATATATTTTTTTCATCGCAGTAAGGACAGTAGAAGTTTGTATTTTAAATAAAATAAAAATTAATGCTTAAATCCTCTCATTTTATATGAATAATATTTATCCATATAGTTGACAAAAGTCGAATAGAACTGATATACATTAACAACAACAGATCCCTTGAATCCCAAATACAGTAGAACTTGGATAATTCGAACTTCTTTAATTCGAAAACCTCTTTAATTCGAATATTTATCTTGGTCCCTAGAATTTCCTATAAATAGAATTTCCGTTTTTAATTCGAATTTTTGGATAATTCGAATTTTTTATGGTCCCTTGGGATTCGAATTATCCAAGTTCAACTGTATATGTAATCAAAGACTGATTTAATTCAGACGTATTGTGAGAGTAAATAGATTAGAAATATTATGATATTGAGAAAAATTGATTGAAAAGAGGAAGACCTGCAATGAGCTAGTTAAAGGGGATCAAGAAAGCTAACAGAAGGTCACTATATGAGCTGCAAGTAATGGCCAACAACAGATCAAATTGAAGAATATTTATCCCAATATAGTCACCCAAAATCGACTCGAATTTTATTTTACATTTATTAATCAACCAGGCGTGATATTGAAATATTTGCGACTAATACAGAGGAAACAAAACAACAAACAAATTAGAACTTAGAATTAAATTTTTACGTGTATTATTCTACAGAGTTCATAAAATATATATAGACAAAGTGGTTGATGTAAGAGAGTTAAATCATTTAGATCAGATAACAAACGATGTCTCACTTCTGTAAAGTTCGGACAGTCGTAGATAAGGTAAATAGCAGTTTGTTCAAAGTCTCCGCAAGAACAAATTGGTGTTTCTGATAGACCTCTTAAAATTCGACTTGATGGAACCTAAAAACAACCTGTCGACTGTCCAGGTTACTGGTAGACGTATCGGAACTTATCCACCATCCAGGACAGATGTATCGAAACCTGTCGACCATCCAGGACAAACGTGTCTGAACTTATCCACAATCCAGGACAGACGTATCGGAACCTGTCCACTGTCCAGGATAGACGTATCGGAACCTGTCCACCGTCCAGGATAGACGTATTGGAACTAATCCACCATCCAGGATAGACGTAGCGGAACCTGTCCACCGTCCAGGATAGACGTATCGGAACCTGTCGACTGTCCGTGATAGACGAATCGGAACTTATCCACCATCCAGGACAGATGTATCGAAACCTGTCGACAACAGAATCACCCTAATACTCCAAGTCTATAGATAGCTGCAAGGTCCAAGATGTTGACCCAATCCCCGAGGCCAATACTTATTACATAGTGTTGTCACAATGGAGTTGATTTGACCCGGCGTTGGTTCTTGATGCAATTCTATCATCCCCCTTTTTCATTAGCTCTTTCTTCCTCAGCTTGTATTGCAATATACTTGATATTGATGCGAACTTGTTTTATTTAATGTCGCAATACATTCGTGAGAATACAATTCAATCTAGGACCCTTATTGGAAGACCCTAAATCAACAACGAACTAATTTATTGATTTACTTTTATAGCCAATAAATTTTATAGCTGACATCTTGTTATAACGATGCTTAGCCTATAATAATAATGCGAAAATAGTACAATAGTGAAATTGTATTTGGACCAGGTAGACATATGAAAAAAAAAGGCATCTTCTGATCGTGCAACTAAAGGTTTCTGATGGCTTGCCAATCTGTTCGGAATATGTATAAACTAATTGTTGTTTTTTAAAATATTATTCAAGAATTGGCTGAATATCCTTTCTTGATTAATCAAGAAAAGCTAAACACGTACGCGTTTCAGGCTGTTGGCCCTCGTCATCGTGGTGCAGGCTGTACCTCAACGACCAAATTATTTTTTCACAATATCAACTATTTAAAAGCATTGTAGAGTTATATATATGTAGTGATGTGTTCATCCTTTTGGATGACTGTAGTGTGGTTGGTTAGATGCAGTCGTGGTGGCCACAATGTTCAGATTGGTTTAAGGCGTGAATGAATTACACAAAAGGACGAGACATGTTGGATGTCACTCAGAGAGATGGCAGCCGGACACTGGTCGAGGGGACTCTGTCAATCTCGTATCCCAGAGGGACTGATCTATTTTTGAGCAAGAAGGGGCACACCTGGTAACCCGAAATGTTTTTCGGACCGACCGTGTAATTGGAAACCTTTCTCCTGTCTGGCGCCGGCTGTCACTCAATTTAATTTTATTATTTCGTTTTGTGTTACAGGATGGCCAAACTGGCGTTTTGGGTCTACAGGCTCTACTACTACATAAATATATATATATATATTATATATCTATCACTACCCACATTTCCACGAGGAAGACCAAACTGTAGACCACCACAGATGTCCATCTTCATAGGTTCCAAACAGCCACCACCCTCCTAGGAATATTTACCTCTGTACAGAACCAAGTACAGTACATCTGATAAACTACACCATTAGACATGTCAACCCGGATAGTTGGTGTACGTGGTGGCTCCAGGAATCCTGGTTACCTCAAGAGATAGAGAGAGAACTACAAGGAGGTTTAACAAACAGCCACCATCCTCCTAGGAATAAGTATATTTACCTCTGTACAGAACCAAGTACAGTACATCTGATAAACTCCACATATTAGATATGTCAACCCGGATAGTTGGTGTACGTGGTGGCTCCAGGAATCCTGGTTACCTCAAGAGACAGAGAACTAAAAGGAGGTTCCACAAACAGCCACCATCCTCCTAGGAATAAGTATATTTACCTCTGTACAGAACCAAGTACAGTACATCTGATAAACTCCACCATTAGACATGTCAACCCGGATAGTTGGTGTACGTGGTGGCTCCAGGAATCCTGGTTACCTCAAGAGAGAGAGAACTACAAGGAGGTTTAACAAACAACCACCATCCTCCTAGGAATAAGTATATTTACCTCTGTACAGAACCAAGTACAGTACATCTGATAAACTCCACCATTAGACATGTCAACCCGGATAGTTGGTGTACGTGGTGGCTCCAGGAATCCTGGTTACCTCAAGAGATAGAGATAACTACAAGGAGGTTCCACAAACAACCACCATCCTCCTAGGAATAAGTATATTTACCTCTGTACAGAACCAAGTACAGTACATCTGATAAACTCCACCATTAGACATGTCAACCCGGATAGTTGGTGTACGTGGTGGCTCCAGGAATCCTGGTTACCTCAAGAGACAGAGAACTAAAAGGAGGTTCCACAAACAGCCACCATCCTCCTAGGAATAAGTATATTTACCTCTGTACAGAACCAAGTACAGTACATCTGATAAACTCCACCATTAGACATGTCAACCCGGATAGTTGGTGTACGTGGTGGCTCCAGGAATCCTGGTTACCTCAAGAGAGAGAGAACTACAAGGAGGTGTTTCACAAACAGCCACCATCCTCCTAGGAATAAGTATATTTACCCCTGTACAGAACCAAGTACAGTACATCTGATAAACTCCACCATTAGACATGTCAACCCGGATAGTTGGTGTACGTGGTGGCTCCAGGAATCCTGGTTACCTCAAGAGAGAGAGAACTACAAGGAGGTTCCACAAACAGCCACCATCCTCCTAGGAATAAGTATATTTACCTCTGTACAGAACCAAGTACAGTACATCTGATAAACTCCACCATTAGACATGTCAACCCGGATAGTTGGTGTACGTGGTGGCTCCAGGAATCCTGGTTACCTCAAGAGACAGAGAACTAAAAGGAGGTTCCACAAACAGCCACCATCCTCCTAGGAATAAGTATATTTACCTCTGTACAGAACCAAGTACAGTACATCTGATAAACTCCACCATTAGACATGTCAACCCGGATAGTTGGTGTACGTGGTGGCTCCAGGAATCCTGGTTACCTCAAGAGAGAGAGAACTACAAGGAGGTGTTTCACACAAACAGCCACCATCCTCCTAGGAATAAGTATATTTACCCCTGTACAGAACCAAGTACAGTACATCTGATAAACTCCACCATTAGACATGTCAACCCGGATAGTTGGTGTACGTGGTGGCTCCAGGAATCCTGGTTACCTCAAGAGAGAGAGAACTACAAGGAGGTGTTTCACAAACAGCCACCATCCTCCTAGGAATAAGTATATTTACCCCTGTACAGAACCAAGTACAGTACATCTGATAAACTCCACCATTAGACATGTCAACCCGGATAGTTGGTGTACGTGGTAGCTCCAGGAATCCTGGTTACCTCAAGAGAGAGAGAACTACAAGGAGGTGTTTCACAAACAGCCACCATCCTCCTAGGAATAAGTATATTTACCCCTGTACAGAACCAAGTACAGTACATCTGATAAACTCCACCATTAGACATGTCAACCCGGATAGTTGGTGTACGTGGTGGCTCCAAGAATCCTGGTTACCTCAAGAGAGAGAGAACTACAAGGAGGTGTTTCACAAACAGCCACCATCCTCCTAGGAATAAGTATATTTACCCCTGTACAGAACCAAGTACAGTACATCTGATAAACTCCACCATTAGACATGTCAACCCGGATAGTTGGTGTACGTGGTGGCTCCAGGAATCCTGGTTACCTCAAGAGAGAGAGAACTACAAGGAGGTTCCACAAACAGCCACCATCCTCCTAGGAATAAGTATATTTACCTCTGTACAGAACCAAGTACAGTACATCTGATAAACTCCACCATTAGACATGTCAACCCGGATAGTTGGTGTACGTGGTGGCTCCAGGAATCCTGGTTACCTCAGGAGATAGAGAGAGAACTACAAGGAGGTTTAACAAACAGCCACCATCCTCCTAGGAATAAGTATATTTACCCCTGTACAGAACCAAGTACAGTACATCTGATAAACTCCACCATTAGACATGCCAACCCGGATAGTTGGTGTACGTGGTGGCTCCAGGAATCCTGGTTACCTCAAGAGAGAGAGAACTACAAGGAGGTGTTTCACAAACAGCCACCATCCTCCTAGGAATAAGTATATTTACCCCTGTACAGAACCAAGTACAGTACATCTGATAAACTCCACCATTAGACATGTCAACCCGGATAGTTGGTGTACGTGGTGGCTCCAGGAATCCTGGTTACATTAAGACAAAGTTTTTATTTTTTATTTTTCAATACGTTTGTCTGAAAATGATAATAATTCTGTTACCGAAACTGTCAGGAATAATTTATTTATTTGGATGTAGTTACCTTAATGTTTATTATATTCTTGTATCAAATAAAATACGATTATGGAAGAGATGATTATATAGAATTTTTTATTCCAAAGTACAGGTGGTACAGGCCATGATAATCATGATGGGTAGAAGTAGGCGACTGCTTTTACTGTAAGTGCACCACATGTTTACACATATGAAAAGCAGTTTGACTTTTGCATTTACAAGTTTTCCTGAATTCCGTTTGGTTACTTGCAGTCGCTGGTGGGGTTGGACCTTTGCAAGAATGGATGACCATTGGAGCATATTTTTGAAGTAGAAAAAAGTGGCCATTGCGGGATTCGATCTCGGGGTCGAAGCGGTGTAAAACCAACGGTTTAGACCATTCCTAGACCGATATCATTAGATAGTAAAGATAGAAATTGAATGGTGTGTGTTGTGTGTATGTATGTGTGTTTGTGTGTGAAATGTTTAAAATAATTCTTACATTTCACATTGTTCTTTTACAATATAACATGCCATTAGTAATTTCCTATTTATTTATAGTCTGGTTGAGATATTAAATTGAATAATATTTTTACACGGTAATCTACATGAAAACAGGAGAAATCCATAAATAGATATTTAATTAAATTTATAAATACAGATAATATAAGTCTTATATTTCAATATAATTTTAAATGAATAAGTGAATATTTGATAACACGTAAAATCATATTACTTAAAACGCACATTGTAGCGTAGAAATCGAGTCTTTGTATATCTTAAGATGTAAAAGTATTTATTGATGACGTCAGTACGACTAGTCGACAATTATCAACAACCCCAAATATAGTATTATATACCACCAACACGTGGTCAAATAAGACTTTTATTGCCAACACAAGATAAGGTACAAGACTGGCTTAACGAAAACTGGACTGACATTCTAAAAATAACAACGGTATTTATATATTCCAAAAGCACATATAATAACTATGCAAAATAGCATAACCAACAACTATGTAAAATAAAATAAACAAATATGCCAATAAACAACAAGGATAAAAAAAAACCAGTCTATTCGCTCAAAGATGACTTGTTTTTTCAAAGATTTTGGTGGGTCCTATTATATATAAAACCAAGCTATGCAACAGATATGATGATTTTACAAATACAGAGTAATATTCTGTTAAATAGTTTCATTGAATAATTAAATTAAAATTAAATAATAAATTACTTCTTCGCCACAATATAGTTATCTTTTCCCTCTTTAATT
>CP092869.1:80133856-80177402 GCA_030710605.1 Cordylochernes scorpioides | reverse complement strand
AGATCGGTCTATGCACCCTGATCATAATACCGGCTAACTGAGGTGGTGGTGGTGTCTTGTCCATGGAGCAGATCAGATCGGTCTATGCACCCTGATCATAATACCGGCTAACTGAGGTACCTTGTCCATTGCTCCATGTAAAGGGGGGGTATCATTTCCCCATTAGTCAGCCACATTTCAGAGTTCTTTGTAGGTCTTCACGGTTACCTTTGGTTAACGCCTGTTATAATTGGATAGAAGTAGCACATCAGGATCTCAGTGTTGAAGGGCATGTTATCCCGAAAGCTCGAATAATAAAATAAATAAGAAAAGAAAGAAACTAAACCATGATTTCTTATTGATTAAATAAAATGCAGGGAAGAATCTTTATTAAATTGTAAGTTCATAAGTCAAACTGCTTTCTGCATATATAGACACTAGCCGAATGACCCGGGCAACGCCCGTGTTTTACCCGATTGAATGTTTTGATTCAAATACTATTTGTTACAATTATAAATTGGCGCCTTAAATAAATGCATATATTAGTTAATAACTATAGCCTACGTGCTTTATCTGTCTATGTACTGTTGGCTTCCGTAGGCGTCTCTTACTGGGAAAAAGAAAGAGAGGATTCCATTTATTTATTAACTAATATATGCATTTATTTAAGGAGCGACGCGCTCCAACACAATAGTTACAAAAACGAAAAAGCGAGTGGGGGTTGCATGATGGGGGGGGGGGGGGGGGGGGGGGGGGGGGCAAAGGTGGCGTGATCGTAGCCAACCAATAGGAGGGCGCCATTCCAAAAAAAAGCATACGGCGACAGAGATGAAAACTGAAGAATTAAGAGATGAAGAACGCATGACGCTCGTAACTGTATATAGAATGTGGTGTAATTACAGTAAAAACAGTCGCTAACTACCTACCACACACACACACTCACAATAACCTTTATTAGGGACTTGTCCCATACAGATTCTCCCAATTGGGTAAGGTAATAATCATCTTGTGTTATTTACATAGAAGTTGAACTGGTTTACTTTTCGTAATATTATTGACTGTATTGACTCATCCATTAATGAGCTCTACTCTTCCCTGGCAGACACCATCAAAAATCTCAAGCTTTACAAGCTTGATACCTTAGTGTAATTGAGTGGAGATAAGAAAGAAGAAGAAGAAGAGACTCTTCGTTTCAAAGTCATTCACTTGTTGACTGGTCCATACATAATGATGATCTAAAATATTGATAGTAAGCTATTGCCTTAGATTTGTTTGCTGATATTTTTGAAAGCAATACGTAGGGTGAAGTGTTGGTACATTAAAGTTTTTGATATAGGGACTTCCTCTCTGCATCAAGGGCTGTACAATTTAGCAGGTAATGGGGGAGGTCTTCAGTAATTTCCTGGTCATAACTACCTACCATGTTTATCATGGCCTATATCACGTATACTAAAGATATGTGCTACCATTTCTTCCAGGACAAGTAGAGAATCCTATAATCTGTCATAAAAAGGAACAAACGTTGACACGAAGTGTAAATAAGACATCAATTCCAAGCATATAAAAAAGCCTTCATGAATATTCTGCGGCTTTTTTTACTATCCGCTAATGGCTTAATCTCCCTAGCTGCTCAATTATTTGCATGCATTATATCTACATGTTCCCCAATAATTACTTATCTTTGTTGAGATAGACTTTTTTGGTATTACCTCTATGCAATTTGAACAAGATATCAATCGATGCTGAAAGCCTCTGTTGAAATTAGCATTGTCTAAGGAAAGTCTGAATAATGTCTTTTTATAAATTCAATTTTAATATTGTTTGGTTGAAGATTACGAAAGACAAACTTCAGGATGACATGTCAATTTATTTAAGACTTAAAACAAAATCAACATTTATAAGATACAAGATAAACAATGAATGAAGTTTCCAGAGTATTAAAATATAAATAATATAAATATATTATTCACACTAGGCTGTTCAGTGATTCGCTAACCATGACGTATGCACGAAGGAACGTGTGGCCATTGGACATATGTCAGACCTGGAGGGTGTTGTTGGGTGCTGTGCTGACTGGAGTATAGGAGCTCCATCTATGCTTACTTCCTGTGGTGAATCTGTATGAGAACGCTTGTCTTAATAAAGCTTTGTGTGTGTATAAATAAATATATGACATAATAAAAATATAATTTTTATTATTCATTAATATAATTATATTTTAAATAATCATAGAATTAACACAGAGTTAATTTTTTAAAATCCTTAACAAAAGGAGTACAACCCAAGATGTTTTTTGTATATACTTAGATAATATTTATAAAATTGTATGTATGCAAACTGTTTGTTCTTAAAATATAATCATTAAAATAAATTCAATTTTGGATATAAAAGTTATCATTTCACTTCAATCCACGACTGCATGAATGAATTGGTAACGTACCTAAAATACATCTTTTTTTACGACATATATATTTAAAAAATAATATTAACTATATACATAAAATATAATAAATAATTTTCTACATAGCTTCTTCCCTATTGTATCTGTGACCATAGCTTGCAAATATTGTAGATACTGACATGGATCTAACGTGCTTCTGCCAATAATTCCTTTAGAGTCTTGACACTTTATCCCTAGTAGCTTCGCCTCCTTTCTCTTGGGGCATGAAGAGCGGCTTCGGCGTCGTATCGTCAAAAGGGACATTATCATCTTGTAGGGAAGCCTTGCCTTTGACACGGCGGTGGAATCCTGGAGCCATTCTTGGAAAATGTAGATCACAGCACCCAAGGCCTTGAGGTCTTCTCGGCGATCCTCAGTTTGTCTTCCCTAATCAGCGGATAGTGTACATATATAGATTATGATGAGGGTTTAATTCATAATACGAGTATATGCTCCTTGTATATGTTTGTATATGGTCCCTTGTAACATATGATCATTTAAAAATGAAAATCAGCCAGGGATACATACCTTGTAGATATTTTCATATTAATGTTCAAGATATAGAGCCTTCAATACCCTTCCACAAAAGAATATTGTGTTGATATGGTTTATTCTTAATTCCTCTCTGTAGGCTTAAAAGCTTAGGCTTCACTATGTCTGCAAGATAAATATTCCTGGATGATTACTTACTTCCAATTGATATCTCGATGTTTCAATACAGATCTGAAGTCAGAACAGACAATTAATTACTAGGTAGAAGGGCGCCATCTGTACTTACAAATAGAAACTATTTAGCGCGAATGGTGTTTCCAAATTAAACAATTTCCTACTGCCATTACCGAGAAAAAAAATATTGGAAGATCCTTGTTCTCATCAATGATAAAAGTTCCTAATTAATCTGTCAAAACCGCTGGAAAGGTGCTACAATGAAGAGCCAGGTTTTCTCAATTGTTACTTCTTGCAATAAGGTCATTAGGAAATTGTTTTGTTTTTTGGATAAAAACGAAAGAAATTTGTAGGAAAAAAAGTTTACCTTTGTGAATAACAAACAAAGAAGTTTTATAAACGTCCTTCCCCTGACTTATAGTTTAATAATACACCTATCCTCCGATTTACACGGTACTTGTTTTACACGTTTTCGCTTTTACCCGGTTTTCCAAATAAGTTTTTTTTCATCGCACTATACTAAATGCTACTGTGATTGAACACATGCGCTGTGTACACATCTCACGAGGAATCCCGAGATTATGTGCTGACTACATATTTTAACCTGTCATTACATTTTATTTTTATTTCTGTGTACAACTATCCCCCGATTTACACGTTTTTCTCAGGAACGTATCTACCGTGTAAATCGGGGGATAGGTGTATAAACAAAAATCGGGGTTAAGTTTCTTTGCTCCATTTTATATTTCTAGCTTTCGGGAAAACATGACTTTTAACAGGTGCAACTAGAAATATAACTTCCAGTTAACTATTACACGTCTATTTCTTGTATAGTTATTATAAAAGTTATACTTCTATATAGGTGCTCTTGTTAAAAGGCATGTTAGCCTGAAAGCAAGGGAGATAAAAATGGTACAAGAAACCCTGGTTTGCTTGTTGAAACAAGTGTTTCAAGCAGATATTTAGATGAATGGTATCGCTTGTCATCCTGCAAGTCGAAGTTCCATCACAGGACGAGGGCTGGGCGTCCAGGAAGCGGCGGTGTGGAGAGAAAAAAGCTGCCTAACCACCTCGATGGTCTCAATTAGATGGGCCTCAGGAAGTGTTGAAATAAGAGGCGGGGGGCGCTCTATGATCCCTTATCATGGCTGCATTAACGATTGGGGGAAGTCGCATGTGTGGATATGGTCCGAGTTGACTCAAGCTCTTCGTACGAGGTTCTACATGGATCGGAAGGATTGGATTATTCGACCACGGACTCCTTCCCGAGGTAACGAAGATAATTTCTGAGGAAAAAGTGATCATCTTCAAGCTTAAACTTGGATTAAGGTGGGCAATGTCGCTGTTATCATCGGCCCCTATTCGGTGGGGAAGAACTCGCACTCATCGGTGGCGAAGTCTTTCCCTCGGTGGAAGTACCCAATAAAGACATTGTATAATTATATGTATGGATTTTTTAGGGAGGAAATTAATCTATAAAAGCAAAGATCATCTCTCCCGTCATAATGAAGGTAAAATATTCCATCTATATTTTGGCCATAGATTTGGCCTAACCACTTTGCCAGCTAAAAACTCTTTGGAAGATTATGAAGATTTCATTAGATCTCTTGTGGATCTTGAATAAAGTCCGCCTTAGGCTGAAGAGAACACTTAGCCCGAAACCATGTTATCTAGGTCGACGCTCATCAGTTTACCAAAGTTGGTGTTGTTGCTTTGTCACCGACTCGAAGCCGCTGGTTTGCGGCGACAGTCAATAGATGGCGTCTAGTTTTGACGTCTATTTTAACGTGAGAGGCTCCCTTTGTGCTTCAATATCTCTCTCTATATACGTATAACATAATGTTGCTGGAGGATGATATTCATGTACAAATATCTTTAAATTATATTTAAACAATATCAACACTCTAATAACATCTCATTTGATATTTTAGAATTTAAAACCAATAAGAAGATTCCTAACAAAATATTATTTGGCTGCTGTATATATTCATTGTGCCTTTTTCCAGCGACTATAACTCTTTAAAATTGGCATTCTCAAATTTTAATGAAAAATCTCTTTCCTTCCTGCTTATGAAAATCCAAACCAAAATTCCTATCCATATTCATAATGTTATTCTTGACCACATCGAGAGAAGTGGGAATGCAGGAGTCATTTAGGGATCCCAATGAATCCATTGATGAAGAAAGAATCACCAAAATCCAAATTGAAATAGGACGATACAAACCACAATGATGAAAAAGAAAGAGGTTGACTAATCAAATTTCGATGACCAGACACTTTTAGTAGTTTCAGAAGTAGACGAAATCTTGACAATGAAAATGTTACCCAAAGACATCGTCTTAAAAATCTTTAAATCAGTAATTCCTCACTAATTATACACCGACTTTATGGTTATGACAATTTATTGTTTGTTTTGGGGGTCAGTGGAAGGATGGTCTAAACCGTTGGTATTCGACCTCTACGACCTGGAATCTAATCCCAGATTGGACACTTTTTTCTAATTAAAAAAAAAATGCTTCAATGGCTGCTGATTCTTGCAAAAATTGCGTCTATTTGCGAGTGCAAATAACCAAACGGAGTTCTAGCACATTTTAAAGTGCAAAGTCGAACTGCTTTTCACATGTGTGGATATGTGGGGCACTCACAGTAAGAGCAGTCGCTAAATTCTACCCACCATGATAATCAGATTATCATGCCTTGTACCACATGTACTTTACGATAACCGTGAAGGCCTACAGGTAAATCTGAAATGTGGCTGACTAACGGGGCAAGGGCACCCTCTCTTTCCATGGAAGAACAAGACCCCATCACATGTACTAGGGACAATAAAAAAATGTTAGTTTTTCCTCCACGAGTACCTATACTATATGACTTAACGTCGATGAATTAAGACGAACCAGCCAAGAATTGCCTCAACAGCCATCCCACGATGTCATAAGTCTGCGGAGGGCGATGATTTGTGAGACAGAAGATGGTGGGTGGCCTGTTCGACTGCTAATTTACTCCACGCGCCATCTTTCCCTTGCAAATCACTTGGAAGATTTGTGAAGCGATTTGAATTCTTTTCAAGTTTACCGATATCCCTGGAAACGCAGCTACTGTTGTTAAATATGTTCTGGAATTATTCTCTTTTCCCCTAGAAGTCGTTTGTTTGGATTCTCTGAAGTGTAAGACCTGAGTTATGACCTTAGAAAAAAACACCTAAATTATTTGTTTTTCATAGAAAGAATTTTTTTTTTTTCGTAAAGATAGAGGCTACCTGGCCGGCATTCATAGTTCTTCAAATCAAAATACTTCGGCCAGTAAATATTTTTTATTATCTCACTGGTAGAAGTACCTTTAATTTAAAAAAACTATATATTTTTTGTTGTTTTTTAAAAGCATGTTTATTTAAACGATAGGCCACATGGTATTTGGTTTGGTTATTTTTTCAAAGTAGTTTGGTTATCATGACCTTTCACTTTTACGTCTATAGAAGATTTCTATAAAGGTATCTCTTGTTTTAAAAAGAAATAATTCCTGTAGAATATTGTAACGTAGAAATTTAGGAAAGACTAACTTCAGAATGACACAGAAATTTATTTTAGGCACAGACACCATTTAAAATTTAGGAAATATAAGAGAAACAACAGGGGAAGCTTACGCAGAGTAATAAAATATATAAGCATAAAAAATATCTATTAATAAAATAATAAATACTTTGATACAATTTTTATCTCGAATAATAGAAGAGACTCTAATAATGGAGATCACAAACACACTAACTTAAGAAAAAAAAATTCCTGATCGTGTAACTTGATTCAATTGCAAATTCACCTTTGTACTATTTAACACACACACTCACAATAAAAATAACAATCTAAACAAATCACTATTCTCTTTTTTCACCTGTGCTGCTGTCCCAGTGCCCGCCCACAGTCCTAGACCGCAGCGAGTCAGAAGACCACCAGACCAGCTGGAATATTACTAAGAGGGGAGGGGGGTGTTGTATCTTTGCATATTTGCTCTTTGCATATTTGTTCTTCTTTAATTTACATAGTTTGAATTTAACGTACCTGTGCTATAAATAGGACGTAAGAATAAAGTTAGACAGTCCAGCCTTAGGAATAGAGTAGTCTGTTGCCTTAAACTTCTTTCGTGGCCTGCATCGACACGACAATCGGAACAAATTGTCGCAGAATAATTATTGTCAATACATTGTTGTTATTTTATCAACTAAAATATTTGACTACGTTACTACTTCTTACCACATTATTGTAGATTATCACTTGTAAAATTATTATCATGTTTTGTATTTAATAGATACTTTTTGCATTTTTGCAGATTTGCATTTAATAGATATTTTTATAAAATTATTTTTAACTTAAACTTTGGAATACTTCTCTTCTGTGACAATATATTAAAGCTTTCGAAGAAATGTTCTCTTCTAAAAGTTCAATTATATTACTTCATCAGAAGCTCTATTATTAGTATTAAAAACAATTAGATAATATTAGGAATTCATTTGTTTGTTATTATCACTATGGATATAAATATTACAATTATTTACAATAAAACGCAGTCTCCGAGTATAAGTTTCTTACTTTATTAAACGTTCTCTCAAGCTTTGATGTACTGTGAACCTTCCTACAGGAGTATATAACGAAATGAATATCTTGTATGCTCCTATAGAAAAGTTTACACTACATGAAAGCTTGAGAGATTGTTTAATAAAGTAAGAAGCTTATCCTCAGAGCCTGAGTTTTATTGTGATTTATATTTCAGAGGATTCTTTCGATATTTTATTAAAATCATTCTCTTCTCTCGTACTAATTTCGTATACTTCGGGGTAAAAATTACGAAAGGGACTTCTTCCAGAACAAGCCATCTCTATATCATGTCAGAATTCAATTAGGGAAGATCAAATAATATGAAAACATATGTGGGACAAACTAAATATGCAAATTAAGGAATATATATATATTTATATATATGAGAAAAAGCATCTCCTTATCGTGCAACAGAAAGTTGCTGATGGCTTGCGCCATCTATCGGAATAAATATAAACTATTCTCGTTGATTTTTAATTATTCCAGAATTGGCCAATCACCCATTCTTGATTAATCAAGAAAAGCTAACCACGGACGCGTTTCGGGTTGTTGGCCCTCATCAGCGTGGTGCAAGCTGTACCTCAACAACCAAAAAAACTGGTCATTCAAGGCATCCTGAAAAATAATAAAACGAGGATGTTAAGGCCAGAATTGCGTGAGACAGCGACACAATGTGAAAAAATAGTACAATTTGTACTATTTTTTCATATTTATATATATATTAGATAATAATAAGGCATATATTGGATTGAATGAAATATTTATTTGCCAATATTTCAAATTATTTTCAGAACAAAAAAATATATGGGTTGAAGATATAACAATGTCTGATTTTAATACTAACTTTATATCATGTCAAAGTGTCATCAGGGGAGGTCAAATATTGTTGAAACATAATCGGAGCAAAGAGAATAAGAGAGAGAGAGCATAAATTTATGGCATACAGCCTAGAGCATATAGCATATACATTAAGGCATATATTTATGAACTTGATAATAGGACTCATATATTTGGGTTAAAACTATGACAATGTCTCCTTTTGACCTTACTTTATATTTTGTCAAAGTTTCATCGGGTAAGGTTAAATATAGAAACGCATGCGGAGCAAACAAAATATGCAAAATAGGACTTATATATGTACTTATTATAATAATAGGACATATATTTGGGTTGAAACTATGACATTGTCTCCTTCTGACCGAACTTTATATCATGCCAAGGTCTTTGGTTTATATAAATTCTACACGACCGCAGCCACCGTTCGGAGGAGATTAATAGAATCGCCGAATATCGTGGTCCATTTGGATGAGGAAAGCGAAGACTAGAACGCGGATGATTCCACATTCGCCTGTTCAGTGATACGCTAACCTATGCACGGTGGATTCTGTGGCCATTGGACATGCGTTGAAACTAGAGGCTGTAGTTGGGTTCTGCGCTGCCTTGTGTATAGGAACTCCATCTATGCTTCCTTCTTGTGGTGAATCTGTATAAGACCAGTGGTCTTAATGAAGTTTTGTTTGTGTATCATGTCAAGAGTAATCGAGTGAGGTCAAAAATAAGGAAACATATGCGGAGCAAAGAAAATATGCAAAATAGGATTTATGGACTTAATAATAGGACTTATATTTATGGACCTAATAATAAAACTTATACATTTGTTTTTAAACTATGATAATGTCTCCTTCAGATCTAATTTCATAACGTATCAAAGTATCATCGGGGAGGTCAAATATTATGAAAGTATATGCGGGACAAATAAGCAAACTACACACTCACAAACCGTATACAATCGACAATACAATTCCCACATATTTGTTCCCCAAGGAGTACTGCCTATTTGGTACTAAGGCTGGAGGTATTCGAGAATGCAGAGATACCATAGTTAATTTAGAATGGAAATTGCAGGAAGAGGTGATAATCGGAAATCTTTCACTTTTCCATAATTCATGACGAGAGTTCTCACCTGCCTCCGTGTTATTTCCAGGACATGGCCACAGATCTCTGTCTGTCTTCTAACAGTACTGAAGTGATCCACTGTCTCAAGTTGACCCAAGGTAATCAATTATTTTCTTTCTGTGAAGTGCAGTTTCCTGTTCAGTTTCAGTTTAAAAAATAACTTTATTAAGTACCGCTGCTCAAAAAGAATAAAGAAGTGCAGTTTTTAAAACAGTACATTTGGGACTTTTTTTTATGAAGTGTAGTGAATCTGAAGACAATCTCATGGATAAAACTTAAGGGAGTTGTACACCTTTTAGCATGTTTATTGGGATTCAGATAACTCTGAAGGATATTTGATACACAATGACTTTTATTGAAGACACACGAGATGACCAAAGAAAGTATGGGAATAAAATTGCCTTTTTTTTTTCTTCTTCTTCTTTTCTTTCTTCTAAAAAAAGCACACGACCGGCGACAACAGAATATGAAACTTCCTCAAGTTTTCTCCATCAGAAGATGCCTTTTTTTTCCTTTTTGATTGTCAATTAATAGAAATTTATAAAAATTGCGAACTAAATACTGATAAGGAAAATATAGTAAATTTTAGCCTAGATTACAGATAGCTTTTTAAAGAATAATTTAGTTTTTTCAAAGAAATTTTCATCGCTATTTTAGATATAAAATTGACTTATCTTCTTTACCAGTTAGGCAACCTTTTGGAGAATTCTTAAGGTAAACACTCATGGATAAAACTTAAGAAGATTTCATAATTTGATGTCGTCAGTCGTGTGTGTTTCTTTGAAGGAGGCAGAGTCAATTATTTATTTTCACACTTGGTTATCTCATGTGTCTTCAATAAAGGTCACTGTAATATCTTTCAGAGTTATTGTCGAAATCCAGATAAACATGCTAAAAAGTACAACTTCCTTAATTTTTATCCATGAGTGTACGTTAAAAAATGTTTGCTTAGGTTAAATAGATTCGAATTATAGGAGAATTTCCTATATTAATAGAGGGAAAGAGACAAGAAGGCTAAAAATAGCCTCAAACCAGAAAAGCAGAGAGATCCCAATTAATAAATCTGTTTCACGGTCCGTGGAACGTTTCGGCTCATTTCTTGCCACCTTCCTAATTACCCCACCAGTGTCTAGAAATACGACACTTTGGTCACATCAATGTTTCATGATAGCAGCACGGTACTTAGTTCTCCGCGGAGTGATGGTTCCATTGGTGGCAGAGAGAATCTACCTAAAATTTTTACCTTTATAATGATAACGGAAACATATTTTCGATTTTCATTAATGCTGAAATATTCTAATATATAACAACGAATAGAAAAAATAATTGCAGTTAATGATTTAAATATATAAACTATGTTTTTTAAACTTTAGAATAAGTGATATAATGTGATATCCGGGCAAAAAGCCGGGTCATTTATTTAGTTATAAATATGGCATTAAGTAACAATATACCTTTCGAATTATATAGTAGTGGTCATGACTTTTTGGTCGCAGTGGTACAGCATGCTCCACGCTGACGAGTGCCAACAGCGCGAAACGCGTTCGTGATTTATCAAGAAATTGGGTTGGCCAAATATCAGGGAACAGGTTAAATCATTGTTTAGTTGATTTCTGTTCCACCAGATGGCGTTCTGCCATTTGAAAAGCACATGTGTTCCTGGTCAGGATATGCTTTCATTATTTTTAATAGCAGTATGTGTAATTATTTATACCTTTTTCAATATTATCGTATTATGATTTGTATTGTGATTTGAGATGTGAAGCCTACACTCATGGACAAAACTTAAGGAAGTTGTACCATTTAGTATATATATTATTTTATCTATTTCTTCTCTCCCTTGGGAGAATCTGATGTATTCAAGACGCCCCTTCAATGAGGAATCAGTCTGTTGTATATATTTGAAACAATTTTATTGTTTTTAATTCTTGTTAAATTTTTGTGTTAGGATTGTTGACTGAGTGTCAATAAAGTTAAGATAATTGTCTCTCTAAAATTATGATTTATTATTATATTTTATTATTTGGAGAACGTTATAATTTATATGTTAAATCCGCCCTTATGTAAGAAAATAAGGGGTTTATGGTTAAAATATGAAATTTTCTTTTGTTTTGTCCATGATGGAATTTGTATCATTGATGAATGTCTCTCTTTTATGTTTTATTTTTCAAGGGAGAACATTCGAATTTACATGTATGTTAAATCCAACGTTATATAGGAAACTAAGGAGAGGTTGATAGTTAAAATATGAAATTTTCTTTAGTTTTGTCCATGAGTGTATTTGTATCATTGACAATAGTTTTTTTCATTATTTTTATTTTCAAGGGAGAACATTCGAATTTATATGTATGCTAAATCCAACGTTAAATATGGAATTCGTGTATTCTTTACACAAGGGGATAAGAAACAAACAAACACTATTCATGAGTATATTTGTATTATTGATGATAATCTCTCTTATTATTTTTATTTTCAAGGGAGAACATACGAATTTACATATAAGCTAAATCTACCGTTATATAAGAAAATAAGTGGTTTATGGTAAAAATATGAAAAATTCTTTAGTTTTGTTTCATTGTGTTTTTGTATTATTTATAAATGTATCTCTATTATGTTTTCTTCTTCAGAAGGGAGAACATTCTGATTTACATGTATGCTAAATCTACCGTTTAAAAGGAAAATAAGTGGTTTATGGTTAAAATATGAAATTTGCTTTAGTTTTGTTTCATTGTGTTTTTGTATCATTTATAAATGTCTTTCTATTATGTTTTCTTTTTCAAGGGAGAACATTCGAATTTACATGTATATTAAATCCACCGTTATATAATAATAAGTGATTTATGGTTGAAATATAAGGTTTCCTTTAGTTTTTTTCATTAGTGAAGTCGTCTCATTAAATGGTGTCCATGAGTGTCTTTTTGAATGGCTGAAGATATCAAAGGTTGCCATCGCGGTGACAGGAATCCCACACGACTAATAAGAAGATCTCCTCTGGGAGAACTTGAGGATCGATGAGAGGACCATCATTTATTCAGACGCGGAACCACCCTGACACGCCCCCACAAATTGATTCTCTTGCAATCCGAGCTCAAGTGTCGTTGTCACAGTCTTCTCGGTCAGCTTCCGCTGATGTCACTGCAAAAGACAGTCTGATTGTTAGTTTTCTCTGATGTCACTGCAACAGACAGTATTCTTGTTAGTTTTCTCTGATGTCACTGCAACAGACAGTCTGCTTGTTAGTCTTCTCTGATGTCACTGCAACAGACAGTCTTCTTGTTAGCTTTCTCTGATGTCACTGCAACAGACAGTCTGTTTGTTAGTTTTCTCTGATGTCACTGCAACAGACAGTATTCTTGTTAGTTTTCTCTAATGCCACTGCAACAGACAGTATTCTTGTTAGTTTTCTCTAATGCCACTGCAACAGACAGTCTTCTTGTTAGCTTTCTCTGATGCCACTGCAACAGACAGTCTGCTTGTTAGTTTCTCTGATGTCACTGCAACAGACAGTATTCTTGTTAGTTTTCTCTGATGTCACTGCAACAGACAGTCTTCTTGTTAGTTTTCTCTGATGTCACTGCAACAGACAGTCTGCTTGTTAGTCTTCTCTGATGTCACTGCAACAGACAGTCTGCTTGTTAGATTTCTCTGATGTCACTGCAAAAGACAGTATTCTTATTAGTTTTCTCTGATGTTACTGCTACAGGCAGTCTTCTTGTTAGTTTTCTCTGATGTCACTGCAACAGACAGTCCTCTTGTTAGTTTTCTCTGATGTCACTGCAACAGATAGTCTGCTTGTTAGCTTTCTCTGATGTCACTGCAACAGACAGTCCTCTTGTTAGTTTTCTCTGATGTCACTGCAACAGATAGTCTGCTTGTTAGCTTTCTCTGATGTCACTGCAACAGACAGTCTGCTTGTTAGATTTCTCTGATGTCACTGCAACAGACAGTATTCTTATTAGTTTTCTCTGATGTCACTGCTACAGGCAGTCTTCTTGTTAGTTTTCTCTGATGTCACTGCAACAGTCAGTCCTCTTGTTAGTTTTCTCTGATGTCACTGCAACAGACAGTCTGCTTGTTAGCTTTCTCTGAAGTCACTGCAACAGACAGTCTGCTTGTTAGTTTTCTCTGATGTCACTGCAACAGACAGACTGTTTTTTAGTTTTCTTTGATGTCACTGCTACAGACAGTCTTCTTGTTAGCTTTCTCTGATGTCACTGCAACAGACAGTCTTCTTGTTAGTTTTCTCTGATGTCACTGCAACAGACAGATTTCTTGTTAGCTTCCGCTGATGTCACTGCAACAGACATTATTCTTGTTAGTTCTCGCTGATGTCACTGCAACAGTCAGTCTGTTTGTTAGTTTTCTCTGATGTCACTGCAACAGACTATCTTCTTGTTAGCTTCCGCTGATGTCACTGCAACAGACAGACTGTTTGTTGGTTCTCGCTGATGTCGGTGCAACAGTCAGTCTGTTTGTTAGTTTTCTCTGATGTCACTGCAACAGACTATCTTCTTGTTAGCTTCCGCTGATGTCACTGCAACAGGCAGACTGTTTGTTGGTTCTCGCTGATGTCACTGCAACAGACAGACTGTTTGTTGGTTCTCGCTGATGTCAATGCAACAGACAGACTGTTTGTTGGTTCTCGCTGATGTCACTGCAAGAGACAGTCTGTTTGTTAGCTTCCGCTGATGTCACTGCAACAGACAGTCTTCTTGTTAGATTTCTCTGATGTCACTGCAACAGACAGTATTATTGTTAGCTTCCGCTGTTGTCACTACAACAGACAGTCTGTTTGTTGGTTCTCGCTGATGTCACTGCAATAGACAGTCTGTTTGTTAGCTTCCGCTGATGTCACTGCAACAGAGAGTCTGCTTTTTAGCCAATAATGTCACTGTAGCATGTGTGATCTTTGTTATATTTGTAGTATGCTACTATGCTTGTCAATATTATTTGAGAGTCCGTTTATCTTCAACCAGCTTTAGATGTTGTCATTGTAGCGTGTGCTGTGTTTAACATATCTGTAGTTTGTCTTGGCAACTTTATATCAAAGTCTTAAGAGCTTCCGCGCTGTCGTTACGACAGAATGTTCGATTTTGAACATTTTTGTGATGTGATTTTTTGCTTGTCAATTTTATGTGATAATCCATTTCTAATGGAGTGTTGAGTAGTTCGACTATCTTTTTGGAGTGTCAGTGTTTTGCCCCCACTTACCATCGTGTCTGTAGGTTTCCTTTGTTGTCAGTCTGGTACATTGTAGATGGTTTTTGGCTTACTTGTGGTTTATGAATATAATCCCAGTGCATGCCTTCTTTTTATTTCAGTATATATTAATCTAAACATTTTGAAGAGAAGCATTATTTCAAAATAATACATCTTCATAATATATATATATATATGTGTGTGTGAAAAAATAGTACAAATGTAATATTGTTCTGGGATAACGTCCATAAATTAAGAAAAAGGCATCTACTTATCGTGCAACTGAAAGTTGCTTATGGCTTGCGCCATCTATCGGAATAAATATCAACTATTCTCGTTGATTTTTAAATATTCCAGAATTGGCGAAATACCCATTCTACCCATCCCTGATGAGGGCCAACAGCCCGAAACGCGTCCGTGGTTAGCTTTTCTTGATTAATCAAGAATGGGTATTTGGGCAATTCTGGAATAATTAAAAATATCAAAGAGAATAGTTGATATTTATTCCGATAGATGGCGCAATCCATCAGCAACTTTCAGTTGCACGATAAGTAGATGCCTTTTTCTTAATATATATATATATATATATATATATATATATATATATATATATACTAGCGGATGTGTACCCGGCTTCGCCCGGGTTTTATCTGAGTGAAAGTTTGCCTAACGAATATTATTGAAAATAATTTTCCGGAACATACACTATTATGATAATAATGATAATAATATTCCTTACATTATATTTTTTTATTATATATTTATATAATACGAATGGCCCGGGCAACGCCCGGGTTTTACCCGAGTGCGTATATATTTTAAAAACGTTTTAATTCAAATACTATTCGTTACAATTATAAATTGGCGCCATGGATGTCACTCTTGTGAAACGTCCCGTTCCAAACTGTGTGTTTTTAAAATGTTTTAATTAAAATACTATTCGTTACAATTATAAATTTGAACGATAGGCTCATTATTTCTTTATACCGTTATTATACCGTTATATTATATATATTATATTTATTATATATATATTACACGTTATTTGTTTTCTTGGCCGACTGTTTTACATATGGTGTTATCTTAAAATTGCTTGTTTTGAATATTTTTTAGATTGAGATTATTAGCTAGTATGTAAGAAAATTAACTCTGTTGAAATTTAATTTTGTATTTATATATAAATAAAATTAACTCTGTTGATTTTTTTTTGTATTTAATCGATAACAGCGAAGTTACGCATGTTAATGTTAGTGAAAAATATTTTGATGTTAAGCAAAACCTGCTCCATCTCGTTTTACATAAATGTTGAAAATTTGGTCGAAATTGATGCATTGTAACGAAAGTTTTTAGTGAACAACACTTATGAAATTTGCATTTTATTAATATAGATATATATTAGATAATAAAAGGCATATATTGGATTTAATAAAATATTTATTTTGCCAATATTTCGGCTGGCTGAACGCCAACCTTTATCGAGGCATTACATTTTTGTAAACACAAACTCAGAGCCGCATAGTGTTATAATATCACAGTTGAAATCAATTAAAATACAGAGTAGGTGGGAGAAATTTGTGCATGAAAAAACTATTATAAAAAATGCAATCAAAAATGTAAAATATCTTAAAATATAAAAGGAAAAATAGTTCCATCTTATATTTAAAAAATTGTAAGATATTTTACATTTTTGATTGCATTTTTATAATAATTTTTTCATGCACAAATTTCTCCCACCTACTCTGTATTTTAATTGATTTCAACTGTGATATTATAACACTATGCGGCGCTGAGTTTGTGTTTACAAAAATGTAATGCCTCGATAAAGGTTGGCGTTCAGCCAGCCGAAATATTGGCAAAATAAATATTTTATTAGATCCAATATATGCCTTTTATTATCTAATGAATTAAATATGGATTGCCTTATTTTCAAAACAAATATATATATATATATATATAGATGGAAATTTTGCCGGGAGGAAATTGATCTTAAGAGACAAGGGTCGCCTCTCCTGTCAAAATAGACGTCTAAAACCAGACGCCATCTATTGACCGTCGCCGCAACTAGCGGCCTCGGGTCGATGACAAAGCCACAACACCAGCTTTGGCAAACTGAAAAGCGTCCACCTAGAGACCATGGTTTCGGGCTAATGGCCCTCATCAGTCTAGGGCGGACTTTATTCCATGAGATCCACACGGGATCTAATGGAATCTTTACAATCCGCCAAAGAGGTGTTTAGCTGGCAAAGTGGCTGGGCCATATCTATGGCTGAAATATAGATGGAAATTTTGCCGGGAGGAAATTGATCTTAAGAGACAAGGGTCGCCAAAGCTGGTGTTGTGGCTTTGTCATCGACCCGAGGCCGCTAGTTGCAGCGACGGTCAATAGATGGCGTCTGGTTTTAGACGTCTATTTTGACGGGAGAGGCGACCCTTGTCTCTTATATATATATATATATGTTTTTCCTGTTTAAAATGTTTGTTAATGTATAATTCAGATTATTGAGAATATTCTCTCTCTCTCTCTCTCTCTCTCTCTTGTAAGGATAATTTATATAAGCCAAACAACGCTAGAAATAGTTTTAAAATAGTAAATAAGTATTTGCTAAATATTTAAAACTATAATTAGGTATATCTAAAGTCTCCATATATACGTTCTAAACATAATGTATACATCGATAAAGACAATCATCACATATATCATAACTGGCTACTTAGAGATATGCTCTGTCATTCTCCGTCATATGATGATTGGATATTTAATATCATAAAGAGAGTAAACAGTCGCATGATATTTCTCAAATCACAATTTAGTCGTTTACATCTATTTTGATGTATATGCCTGTTCGGCGGTACATATACTGATATTGGAACGAGACATAGAAGATTAGCCTGGCCCCTGGGCAAGGATGAAACGCAAAATCGTGAAGCGTTCTATATATAGGAAGGACTCTGATTTTCATATTCAATTTTGATAATAATGACCTTTAGTAATGCAATATTTTCATAAGCGATATCCTAAGCATCGTCCTTTCAAGCTCTTCTCTCCGACCTGTGTGCCTTTTTCTATATCTAATAGGGAGTTATCGTTCCTTTAGGAAGAGAGAAGTTTCATCATGAATTTGAATCGATAAATCGATTGTGGATGATAAAGACTTCTTTCGAATTTTACTTCCGTTTATCGACAAAATCTAAATTTGGTTTGGGTCATTTATCTTCTTTAGCGTTCGTATTACAGACAGAATCAAAAGATAAAGGTAGAGTGTTCATAATTAACTCACCCACACACAGGCACCTCAGTTGGCCGGTATTGTGATCAGGGTGCATGGATCGATCTGATCTGCTCCATGGACAAGATACCACCACCAGTATTATGTGAAGACATTAACCAAGAAGAGGACATCCATAAGTTCAAGGTATATCAGTTGGCCGGTATTGTGAACAGGATGAATGGATCGATCTGATCTGCTCCATGGACAAGATACCACCACCAGTATTATCTGTAGACATCAATCCAGAAGAGGACGTCCATACGAACAAGGCACCTCAGTAGGCCGGTATTGTGATCATGATGCCTGGACCGATCTGATCTGCTCCATGGACGAGACACCACCACCAGTATTATATGAAAACATCAACCCAGAAGAGGACATCCGTACGCACATGGCAGCTCAGTAGGCCGGTATTGCGATCAGGATGCATGGACCGATCTTATCTGCTCCATGGACAAGAAACCACCACCAACACACACAAACATGTGAACACAGAACATTATTACTAATTTTAAATAAATCTTCAAATACAGATTATATAAGCAGAATGGAGTAATATAATAGTTACAAAAAAGCATAAAACACCACATATCCTTTTATTTGCTTGGGTTAAAGGAAGTTTTTGGGCAAGCCTTTCTTTATCTAACTAAAACGTATAAACAAGGCAGAGCTTGCCTATCTCATTCTGGGATTCAAATCTTGATAATTTGTTGACAAGGTTTGAATACCAGAATAAGATAGGAAAACTCTGCCTTCTTTATATACGATTCAGTTAGATGAATAAAGTCTTGCCTGAAATTTCTTTAACTAAGCAAAAAAAAAAAAAATAGAATCGCGGCGTTTTATGCTTTTTATATATTTTCGAAATCCTCGATACTGTATGATAATGAATATAATAGTTGTTGCGATCTGACAGACTGAATTGGCAAAATATCTGGGAAGGTTCACCACTGATGAGTCTTTACACATCTTTTTAAACCTCACTAATATTATAAATATACATTCCTTATATTCTCGAATATATAAGGTTGTCCCAAAAGTTCGTAAACATATTATGATTAAATATTTATATTTTGAAAGATTTTACGAAATTTTGTGACCACCTTGGTAATATTGGTAACCATAATAAAATTATAACAGAATTCTTATAGAAGAATGATTTAATCTCTGATATTCTATATAAAGGGTGACCAATCAGTAAGCAGGTGGGCCAAGTTTCAGAATTACAAGGTTGTCCCAAAAGTTCGTAAACACGTTTGCAAAATATACGTTATAATATATTTAGGAAATCTTAGGACAATCTTATAAATATAATATAAATAAGTCTAAATAATTAAATTCCCCTTCAACAAAAACAATGTTGTTGTTTTCGTGTCCAATGAAGAGCCTCAGATGTCTCCATGTATTTCTATCACAGCAGTCGCAATGCCCACTAACTTAGGTGTGTAAAGTTGCTGCTCTGGGAACAATAAACAATCAAACATATATTCGACACCCAGGGGGACTTCAATGTCACCCAGCACGGTCACAAATGGACCCAAAAGAAGGCAGGCACCAAGCCAAGCTACAAAAAAAGAAGTTTTCCTTGTTACCATCTCCCCCATTGTCCGTTGAAGACGGTTATCTACACTTCCTTGGTGAAAAAGTTTTCAATTTCAGCACGCCCGTGTCTAGTCATTAGAGGAGCGGCAATCGCGTGAGGACTCTGGGAGAATTACCTCTTTTTACCATCCTAAAACACCCTCTTGTAGGTAAAAACTTTGTTTTAGAGCGGAAGATAGCAAATTACAACATACACTCATTGATAAAACTTGAAGAGGTTTTACGTTTCAGCATGTATATCAGAATTAAAACTAACTCTGAAAGATACACTCATGAACAAAACTTAAAGAAGTTTTACCTTTTATCATATATATCGGGATTAAAACAATAACTCTGAAAGATACATTCATTAACAGAACTTTAGAAATTGTACCTTTTAGCATGTATATCGATATTAAAACAATAACTCTGAAATATACACTCATGAATAGTACTTAAGGAAATTGAACCAATTATCATTTGTATCGGGATTCAGACAATAACTCTGAACGATACACTCATGGACAAAACTTAAGGAAATTTCACTTTTTATGATGTATATCGGTATTAAATCAATAACTCTGAAAGATACACTCATGAATAGAACTTAAGGAAATTGAACCTTTTAGCATTTGTATCGGGATTGGAACAATAACTCTGAAAGATACACTCATGGACAAAACTTAAGGAAATTATACTTTTTATCATGTATATCGGGATTAAGACAATAATTCTGAGAGATATTTAATACACAGTGAACTTTATTGAATACACACGAGATAACCAAGTGTGAACAAAATTGTATCTGTCTTCATCAAATAACAGACATACGGCGAAATCAAAGCCATTCTACTTCCTCAAGTTTTTTTTTCCATGAGTGCATTTCTTTTTCAAATATCAACTTATAGAACTAATGATCAATAAAATCAATAATTGAAGAGTCAGAGGGAGAAATTAATCCTTAATGCTACAAAAAAATAATAAAGAAGAATAAATAGATTTAAATAATTCCATTCCCAACCTACATGTGGCGCTCCATGAAGTGTTTACTTATGTTGTCTGAATTACCTTTTATATAATCGATGTTTTACCTTTTAGGCAGAATAACTATGCTTTAAAAAAATATATTCTTAAAATTTCTACAAATATACAATCTTCTTTCTCAAATTTTGCTAAACATCATCACCAAAAATCAACTTTCTTTTTTACTATTTTCCCTAGTACACCTGGTACAGTCCATGAGAATCATAGTGGATAGTAGTTGGCGATTCCTTTTACTTTGAGTGTACTACATATCTAAACATGTAGAAAGAATGTTCGACTTTAGAAATTATGAATGTGTCAGTGTCTCATTTGTGTACTTGTGTTCACCAGAAGGGTTGGAATATTGAGAGAATCGGGGGTCATTGAGGCAATTCTTTATTCAGAAAAAAATACCCAATGCGGGATTCGATCCCGAGTCATGGCTGTAGGAAATCATCGAAGGTTTATACCACTTGTTCATATCGACCCTCAGAATAAATCTTCCATTACAGACTGTATATATTATATCATAATGATCATCATTAATACCATAAAATTCAAAAACTAACCTCGCTATATACTTGAAGAAATAATTTTCATTTCTTTTTTACTTTTTACAAATAATAAAAATTATCGAATAAAAATACCTCTATCAGAATTAAAAGATATGTTTATATTCATATCGTGCCAAAATTTATTATTTTAGAATCATTTCTTTTATTAAATATATATAGTAATTTACACTAATAAACATTCTTGAATTTTTAGATGGAGGCAGAGGCAATTTTGTTCACACTTGGTTATCTCGTGTGTCTTCAATAAAGGTCACTGTGATATCTTACAGAATTACTGTCTAAATCCCGATAAACATGCCGAAAGGTACAACTTCCTTAAGTTTTGTCCATGAGTGTATATATGTGTGTCTTCAATAAAGTTCACTCTAATATATTTCAGAGTTATTATCTGAATCCCGATATACATGTAAAAAGGTACAACGTCCTTAAATTTTATGCAAAAGTTTCATTATTGTTCTAAATTACAAAAAAATATATACGAGAAGTAGAATGTTAATATAAGGTGGTCACAAAAGTTCATGTTTTTCTTAAAAAATTGTTTTTCTTATTACTTGGCGAATAATATTATTGCGGCGAATGCATAATAATACATAATACAATTACTTTATACATAATACAAAGACATTTTACATAACGGTGAATTATATTATGGCGATTAATAGTAGTATTTCAATTTTTTGCGAGTATTTACGAACTTTTAGGACAACCTTGCAAAATAGAAATTTTCACAGAGTAAAATTTTGCTCAATTATTTGAACTATAGACTAGCCATTTTACCAGCTAAACACATATTTCAATCTCTAATTAAAAAGGCATATATTGGATCAAAATAAATGATATTTTGATCCAATATATGCCTTTTTAATTAAACATTTATTTATGGATTGCTCTATTTTAAAAAAATCTTTGAATAAATCTGTAAATTTATAAATTCTCTTTAGATCTTCGGTGAAATCAAGCATTATCTCAAGCACGCCTTAGACTGACGAGAGCCATGGTTTACAGGTGACAGGAAATCTTTAAGTAAAATTAAGATTTGGAACCTAGCAGGTTTCACCAACCGCTACACCCTGTAATTTCCACAAAACAATTTACATAAATCCGTAGAAATAAAGACCCCAGAAGACAATTACATTTCACAATTGTGGATTTTTTTTTTGTTGCAGGGTGGCGATAAGGGAAAAAGTGTAATTTAGAAGTTCACTAGAGAGGAACCATAAAGATAGGACTTTAGTTATTTCTTGAAACTGTTTACATCTATTCTTTCTATCGTCTGGTTTATATTATATTTCTCTATATCCTTTTTCTTTATTTCGACTAAGAGCGCTATGTCCCACTAGGGACACTTGCGCTTTAAAGATAAACAAAATTTTGAAAGAAAAAAAAAGAAAGATATTTTAAATATGTACAGAATTAGTATGCAAGTTTGTTAGTTAGATGAAAAGATAATATATATATATCAACACAATTGATATATGTACAAAAGGTTGGTATGCAAATTTAGTTAAATATAATCAAATTTTAAAGTATTGTTATATTCGAGAAAAGTAATTTATAGATTAAAAAGAGTTTTAAGGAATATTTTAGAATGAAAATATGCTAGATATTAGGGAATTATATTCAATTAAAACAAAATATCAAATACCTCACTACTTTCAAAAGATTTTCTTCATTTAATAATTTCTTTTATTTTGCTTATACCTAGCACACGTGGTACAGGCCATGATGATCATGGTGGGAAGAAGTAGGCGACTGTTTTTACTGTAAGTGCACCATATGTCTACACATTTGAAAAGCAGTTCGACTTTGCACGATTATTTAATCATAAAATTAACGAATATCAGAACATGTCTAGTCTCCCTTTTCCTTTCCACCCTATTGAAAAAAAATACACGTTTTATTCTAATACACCTATCCCCCGATTTACACGGTACTTGTTTCACACGTTTTCGCTTTTACACGGTTTTCCAAATGATTTTTTTTTGTTTTTATCGCACTATACTAAATTCTACTGTGATTGAACACATGCGCTGTGTACACATCTCACGAGGAATCCCGAGCTTATGTGCTGACTTGCTTCACACGCACACTGTATCTGTATTTCTTCGCATAAAAATTTCGCGAAAATTTTTAATTTTCGATTTACACGTTTTTCTCAGGAATGTATCTACCGTGTAAATCGGGGGATAGGTGTATTAATAAGCTTGCCCTTCCTTTTTTATTATTTAGTGAAAAACGTTGTTGTGTGTTTTAAGAAAGAGATGAATATTTAATTGAGAAAGTCTTTATTTTACAAAGACATTTTTTTTGTACGAGTAATGAATCATTTCTTCATTTTAACTAAAGGAAAACAATAATAAATTTTTACATATTGTAACCAAGGCGTTCAACGAAAAAAAGTTTTTTTATTAAAATTAAATAGTGGTCATTCGATTATTATTAATCTTTTACAAGCATGTTTCTAGGCATGAACTATCAAAATATATTTGAAACTATTATAGACGGGTATGATTCATTTTTAAAAATAAAACAATTTAAACTGCCCTTACTGCAATGGAAAATTTTATGGGAGAATTTTCCATTGAAGAGTAAGGACAGTAGACAGACAATTTAAACAATTTTATTGATTCTTTTAATCAAATTTTACAAAGGTGGAAAAATAAAAGATGAAAAAGGGCATATAAAGTGTATGGAACGCTTCACGATTTTGCGTGTCATCCTTGCGCAGGGGCCATGCTAATCTTCTCTGTATCGTTCCAATTTTAGTATATGTAGTGTTTGTACCACCGCGTGTAGGGGAATATATATATAGTTGTGTACAAATGTCTTCAGCAAGGAAGACTTCCCCACCTTGAGAGAGTCCTCCTCCAGACAAGGTCTTCTTGTACACTCCTCAGTTCCACACCGAGGAAGTACCTATAGATGCGCGTCTTGGCAGACGCCAGGATGGCCAGGGCGTCATCGTCTAGGCCATGCCCGAAGACCCAGCCCTGCAGGTCAGGGGGCCGCCCGATGATTGTAAATGCCTCCCGGATGAGAGGCCTGATGTAGCAGCAAGACCAGTAAGGACAGTAGAAATTATTTAATTTTTAAAAGAATCATACACGTCTATAATAGTTTCGAATTTTCCTAACAGATGGCGCGCTAATGCAACATATCAATATATATACATATCAGTGGGTATAAATTATTTTGATACGTAAAAATTCATATATAGTTTTTTTCCCTTAGAAATCAAACATACAATAACGAAACGAATGTTTTATTCCTTATATTCCTACATTCAAGAATGAACAATTTTATACGATACAGTTGGAAAATAAATCCCCAAAGGACCTTTTTTCTTAAACCATAATTTTTATATAATATAATTGTGACTAATGAGGTGTGAATAAAACACACAACACACATAAAAATGTTGTTGTTTCTTATCCCTTTGTGTAAAGATTACACAAATTCCATGAGTTCATGCTCCTCTAGCTATTTCATGATAAGCAGTGGCCTCTCCCAAAGGTTCTGTTTAGTGCATCTAATACAAGCCAAAATGTGTTCTGGAGCTACAGGTGCCAAGCTACATTTTGGGCAAGTGGGATAGATGTTTTTGTTATTTTCTATCTTCAATGGCTTGAGATGGCCTGTTCTAAATCTTGTTAGTGTTGTTTGATGCTGTCTATTTCTGATGTTCAGAGCTCCTCCTGGGTTCACTCCACTGTACCAACTGTGTTTAGATGGGATCCTCCAGTTCTCGTTTATTTTTGTTTTGGCTACTGTTTTTATTTCTTTAAAAGTAAATTTATTTTTCCGTGGTTCTCTTGTGCCTTTTTTCGCTAGGGCATCAGCAGCTTCATTGCCTCCAATACCGACACAATATACAGATTTTAAAACAAATATAGATTTTTATTTAGAAAATGAGAATATTTGGCACTCATTATATGGCAAAAAAATAGCATTATTAATAAGTTTATCAAATTACGGAAATATTTCAGACGCGTAATATTCTTTTTAAAATAAAACAATTTCTACTGCCCTTACTGCAATGGAAAAATTAAAGGGAGGGCCTGGCTCATCAGTGGTTTCGCCAGGTTAATCTACCATACCGCTGTTATATTGCATTTTTGGAACTTCCTTTTATAGTGATACTGAAGCTTGACTCTTCGAATGGGTATTTTAGATTAACTATGAACATAAGCTTTTAGGACAGCAGAATTACATATATATATATAAAAATGAATGTTTGTATGTTTGTCTGTTGGTTGGTTGGTCTGTATGTCCGGTATACAAATTCGCAGTAGTTCACTAATACAAACCAAAATTTCCATACATAGGTAAAAAAAACGAGGATGACGATAGGCTATTTTAAAAAATATATAAATTAATTATTAAAACTATATATTCAAATTATTCTAAACAGCGCCCTTTAGAACGCGGTGGATCTGATGGCGGGGCGCGCCCATTGGCCGCCTGCGAGCACGTGGCTTCCCTGTGCGCGCGCATGCGCCGGGAAGCCACTTGCGAGCCGGCAGCCGACGGGAGCAGTCACTTGCTCGCCGGGAGTCAACGGGCGCAGACATTTACTCGCTGCCAGCCAACGGGCACATGTTTAATGTGTTTGAATTATACATTTAATCATGTAAACCCGGGCGTTGCCCGGGTCATTCGTCTAGTATAATTATAAATATATGCTTCGAGCAATCGCTCTTCCGCAAATATCGATTTGTGTCTTTTATTAGAACATTTATTATTAGTGCATCGTATTATAGTAATAAGTTTATTTAAAATTATTTTATTATCTCCAAATTTCCGAATTTTACGTCTTTCTACAAGATTATTCTTAACACTTTGGCGTTACTGATTTAAAATTATTAAATTTGAGACATACATGTGTAGTTGATTTTCGGATTCTCCGCTAGGAGGCGGCACGAATAGGCTGCAAGCAACGTCGCTCTCGGTAAGTGAACTGTCTTACTAAAATATTTCCTCTATTTTTGATAAAGTTCAAACTCAATATATCTGAAATGAAACCTTCATATCCAATATATCTCACCATCATAATTTTATGTCTATTAGACAAGAATTCTGAGTTAAATTTACATACTTTCAAGCCGGATACATACGGCGGCAAAAAGATTTGCTTATCACGCGTCAATATTTCACTTTCAAAATATTTCCGAAACTTTCTCCTTATATGTGTAGTTTTAATGCTCTTAATATTAGCTGGTATTGAACAAAATCCAGGCCCTAGGATGTCCAAACAAACGACGTTGGAAACAAGCTTAGATAGGGATAAAGAGATCAAAGATCTGATAAATGCACTCACCAAAAGGCTGGATAACTGGGGTGAGAGGCTGGAATCCCGTCTTTCGGCAATCGACGATAGAGTAGAAAATATAAATCAAAGACTGCAACAATTAGAGGAATCTTCTGCCGTTACAAAGGCAGCACTCTCTCAAAACTCCAAAAAAATAAAAGACTTAGAAGACCAGCTTGAATACTTGGATGCAAAGAGCAGAGAAAGGAACCTTATTTTTTACGGAATAGAACAAGACATTAACGAGGACTGCCGAGAACGGATACGGAGGGTTATCGAAGAAAATATGCGGACAACGGAGAAGATAAACATCACGCGATGCCACCGAGTATCCAGAAAACCTGGTGCACCGATCCTGGTTGAAGTCCCAGAACAAAACGATAGAACAACTCTATTCAAAGCTGCTTTCAATCTAAGAGGAACTAAGATTTCACTATCGAAGGACTATAGTATGAAGATGAGAGAACAACGACGCGTTCTGAATGTCAAAAGAAGAGAACTCGTCGAAAAAGGTACTCTAGCTAAGCTAAGGGACAATAAGTTAATAATTAATGGCATAGCATATAAGGTCTGTGATGGACAAATTGTAGATGCCAATGGACATTCATTGTAGCAGGCAGATAGGAAACAATCACTTGTAAATAGTCAACCCATTGATAAACAGATCTCTAATACAATGTCCATACAGCCACTTTATGATAAAACACTCACGGCTAAAACTTCTAAAATTAAAAACTCAAAGGTTATGGAAAATATATCAGATAGAAATACAACTAAAATTAGGTATACACATACGAAAAACTGTGAATCGGCAATAAAAGACAAACAAGTAACTCAGGCCTAACATATAGAAACTAAAACTAAAATATTACAATGGAATATAAATGGATTCAATAGAATAACATCAATATTTGCACTCGTTGAATACCTAAAAAAATACGAACTTTTTGCACTAAATGAAACATGGATCACTGGTGTTATTGAATTGTTAACTGATGAATATTACATAATTCAAAGCCCAGCAATGAAGACAGAACTAAAGGGAAGGGGCTCGGGGGGAATTCTGATTGGAATAAAAAAAAACTTCCAACA
The DNA here is from genome assembly GCA_030710605.1 of Cordylochernes scorpioides. NCBI lineage: Eukaryota > Metazoa > Arthropoda > Arachnida > Pseudoscorpiones > Chernetidae > Cordylochernes > Cordylochernes scorpioides. The sequence goes on along the minus strand of CP092869.1, from coordinate 80,149,724 downwards.
TACGGTTAGAAAAATCGAAACAAACCCTTACTGGATATCTGTCTTGACACACAAATTTCTAGACAAAACCACCGAGAGTATATGTTTGCTGTTTGCTTATTTACCTCCTAATGCATTACAAGAACAAAATTTAACAAATTTACTTAGGCATATTGATTATCACATGAGTGAAGGTAACGAAGTGCTAATAACTGGTGACATCAATATTAGAATAGGCAATGCTGGAGGCTTCCATAACCCACTGAAACTAAATTCACCCCTCAACAAATATAGGAAATCTAAAGACCTAATATCTTCGAAACTATCTGAAAAACTAATTTCCTTCACTGACTCAAATTCTATAACAATAGCTAATGGAAGAACTAGGGGTGACACGCACGGCTCATTCACTTTTATTTCAGAAAGAGGTTCATCGGTTTTGGATTATTTCATGTACACACACGGTTTAACACAGATCATATCGGATATGTGGATCGAAGAACTTTCATATTCAGACCACTTACCAATTGTTTTACAAATTAATACTGGGTATGAAGCTATTAAATCCTCGTACAAAAATGAAATACTAACATGAAAATTCATTTGGACGAAAGAAAATGTGGAGATGCTAAAACATAATTTAAGTGATATTGAAGTTGGAAATGAAACCGATATTAACACAGAAACAGCAAATTTTACTAAACAGATCTACACGGCAATGGAATCGGCAAATATAATTAAATTTGCTAAACGACGACACCAACTTTCAAAACCTTGGTATGACAAAGATTGCTATATTATGAAAAAAACGACCAAAGTAAGTTTACAAAGATGTAGGAACTCAAATAACATACACGACCGCCAAAAATATATTGAGGCTAGGAGGGAATATTTTAAGCTCCTGCAAAGAAAAAGAGATGAATTCAATAAGGACAAGAATGAAAGGATAAAGAACGCCAAAGATCCCAAATCCTTCTGGAATGCCATTGCATCCTTCAGAAAAAAACCAATAATACAAGGTGAGATTGATATAAAAGAATGGTTTTTATTTTATAAAAATTTACTGAACAAAGAAAATAAAGAAGCTACTTTTACGGTAAACCAGATGATCGGTTGGAAAGATCCAGATTTAGACGCGGAAATAACCCTTGAAGAGATCCATGATGTAGTAAAAAAACTAGCGAACGGCAAAGCAGTGGGACTCGATGGTATACCAAATGAGTTGCTAAAGAATTTACCAATACCGACTTTAAATAAATTGAAAAACCTATTCAACAAAATAATGTCCACAGAAAAATACCCGCAACTCTGGACGAACTCAATAGTACACCCTATATATAAAAGCGGTGATAAGAATAACCCAACAAATTACAGAGGGATTGCCCTCTGCAGTAATATATCTAAATTATTTACTACAATACTAAGAAACAGATTAAACAACTGGATAGAAAAAAGAGTGATTATTTTAGAAAACCAAGCAGGTTTCCGTAAGAACCGATCATGCACTGACCACATAATACTACTGAATTCACTCATCCAATTATCTCTGAGAAGAAAACGAGGCAAGCTATATGTCTTCTTCGTCGATTTGACTAAAGCTTTCGACACAGTCCCACATGATTTACTTTGGCAAAAATTGCATAAAATGGGCATTAGCAATAAATTTGTAATGCTGATAAAAAACTTTTACCAAGAAGCTAAGATCACTATCCGATGGAAAGGACAATATTCAAATAATGTGAAAATTAATTCTGGAGTGTTGCAGGGAGAATCACTTTCCCCACTTTTATTTATACTATATATGGCCGACTTAATAGAACTTTATAATAACTCAGCACTTACAGGATTTCATCTCCCTGATTTTGGCGTTTTACACCTACTTATGTATGCGGATGACATAGCCATAATTGGAGAATCGAAAATTAATCTTCAAATTAAAATCAATTTACTAAAGTCTTACCTGGATAAGAACAAATTAGTTTTAAATGAAAATAAGTCCAAAATAATAGTATTCAGAAATGGAGGAAGACCGGCAAGACACGAAAACTGGTACTGGGGTGACACCCCACTGACTGTTGCGTCCAATATTACATATCTGGGATATCCATTCACTTCCACTATTAATAGTAAAAAGGTAGCCCTCTTTTATAAAGCCAAAGCAAATACGGCAATAAATGCAACTATTAGACTGATAAAAAAAGAAAAAATTAACTCATTAAAAGTTGCTCTGAATCTATTTGACTCAGTTATTAAATCAATACTGCTCTATGCGGCCCCTGTGTGGGCTTGGGACAATACGGATATTATAGACCAATTACAGAATACGTTTATCAAAATTTTTCTGAATCTACCAAGATATATACCAGGGTACATTGTAAGGCTGGAAACAGGCAGAATATCTTTGACTTTTACAACGATCAAATTAATTTTGAAATATTTCATTAGATTACAAAAAATGGAAGACAATAGACTACCTAAGCTATGCTGGAATAGATTGAAGAAAATTTCCTTAATGACAAAAAAACCTATAGGATTCTGTAAGAATATTATGGATATCATCAATCATTGTGGACTCACATGGCTAAACTATAGGTTAAATTATGATGACATACAGATCGAACTTCCGAATATACTAAAAATAAAAATTGAACAGCTATTGCAGCAAGATCTGGCAAAATTATCTCTTACGAAAACATACTCAAACTATAGGTTACTTTATGATTCATTTATTCCAGAAAATTACTTTTCATGCAATCTGTCTTCAGCTTTAGTGAGTTTTATTGCACAGATCAGATTAATGTCAACAATGATCAAAGAAAATCATATTTACGCAATTAAGAAAGAAGATTTGTACTGTGGGTTATGTGGAAGTCAGATAACTGATTAAATATACCATTTTATTGCTGAATGCGGGGATCTGGAAGGAGAGAGAAAAAAGATCCTGAAAAGTCTTCCTAGACCGCATTTGAACTCAATAAAGCTAATAAAAACTGTTTCAGATAAGAAAGGTTGGGCAATTGAACTGTTCAACTTTCAAAAAGCGGTTGGGAATAAAATTGCACTCATGGAAGAGAGAAGAACAGGGGCACAATAAAAAGTCACCCTGTTTGACATACCTTGACTGTAAATACTATATTTTCACCTGTTCTCTTATGGTTAATATTGTCTGTAACTCCACGGAGAATCCGTACAGGGCAAGATGCCCTAATAAAGCTGTTTTGTTTGTTGTTTGTGTGTAGTTGATTTTATTTAGTTATCCCTTCTCTCTTAGAGATTTTTAAAAAATAAATAAATATATATTATTAACAATTTATACATATTAGGTACAATAAAATATACACAAATTCTCTTTGGTGTATATAAATTCTACAAGACCGCAGTCACCGTTCGGAGGAGATTAAAAGAATCGCTGAATGTCTTGATTCATTTGGATGAGGAAAGTGAAGAATAGAACGCGGATGATTCCATACTCGTCTTTTCAGTGATACGCTTACCTATGCACGGTGGATTCTGTGGCTATGGACATGCGTTGGACCTGGAGGCTGTTGAGTTCTGCGCTGCCTGGAATATTGGAGCTCCATCTTTGCTTCATTCCTGTGGTGAATCTATATAAGACCGGTGGTCTTAATAAAGCTGTATGTGTGTGTACACAAATTGTGTACATGAATTGAGGTTATTATAGATTATATGGTCACAAATAACATCTTTAAAACTAAAACAACAAGCTCTATTAGTGATTAATAGGCTTTGGAGATGGTCTTGAGACAATAATTCCTATTTAGCTAGAAAATAATTCTGTGAAGGATTCTGGAAAGCGAAAAGTGAGCTCCAATAAGTTTCCCTCTAGAATTTGATACATGTTCTAATGGATTCAAGTTCAGAATACTGGATGACTATTCCATTCTCTGGATATCCTCATTCTTAAGGAAATCTTTGAATACCATTGACAAATGGAAACATGCAGTACCATCCATGAAAAATGAACTGAAAGCCAATCATTTTAAAGTTCTATAAGTGGCATTATTCATTACCTCTAACTTATTTTTAATCCATAGATTCTACTCAATTGTAGATTGTTGAGGGGTATTTTTATTCAAAACTAGACGAATGACCCGGGCAACGCCCGGGTTTACATGATTAAATGTATAATTCAAACACATTAAACATGTGCCCGTTGGCTGGCAGCGAGTAAATGTCTGCGCCCGTTGACTCCCGGCGAGCAAGTGACTGCTCCCGTCGGCTGCCGGCTCGCAAGTGGCTTCCCGGCGCATGCGCGCGCACAGGGAAGCCACGTGCTCGCAGGCGGCCAATGGGCGCGCCCCGCCATCAGATCCACCGCGTTCTAAAGGGCGCTGCTCGTGAGCTATTTAGAATAATTTGAATATATAGTTTTAATAATTGATTTATATATATTTTAAAATAGCCTATCGTCATCCTCGTTTTTTTTTTTTACCTATGTATGGAAATTTTGTTTTGTATTAGTGAACTACTGCGAATTTGTATACCGGACATACAGACCAACCAACCAACAGACAAACATACAAACATTCATTTTTATATATATAGATATTGAAGTTTTTTTGCCTTGAAATTCGATATTTATTTGGCCATTACAAATGCAGTTTTCATTATAAAATAGCAACTCTTTATGCAAAAACAAAAAGTATTTTATTAAGCCCTTCAGTATTAGATAGATTCGTCCTGAAGTAAAAAAAGATCAAATATATATATTGTAATTTAAACAAAGATATGTAAGCAATAAAGTATGGCGTCTTTACTAGTCGTCTCAAAGTGACACCAGTTTGGCACCGGACCCCAGGGGAGGGGAGGATGACCCACATAAGACTGACCAATGAGCATCAACACCCGGGGGATCCAGAGACGGACAAAAAGGGGCGTTTTGTCCGGATGTTGACAGTTAGGTTCGGGTGGATACTTCGGACAGGCCCGCTCAGGACTAGGTCCGTTGTCATCTCACGGCGGTCCTCGTGACCGCCGTTTTGGCTCCTTCTCTGCCCCCGCGGCTTCATGCAGGACGCCGAGCTTTCCTCAGTTAATCCTTAACTTTCCCCTGGTTCTGGTGCCACTTGAGACGTACTGTGAGAGCGTCTTTTGATCCTAAACTTTGTCCTTACTGTCCCGTGCGGACTTTCCACTCTGCATGCCTTTCCACTCAACCCCGACTGCTTCCAACTCACTTGTTGTCTTACCCGGGTTTACGAAATATATATATGTAGTAATGTAGTAGTAGTTTATGCTGTTGGATGAATGCAGTGTGGCATGTTGGCTAGAAGCAGTCGTGGTTGTTGAGCGATGGGTGGTAAGGACACACAGGAGACAGAATCCAGAGGCAAAAACCCGTGAGGAAATAGATCGGGGAGGAAAGATAGAAGGTCCCAGAACAACCCCTAGAACAACTGGCGTCGAGGCCACCTCGGTGAGAACTGACTTTGATCATCCCGTCTAGCCGCTTTTAAGCCGCTTTAAGGAAGATAAGTCCCTTAGGAGTTTACCAAGGGGGTTGTTTGTTAACCTGGCTATCTTCCCTCTTTCCTTGTACTCCCACACAGGCCATTTTATTTTACGTATTTCCAAATATTATTATATATATATATTTTATTATTATTTTATCCCTAGAATACGTGCCCCCGATTCTTGCAAAATTCTAACCCCAACAATGATTTCAAATACACAAACGTAAGTATAAAAGTCACATTTTTAAGTGTAAAAGTCACATTTGTAAGTGTAAAAGTCACATTTTTAGGTGTAAAAATCACATTTGTAATTGTAAAAATCACATTTGTAAGTGTAAAAGTCACATTTGTAAGTGTAAAAATCACATTTGTAAGTGTAAAAGTCACATTTGTAAGTGTAAAATCACATTTGTAATTGTAAAAATCACATTTGTAAGTGTAAAAGTCACATTTTAAAGTGTAAAAGTCACATTTTTAAGTGTAAAAGTCACATTTGTAAGTGTAAAAATCACATTTGTAAGTGTAAAAGGCACATTTGTAAGTGTAAAAATCACATTTGTAAGTGTAAAAGTCACATTTTAGGTGTAAAAATCACATTTGTAAGTGTAAAAGTCACATTTGTAAGTGTAAAAATCACATTTGTAAGTGTAAAATTCACATTTGTAAGTGTAAAAATCACATTTTTAAGTGCAAAAATCACATTTGAAAGTGCAAAAGTCGAACTTCCTTTCAAATGCGTAAACATGTATTGCAATAAGAGTAAAACCAGTGGCCGACTACAACCTACCAAGATTATCAAAGTGAAAATGCACTCTAATCAGGTAGATAAATTGAGAGAAAGACATCTACTTATCGGGCAACTAAAAGTTTGATATCTTGCGTCAACTATCAGAATAAATATCAACTCTTCGTTATTTTTAAAATTATTTATATATTTATTGATTAAAAAAATATATTTTTCCAATAATCAGGTATAATTAACAATAGCGATCAGTTGATATTTATTCAGACAAATGGGGTAAGCAATCAGTCAATTTCAATTTCGAAATCTGGACCTGCTTTTTACTTATTTAATATTTAGTAATGAAGATCAAAATATAAATTACTCTTAAATATACGCTTCATAATTTGAAAGAAATTTACTGTGCAAGGCCTTATTCAGTGGAAGCCATACCTTTACTGCCATCTATGAACGTATTTTTTAACTATTCTTAATATGACTCACAATATTTTAACTTATCGCCATTTGTATGAAAAATGATCCCATTCATAGGCTTATGCTAATATAAAAATGTATAAATTTAATTTTCAAAAATACTTTATAGAGATTATTTGATTTTTTTCGACCTAACTTATTAAAACATTTATGTTTATAAAATATTTTTTGAAATTATTTTTGAGTAGAATTATATCTATTTAGGAATAAAAATATTATTATTCTTCTCTATGAGAAATATTTAACATTTATTTTAGATTTTTAGTTAGAATGAATTGAAAAGTTTTCAAAAGAATTAAAAATAATTCCATAACTGAGCAATAGATGGCATAACAATAGCTTTATTACTACTCAATATACAAAGAACACTAAAATTTTTGGAAAAATGGTGAAGACTAAAACGTGGAAAACAAAAACGCCTTTTCCAACTGTCTAAACAACCTTCTAACAGTTTGGAGTAAAATTCTATGACTTTCAAAGGTTTTTTTAACTTAAAAAATTATTTCTCAAACAAGTAGAAGTCTGAGGTTGCCTGGTGTAAGAGCTGTACACAGGGTGAGACATCAAAGTCCACCCGTACCTTGCAATCTTCGTTAAAGTCAGATGCACCGTGTGAGGTGTCTTATTATCCTGATGGAATTTTATTTAGATATTTTTGTTTCAAAGGCGTTTATTATATTTACTCTCTCTCTCTCTCTCTCTCTCTCATGATTTTCAATGCTATTCCTTGTTAATATAAGAAGTTTTACATGAGTATCCATGAATATAAGCCCTTCTTGGTCCTTTAAGAAAGATATGATTTTTTTGTCCATGAAAGAAAGAACTTTGATATTTTCTTTACTGGACATGTTTTATGTATTGTGGGTCCAGTGAATTGATTAGAACTTTGAATATAATCTCAAAGATAATTCAAGTTTCATGAAAAATACAAGTCTTATCACACTCCTTTAAAAAACTAAGGATCTACAGAAAAGTCTCTATCAGATCTAAACAAATTTTATTCGCATAATTCCTCTTGTTAGAGGTTTCTGCACCTATTTTGAGGATTTTTGATATCCAAGATCATTAATACGTTTAAGAACACTTCCGTTAAACATTGAAAGCTTTTCTATTATTTGTTATATTGTCATTGTCCGTTTATTCTTTATATTTCCTCTTTTAAGAACCGAATTTCGGTCCGTCACTACAGAGGTTGATCTATCTGGTCTTTCATTATCATTAATATCAAAATACCCAGTCTGGAAGCGCTGAATCCATCTTTGTATTGTGCTTTTATTCATTATATACAGTATTTCCTTACAAATAATTTTGCTTCGAGTAAATTACAATGGTTGAAATATCTCTGGAATTAAACAAAAACTCCATAACCGACGGATGACGGATTCGTGTGTTTACTTCAGGCTGCATATCTGAATGAAAAAGAAATATATCTTGATTATTCCTCCAGATATTGAAAGAGGAATGTTAATTTAATCAGAAAATAAGTATTTTATGATGATGAAAAATGACTATGTTATAGGTATTCTTCTTACAACAATCCTCTAGTTACCATTGTTTACATGTTATAGCTGGTCTTCTTACGACAATCCCCCAGTTACCATTGTTTACATGTTATAGTTGGTCTTCTTACAACAATCCTCTAGTTACCATTGTTTACATGTTATAGTTGGTCTTCTTACAACAATCCCCCAGTTACCATTGTTTACTCGTTATAGTTGGTCTTCTTACAACAATCCCCTATTTACCATTGTTTACTCGTTATAGTTGGTCTTCTTACAACAATCCCCTATTTACCATTTTTTATGTTATAGTTGGTCTTCTTACAACAATCCTCTAGTTACCATTGTTTACATGTTATAGTTGGTCTTCTTACAACAATCCGCTAGTTACCATTGTTTACATGTTATAGTTGGTCTTCTTACAACAATCCTCTAGTTACAATTGTTTACGTTATAGTTGGTCTTCTTACAACAATCCGCTAGTTAACATTGTTTACATGTTATAGTTGGACTTTTTGCAACAATCCCCTAGTTACCATTGTTTACATGTTATAGTTGGTCTTCTTACAACAATCCCCTAGTTACCATTGTTTACATGTTATAGTTGGTCTTCTTACAACAATGATCTAGTTACATTGTTTACATGTTATAGTTGGTCTTCTTACAACAATCCGCTAGTTACCATTGTTTACATGTTATAGTTGGTCTTCTTACAACAATCCCCTAGTTACCATTGTTAACATGTTATAGTTGGTCTTCTTACAAAAACCCACAGTTACCATTGTTTACATGTTAAAGTTGGTCTTCTTATAACAATCCCCTAGTTACATTGTTTACATGTTATAGTAGGTCTTCTTACAACAATCCCCTAGTTACCATTGTTAACATGTTATAGTTGGTCTTCTTACAAAAACCCACAGTTACCATTGTTTACATGTTATATTTGGTCTTCTTACAACAATCCGCTAGTTACCATTGTTTACATGTTATAGTTGGTCTTCTTACAACAATCCTCCAGTTGCATTGTTTACATGTTATAGTTGGTCTTCTTACAACAATCCTCTAGTTACCATTGTTTACATGTTATAGTTGGTCTTCTTACAACAATCCTCTAGTTACCATTGTTTACATGTTATAGTTGGTCTTCTTACAACAATCCCCTAGTTACCATTGTTTACATGTTATAGTTGGTCTTCTTACAACAATCCCCTAGTTACCATTGTTTACATGTTATAGTTGGTCTTCTTACAACAATCCCCTAGTTACCATTGTTTACATGTTATAGTTGGTCTTCTTACAACAATCCCCTAGTTACCATTGTTTACATGTTATAGTTGGTCTTCTTATAACAATCCTCTAGTTACATTGTTTACATGTGATAGTTGGTCTTCTTACAACAATCCTCTATTTACCATTGTTTACATGTTATAGTTGGTCTTCTTACAACAATCCTCTAGTTACATTGTTCACATGTTACAGTTGGTCTTCTTACAAAAATCCTCTAATTACCATTGTTTACATGTTATAGTTGGTCTTCTTACAACAATCCTCTAGTTACATTGTTCACATGTGATAGTTGGTCTTCTTACAACAATCCCCTAGTTACCATTGTTTACATGTTATTGTTGGTCTTCTTACAACAATCCCCTAGTTACCATTGTTTACATGTTATAGTTGGTCTTCTTACCACAATCCCCCAGTTACCATTGTTTACATGTTATAGTTGGTCTTCTTACAACAATCCGCTAGTTACCATTGTTTACATGTTATAGTTGGTCTTCTTACCACAATCCCCTAGTTACCATTGTTTACATGTTATAGTTGGTCTTCTTACAACAATCCCCTAGTTACCATTGTTTACATGTTATAGTTGGTCTTCTTACAACAATCCCCTAGTTACCATTGTTTACATGTTATAGTTGGTCTTCTTACAACAATCCCCTAGTTACCATTGTTTACATGTTATAGTTGGTCTTCTTACAACAATCCTCTAGTTACCCTTGTTTACATGTTATAGTTGAACTTCTTACAACAATCCCCTAGTTACCATTGTTTACATGTTATAGTTGGTCTTCTTACAACAATCCTCTAGTTACCATTGTTTACATGTTATAGTTGGTCTTCTTATCAACAATCCTCTAGTTACATTGTTTACATGTTATAGTTGGTCTTCTTACAACAATCCCCTAGTTACCATTGTTTACATGTTACAGTTGGTCTTCTTACAAAAATCCTCTAATTACCATTGTTTACATGTTATAGTTGGTCTTCTTACAACACTTTTCCCTTGATAAACCTTGGTTTTAGAAAAAAAAATTGTTGCAGTTTTGGATATTGGTTAAAGCAATTTTAAAAATCCCTTAATGTTTATATCTCTTCCGCTGGAAGAGTCTTGGGAGTTTTGTGAAAAAATAAAAAAAGTTTATCGCTACCAGTATACAATGGCATTAATAAGTCGAGAAAAAATATTCAAATAGTTAAACATATGCTTTCTCTAGAATAGTATTGATTTTTAAAATAACATAATATATATTTACAAATAAATACATATATCAGTATATAAAGTATAAATATTTATTTAAAGATAGTATATCATAATTTAAGAATAGTTTCAAAATTCGTTAATAGATGGCGTGAAGAGTTCGTTTCTACAACCAAAATCTAGATTTTTTTTTTTTTTGTATAATAATTTTATTTTTAAACATTATAAAATCTATACCAGAAATTTTAACATTCCTTAATATCAATTCTAATTTCTGTTTTTTTTTTTTTTTTAATATATTTCTTAAAGCTTTACCAGATTTAAAATAGTTATGAAAATCGTTAATAGATGGCGGGCCTTGTTCACCTCCTGAAAATAGGACGCCCAAATTTTAAATTGATATAAATTTACATGTGCCTATTTGATTTCCACTATTATATATATATTATATTTTATGATATTCTCTTTATGGGTCAGATATATATATTTAAAATGTCACACATATATTTATTAAATTTATATATTAATTATCCGACAGAAATTCTGATAAAAATCATTTATAGACCCATTCTTATATATGGTTTCCCAATTTCTATTTAAGCCAAGAAAACCCTACTCAAAAATCGAAAACATTGAAAAATAGGACTCTAAAGAGAATAATATAAGCCACCTTCAACTAAAGAAATTCAATAGTAAAAAATGACCTCCAAATTGAAACTCTGAATGACTATTAGAAAATTAGCGGTGAAATTCTAGAAACATAAATTACCTAAACAAAATTTCCTAAAAGCCTGTGGCTAAAATGAAAAAACAATAAAATGTACCAAAGACCAAGACAAGTTTTATATAAATTCAAGCAAAAGAGCGTTAAATATTAATTACCAACAGTGTGAACAGATAACTATGTTCAGGCTGTCTAAGGTCAACTTCGGACCCAGAGAGATGACAGCCATCGGTGTGTCATTTCTCGCTGCCCAGACGACATTGTCGGACAGGCGCAACGTTCCAGGAGGATGACCGTCCTGGAACGGCGTAGGTCTGACATTTGGGTACCAGGTCTGGCAGATGACGTCGCAGACAGCCCATGAACACGCCGTTGAGGAACCTGTAGTCTGTAGGCTGATAGGGCGAAATGGCTGTAAACCCGGCCCACCGTGCAACTTCGGCAGTAGGATGACCTTGCTGCGTCTTGAAGATGGAGGCAACGCCCCTAAGTCGAGAAGCCTCGAAGACTTGCCAAAATAACTTTGACGAAGAAATCATTCGAAGGCTTTAACAAATTCGCAGGGTAGTCCGTCCCATTCCTAGGCACAGACGTTTGTCAGGCGATGGAAGGCTGCCGCTATCTGGTCGCGGGGGATGTCAGCGAGAAAGAGCTGGTCCCACTCGTCGAACTCCAGGGAAGTCACTTCAGCGAGGAAGCCGGCGATGGTACAGCTGATCTAGGAACCTGAGAAAAGTGACTGCTTAGGCGTTCCATCAAGAAATCCTCAATTGGCCCCCAAAGATGACGTTTCCATCGTCCACGTTGAAGGTGGAAGGAGAGCGACAGTCGGAGCGGGCAGTATCGTTCTCCAGTCTCCGCCTCAGGAATTTGGCCCTCTCTCGAAACATCAATCTCCGGACTCAGCGACGGCAGGCTCGAGTTACCGTATCTCCGAAACCAGATATGTATTTGCCCCGATTTATTGTTCCCAAAACATAAGAAGTGAAGGATTTGCTAGATCTTCCGATATTTCATCGATTAACGTTTCCATTCGATCGACGTACAGGTCTGACCGTAGCAGCTTGCCGATGCAGGGAATTTTTATAGGAGCTGGGTCTCTACCACTTGGATCAGGACGGTACGGTGGTCTGTGAGTAGGCGTAGTCAATAGTTTGGTTTTGGGTGACGTCGTCACAAGCCTGATGGAGGTAGAATTCTGTCCAGACGACGCGCGTCGACCCGATCCTGGTGTATTTCAATGCAGCATCGAAGATGGCGGCGTCGAATAAGTCGGCTTGGTACAAGAGCTTCCGCGAGGGCTTCTGCTGAACCAAATGTCAGGTCCTTAATAGACTCCTCGGAGATGTTCAAGTTCCCGAGGATCTACGCACCATCTTCATACGTCAGAGCTGCGATGATCTGTAGCTGGCGGCAGTGCTCTTCAGGAGAATGAGAGACGTGGGCATTGACACACGTCATGAAGACCTTTGTACAGTGAGGTTGATTACAGCAACCTTGCCAGGTCATAGGATCTGCTGCCGGTGAACAACGACCCCAGGCGCGAAGACGGAGCCGAGGCCTGATCCCACGGTGGTCGTTGAAGGCACAACGACAAGGCTGTAGCCGTATCTGAGGTCTTGTAAATTACCTAGGACATGACATTGCTCATAATATTGATCCTAATATTTATATTTTTTAATAAAATACTTTTCAAGGCGTTTAATATGTTCAAATTATTTTTTTTATAAAACTTTAACTTGATTAATATCCTATAACGTGATATCCCAAACTAAGGAATATTTGCGTCAATACAATTTGTTGAATTGAAAAAAAAAATCATGGAGAATTGTATGATAAAAAATAAAATTCAAAAATGCATTTATAACTTTTATTTGTTAGATTCAGTATAAAAAAATTAATAATATAATACATATAATGATAGCAAAAGATTATATTTCAAATGGTTTCTAAATTTACCACTAGATGGCAAGACTAGTCTTATTCGTTTCAAAGATGAAAATAGATTTGTTTTATTTATAATGTTATTTTTATTTTACAACATACACTAAGCACGTAAATAAGGAAATACAACTTAGGGGTGACCCCTTGACATTTGGCCAGATCTGAAATGTGACGTCACGATGACGCGCGATGTAAACAAAGGTTATGATTGGTTCATTGTTTTTTTTAACAAGATTTAATTATTAATATTTTAAATACCTGTAATTAATTTAAGGTGCCAATATATTTATAAAGGACTTTTTATTTTATAATTTTATATTAGCAATTTTTTAATTATGTTTTAGCGCCAACGTAAACAAAGCAATACTGGCGTAATACGTTCCAATGGTGCCAACGGTGATATTTATAAATAGGCATATACAAAAAAATAAAAATTATAAAATTAATATTAATATAAATTACATTAGCCTAACCTAAACCTAACCTAAACAAATCAAACCTAACCTGAACCTAACCTAAATGAACCTAAACTAAACGAACCTGAACCTAACCTTAAACGAACCTAAACCTACCTGAACGAACCTGAACCTAACCTAACCTTAAACGAACCTAACTTAAACTAACCTAAATTAAATACGAAAGTTTAATATTAATTAATAATTCATTTTATAATAATTTAAAATATCGGACACCATTGCTCTCAAGATATTAACATCGTGTGCATTCATAACACACACGTGTTTACAATTTAAATTTAAAATAGAAGGCCATTTAGACAAAAAATAAATATATTGACACTATAAATTAATCACAGGTATTTAAAATATTAATAATTGAATCGTGTTAAAAAAAAAACAATGAACCAATCATAACCTTTGTTTACATCGCGCGTCATCGTGACGCCACATTTCAGATCTGGCCAAATGTCAAGGGGTCACCCCAACTTAGAATTACATATAATTTTTAAAATATTAATATATAAATATAATTCAATTTTATGAAATTTCAAAACTATTATAGAGGCGTACCGGGCGGTTGGCGTTTCTTTCGCTCCAGGGGCTTGGGTTATCCTTATTTTTCTCCCTATTGACACATATGATTCTTTTTAAAATAAACAATTACTACTCTCCTTACTACAATGGGAAAATTAATGGGAGGAGCTGAATTTTTCCATTGTAATAAGGGCAGTAAAATTGTTTATTTTCAAAAAGAATCATACGCGTCTATAATAGTTTAGAATTTTCATAACAGATGGCGCGCTAATGCATCATAAATTATTTTTGTCTATCCGTATGGTGGGTTTCTTATTGGTAGCTTGTTTATATAATTTTGGAGCGATTGTTCATGATCTAATATAAAACTGAAATCTGATATTCTATGAGGTTAAAACCCCGTTGGGGAGTTGAAATGATCAAAATGAAGTCAATGAATATCAATTAAACGATTATTATTATTATTAATCTCTTTTAAGTTTCTCTCTTCATTTACTGGTCTCCAGTGACGTTGTATTACATTATAATACTTTTCTCTTTTAAGAAGAAAAAAAAATCCTCTCTTCATTTCTAAATAGATTTTTTTTTATCATCAAGTCCATCAGCTTAATTCTTCTTCTCCTGTTTTATTTCTATTCATTTCATTCCATTCTCCCGAACTTTCTAGGTCAAACTATTCCTAGAACATTGCAAGATCAGTAAGCCTAAGTTCTAATTACTTACGAGTCAAAATTCAATCTAGATATTGATTATAAAAGATATATCACCTGAAAAGAATCCGAAAATGCTTCCATCAAATTAACATTAGTCTTAAAGAGAGGAGGTTTCATGGTGTATGCTGTCTTCATTTCGAACAACCATTACACGTTTGAGATTAAACATTTACTGCTCATATATACGGAAACAAGATTCTTATCCCTATGTTAGATTTTTCAGAAGTTTTATTGGCGCATAGTTCATATTCATGGAAAAAATTGATCGTCCATATAGGCCATTGCTAGTCAAAGATTTCTTTGAAGATTATCAGATGATGGATTGGCAGTCAGGTATCAGTACTCGAATCTAATAGAACATTTCTGTGACGCCTAAAGAAGTCACATTAGAACTCGTTTGTCCTTTTCCAGAATCCTTTTCTTCACACACTAAAAAAAGTGATAATATTTGTATCAAAACAACCTCCAAAGCTCCAGCATGAGAGCTTGTTGTCATATTTTTACAAATATTATAGGTGACCATATACTCCACATTGATTCTTAATTCGTGGATATATGCTGCCTCTTATATTTTGTATATTTTACTGAGCCTAATATATATCATTTTAATATATGCTAGCGAGTCTTTGGGAGATGCATTGGAGATCGTCAAAATTCTTCCACGACATTTCTCGAATAAATTTCCGGGTAGGTTCAGTTTAGGTTAAGTTCAGGTTGATTTAAGGTTAGGTTCAGTTCAGGTTAAGTTAAGTTCAGGTTAAGTTCCGGTTAGGTTCAGTGTAGCTTAAGTTCCGGTTATATTCAGTTTAGGTTAGGTTTAGTTTGGACAAATTCAGGTTAGGATC